>JANZLD010000235.1:55797634-55811012 GCA_026413575.1 Erythroxylum carthagenense | reverse complement strand
TAATTTCAATATAATTATTTTTAATTTTTCAAAATTTTTAAATTTTAAATAACAATCAATTTAATTATTAATCTTAATCATATTAAAAATAATTATTCTAATATTAAGTTATCATCTTAATAAGTATAATCTTATTATATTAATTTATTTGGCATAATCTAATTATGAAAGATAATTTTTAAATTTTTGTTTAATTATAATTATTAATTTAATAATTAATTCAATTTAATAATTCAACTCTTTAAAAAATTAAACTAAATTCTAAAAGATTTCTAACAAAAAAGATCCTTTGAAAACCTTTTTCAAACATTTAGAAAAAACACTTTCCAAATTTGTTAGAAATTTATACAAATTTACTCTCAATTAAATCAATTGAATTAAAATAAGGCTTCGAAATATATAAAATAAAATAAAAAACATGTGGGTACTCCACTGCATGAGCTAGAGCATTTGTCGTAAGGTGTGTCTAACGTCTGCCCAGAGACACTCGGTCTGTCATCGTTTTAGCATCTCCAGTAGGTCATTAATAGTATCAAGTCATAACAATTACTATATGACATAATTTTAATAATTTTAAGTCAAATAATTACTCATAAATTTTTATAGATATATAAATAATGTTTCAAATAAATTTTTCATATGAAGTTAGTTTAATTAACTAATTATCTAATAAATACCTACATATTTATTTATCTTGGTATTTTTTAGATCGGTTATTTTTCGAAAGAAAAAATATAATGTGTGTTATTCTTTTTATTTTCTATTAATTTTCAATTTTAATATAACAATAACTAGCAATAATTTAGAGATAATATATTAATACAATATAAATCTCATAATTATAATATCATCATAATTACATTTCTAATATATATTCATCTCATAAATTTTACCATACACATTTAAATATATATAAGATAAAAATTTTCTTTAAATTATTTATTACCAAACTACAACTAACTCATTAGCTAGGTCATAAAGTAATACTTATGTCCTTTTTTTTAGTTGTCCATAAGAAATCTTAAGAGGATCTTAACTATAAGAAGACACTTATGTCCCTTTCTTTTTCTCAAGCTTGCACGACTATCATGTATACTTTTATGTTCTAATGGAAATGGTTCTTGCTTAGCCATTGTCTTTCTATCAGTAGTACTTGTATCTTTTTTTTTTTAGTTATTCACAAAGTATCTTAAGAGGATCTCAATTACAAGAAGACAAGTTTTTCCCTTTCTTTTTCTTGCACAACTATCACGTGTACTTTTGTGTTCTAATGAAAATGGTTCTTACTTAGCCGCTGTCTTTCTAACGGTAGCATTGGATAACTTTTACCCTGCGTTTGGTTGCTGTTCTCGTGGGTGAGGACAGCAGACAGAGACACAAAAGTTCTATCCCTTGTGCTGTTTGCTTGCTGTCCTCAGTTATTTTTGTTCCGTCTTTAGAGGACAAAGACAAAAGTTTTTATTCCTTCTAAAACTGAGGTACAAAAATTCTTATCCGTAGGACAAAAACTAGAAATGTCAAAAATATCCCTGTGAATTACATACGAAACTTATCTCGTCCCTTGCAAATCCCTGTCGCAGCTCTCCTTCTTCCCTCTACTTCGTCTCCCCAGTGAAAGGTATCAAAAATGCCCTCCTCAATTTTCAGACTAAGACCTAAATCATCTCCTCTGTCGTAACTCTCCTTCTTCCCTCTGCTTCGTCTCTGCAGTGAAAGGTAAAGTAATTGGTTTTTTCTGTTCACAAAAGCAAATTGCGAAAACTTGCTCATTTTTTACTTTCTCAACCTCCAGATTGTCTTCTCCAGAAAAGTCACTCTCCCTTCAAGCCAACCCAGCGTTCGACTATCTGTCCTCTCTTCTAGGTAAGACTCTTTCATCCCATCGTTTTTGTTTTTCCAAGGTATGGGTAATGGGTTTCGAATGGGTAAGGGATGTTGGTTATGGAGTTATGTCAATGTGTTGTTGATGGGTGTTAAAGAGGTAAGGGATTCGGTTTTGTTGATGGGTGTCGATTGGGTGAGGCATTACGTTCTGTTCATGGGTTTTTCCGTTAACAAAACCGAATTCGGTGGAGGGCCATTTTCAACCCTATCTCTTTTCCTCTTCTTTGCTTTTACAGAAACACCAAAACGTCGCTAGGTCGTGTCCTGGTTTGCTTTCTCTATTTGTTGCCGTTTCTCGAGAATCAAACATAAAATGCGAATTTTTACGCTTCAACTGGTTTAACTGATGGAAGTTCACAGTTATGGCTACCAACGGTAAACTTCTTTTTTCTAATTGTGTTACGGTTTGGCTTGGTTCGGGTCAAGTTAAGTTTGATGGCGTTCTTCCCATAGTGGTTATGGTGTCTAGTTTCCCCTAAACCGCAAATGTCGCACGTTGCATCGTCTCTCTCAATTCAGACCTAAGCTCTCTCTGTCAAGACCATTGCCTGTGATTGGTAACTAATCAAAACAAATAAGGATTGACTTTCATTCTAATGTTTCTGCTCATGGGTTTTGATCCTTTTAATTGATTTCTTGCTTCACTATGCTCGGTTATTTTACAGAGACTATATCTCTTGTTTCCAAAGTTGTGAACTTTTGTGTGGTGTTCTTCTAGGCTGTGAAAATGCGGTCAGCCTCACGAACCCTTTAAGCCGGAGGACGAAGCAGCATCCGTTGCTAAAGCCCAGAAACTGAGAGCCCTCCAATCTCAATTCCTCTCCATTCATCACCACAAAAAGTATTGGCTTAATATTCTTATTTCCTCCAGACATGGTTTAACTAATCAAACCTAAAGTCTTGGTGGTTTTCTTTATTTTTATTCTTCTCTGTTGTAGTTATACGCAGGAAGCTGTAGATCTAAGCGCCGAGCTTCTCGAGATCAATCTGAAATCTTACATGGCTTGGAACTACAGAAAACTTGTTGTTGAATATAATTTGACTCACTCCGCTTCAGATCCAAACTTGGTCAAATCATTTTTGACGAAGAACTTAGATTGGTACCGTTTCTTTTTTCTTTCTGTTTGAACTTAAGTACTTGATAAGTGGAAGGAAAAGCGGAAGCCTGAAAACAGAATTATGATTATTGCTATTTATATTTATTGCATTTGTTTTGAGGAATCAATTTGATGTTAATTGTAATAGGTGGAGAATGTTAGACATTTTGTCCATGTCTCAAAAAGTTGGACTAACATTAATTGCAATTTTAGTTTTTAAATAAATTACCTGTTAAGTTACGTCATTTGATCCTGATAAAAATAATAAAGTGACCCAATAAATGATCTTGATTAATGGGTTGAAGTCTAAATGAAAAATGGGTCTCAATCAGTGTGGACCGGGTCTATATCGACCTTGTGATGGGGAAGCCAGATATGGAAGCTATATAAAGGTAAGGTCTTCTGCAGCTACTCAAGAGAACGTTCACAAGCATAAGGATTTCTAACCCATTAAGGAAGCTCAAAACTTGAGGAAACTGTAGAAAGTCTTTGCCCGTGAGTCAGTGAGCACTTTCCACTAAAGGCCCCAGGAGATTCAGAGACATATGGAGCTCGGAATCGGCATCAGAATCAGAGATGGAACTGAAATCTAGGTATTCTGCACTACCTTCATTTTTAATCCTTTCATATAGATCCAGGGTACGTAATAAGGCTCCCACTACGTACTAACATGTGGTATCAGAGCGGTTACATGATCGGATTGCCGAAAACGAAGGTTTTTTGGTTTTTCATCTCATTTGGTTTTCCTTAGTTTTTGATGCATTGTTTAGTTTTTTACGTATATAATTGCATAAAAGTGGTCTATATAAGGTTAGCTATGAAAAACAGGTTGAAAACGGGCCGAGCAGACCACGCGTGTGGCTGTAGCGCTGTGGAGCACGCGTACGGACTTTGTATAGCTACAATACTAAAAAAACCTCAAAATTTCCAGATTTCCCGCAAAGCTACCCCGAGGTGTTTTGGGTCAGTTTCTAGGCTCGGGAAATTTATAAAGTAACCTTTTTTTATTTTTCTTTATTTATTACATTTGTGATAAATTAAAGTTTAACTTCAGAAAAAGGAATTAAGGTATTCTGAATCTGATTTCGATTGAATTTTCAAGCATGCTTCAGACTTTGTGTGAGGGAGATACATGAGGTCTCGTGTCTCAGGTCTTATTTTTAGTATTCAAGATTACATGATAATCAATCAAAAATAGGAATTGAGACATTCTGAAGCCATTTTTGAGTGAATTTTTGTGCAATAAACTTGCCATAAGGGCGATACATGAGGTTGTCGTATCTCAGGAGGTCGGTTCAGTATTCGATGACGCATGATAATCACTCTACTGAGATTTTTTCGTTTACGAAAAAAGCAAATGAAGTTTTCAGAGAATGTCTTTAGCACGTGTGTGTGACAATGAGAATATGCATTAGGATTTTTGCATTTATTGAGATTGCATTGTCACATACAGTATGCCCATAAAGGATGTGAGGATGACATAAAGATGTATCCCTTGTGTTTGTGGACCTTTTGGATACTGATGAGAATGTAGTCACCAAAGTGGCCTTTCGAGTCAGTATTTTGAATTGTTTTGCTTACATGTTGGGAGATATCTCTGATTTTATATTTGGTTATTCTATCCAAAGGTGTTGGCCTTACATAAAATTTTGAGATGTGCATAAAGGCATTAGATGGAGGGAAGCTGTTGCTCAAGTGATCTATTCACCCAAAGGTGGTAGTGCCATGAGATTTGATAGTTTATACTCCGATCACTTTTATGTGTGAAAGTATAATTGCATATATTATGTATTTAGCCCAAACGTGTTTCATAATATATGTGATCGGATTTTCGGGAAAGATACTATCAAAGGCTTTAGTATCACTTTTGGTGCTGATTTAAAGTTTATCATCATGAAGTCACCTTTTCAGTCAACTAAATCAGTGTCGTCATTGAAACCCTTGCTGATTTCAATATAAAGAATTAGACGAAGAATTGGACAGAGGATGTTTTGAATGTTATGGAGATAGCTGTAGTTGAAATGGCCATATAGACTGGTAAGCCATCTCCATTTACATCCATGAGTTGTCAAACTCATAAAGTAGCCTATGAAACCTAGGATCGGTCTAACAGATTATACCTGATGACCATTAAGAATCCGTACCTAACCATCTGCAAAGTGAACTTTTGAACACAGATATAATGAAGGAGTTTCTTGGTAATGTCTCCCAGAGGTACACAGTCTCATTTGGTATTGTGACACGTGCCTTAACGAAAGTATTATTCTCCATGAAGTATACAGAGGAAAAGGGGAGTAATGGAGTACTTATCGAGAATAACTTATTTTCACAGTAGGTGAAAATATTGAGACTTCAATGCTTTGATATCCCATTGTGTTGCTGAGGTGGAGAAACTCAAGTTATTACTCATACAGTCCTGGAAGCAGTTAAAAGGAAGACAAAGATGAAGCCCATTAAGTTCAAAGATAGAAAGCTAAAATCTTCTCCACTTGCTGACACAGGTCAAACCAGTTTTGGTAAAGGTCCCTTGGACATAAAGAAATAAGTAGTATGAGGTTTAAAGGGAAGACTGTGACCATCAGTCATTCTTTGGTTTATCAATTATGAATCAATTTGTTAGACCCCAAACTTTTTTTGAAGATTTGATTTATTAAACGAAATTAAATGAGGAATTAGTGGTGTTTAATGTTGTATTTGGGTAATGTTAATTGGAGAAATTGCAATGATATTTTGAGGTTAATACATGAAATGGGTGTTTTTGTGTATGATTGTGTATGATTTTTGTGAAAGAGAAATGTGTATGCGCATATTCTTTATTTTTGAGTTTGATGTTGGGAAATGAATTTGGAATAGTTTATTGGAGCTTTAAATTGTGTTTGAGATGAATTAGTTGAAGAGTTTGTGGTAGTATGTTGATATGTGAAGTTGATGTGTTGATATGTGAAGTTGATGTGTTGGAATGATGTTTACAAATTTCAATATCAAATCTGTACTGATTTAGATGGATTTAGCCAAAGTGGTCTTAATGAAAGTTGTATTTTATGTTTCCAGCTTTCCAACGCCATAAAATATGCACTTTTTCAATATCGAGGTTAGAAGTTATGATCGATCGAAGTCTTGATGCTGTTTAGGTTTGATTTCTAGGGCAGAAACTTTGTTGTGACTTTTGACCATTATAGAGACTGATTTTGGCTTTACGTGCTTCATGAAAGTGGTAGATTATGTTTTTATCTTTTCATTGATATAAAGCGTGAGATTTTTGGACAATGTAATAAGAAGTTATGATTTTTGGAAGTTGTGTCACTGCTTAGGATGAAATTTTTTGGACAGCCAGTTTTGAGTGAAGTTTTGATCATTTTTTAGGCCGAATTAGTTTGTAAGTTCTTAATGAAAGTTGCATTTTATGTTGTTATATTTCCATTGATATAAAGTATGGAATTTTTGAAAAATGAAGTCAAAAGTTATGAGGGTTAGAAGTTTTGTTGTTGTTCAGGTGAGCTGATCGACCAGCCATCTTTGAGTGAACTTTTGGCCTTTTAGAGTCGGAGCTTGTTTTTTAGTCCTTCATGAAAATGGTAAAGTTGTCTTTTTATCTTTCTATCGATACTAAGTTTGTAAATTTTGGAGTTCTGATTCAAAAGATATGGAAATTAGAAGATGGGGGTTGGCTCAGCTCTTCCGCTATCGCTCAGCTCAGCTCTTCCGCTATCGCTCAGCTCAGCTCTTCCGCTATCGCTCAGCCCTTCCGCTATCGCTCAGCTCTTCCGTGATCGCTCAGCCCTTCCGCAATCGCTCAGCTCTTCCGCGATTGCTCAGCCCTTCCGCAATCGCTCAGCCCTTCCGCTATCGCTCAGCTCTTCCGCGACCGCTCAACACTCGTCCGCTCAGCATGCGCGACCGAATTTCTGATTCGACCTCTCTTCCTTGTTTTGGTCATAACTCTTTCGTCCGACATCCGATTGATCTGATTCTTGAAGCGTTAGATTTCTAAGACATTTTTCTATCTCTCCAGGAAAGTTTATGAGTTTGGAGATCAAATTGAAAAAGATTGATTAGATCAAAGTGAGCAGATCGGTCGAAAAAATTCTGGACATGCTTTAGTATTTTAATGATATCTTGAGCTATAGTACTCTGATTGAGTTGATTCTTGTTGCAAATTAAACTAGAGATATGGATATACAAGTTATATGAAGGATCCAAATGACAATTTAGCCTCTAAGACTTTCAATTTCTGGATTGAAGTTAGGTATAGTGTTCAGCCTCAGTTTTGCAATGGTCTGAAAGTATTTTTGGTCATAACTTTTTCATTTCTGAACCGAATTGAGCGTTTTTGGTGGCCTATTGAAATTGAGACATAGAGGAATGTTTCTCTAGAAGAAAGTTTTGTTAAAGTGCTTCATTTACCTGATCGAAATAAAGAGATAAGATGCCAGTTTTTACGGCAAAAAGGAAGGGCAATTTTGGAAGTTTACTTAAGGAATTAAGTTAGAAGGCTTACATGGAGGGGCAATTAGGTCATTTGTCATTCATTTAAATGACATGGCAAGTGATGGTCGTTTATAAGGAGGAAAGCCACGACTTAGGGAGAAAGGAAAGAAAGAAATGAAAGAAGAGAAAATGAAGAGAGCATATTTCGGTGGAGTGAAGGAGAAAGAAAAGAGAGAGAGCTAGGTTTTCGAATATTTGGATCTTCAAGCATGATATTTGAGTTGATCCAAGGAAAAAAAATGGAAGATGATGAAAGCTTTCTTTAGGAACTAAGAAAAATCCGAAATTTTAAAGGTTGAAGGTAAGAGCAATTTTTGATCTTTGAGTTTTAGTGAATTTTTGGTTTAGATTCCTTGAAAAGAGTATGAGTTTGTTAATTCCAAGCTCAAATTTGATGATTATGCCTTCGGTTATGTTTAATTTTGGATGAAAAATTGATTAGGGTTTATGTTGTGAATTAGGGAAAAAAATTAAGGAAAGGCTTTGGATAAATTGAAGCATTGGACAAGCTTCAAGCACGAAATTGAGGTGGGTAACATGTTTATTTTTTGAATTATAAGTTAATTATGATGTTTCGAAAATTCAAGAAGTGAAATTACGAAATTTTTGTTTATGTTTTCGAATATTAAAGAAAGATGGTATTGAAATGTACTGTTTCCGAAATTGTACAAGTTTTTGATAAATTAAAGAATTTTCTGAAATTATGGCTATTGTTATAAAAGTTAGAATTTTTGTTTAAAATGTTTGTGATAAATTGTTAAAATTTTTGAAATTCTTTATGCTTGAAGGATTTTTATTTATGAATTGATACATTTGTTACATCTATATGAATTATAAAAAGTGTTGCATTCTGTGTTGATAAATGGTTGTGAATTGAATATGATTTTGTTTATTATGTGAATGATTGAGAATTTGTAATTGCTTTTGAATTGCTATATGAATTCATGTGAATGTGAATGTGTCAAGTATAACACAATGTGAAAAACAAGATTTTAAAAATCTGCCTTCGGGCAATTCAATTTTTGAGTATGATTATATGATATGTGGGTTTGGTTAGGTCCCTTAAGCTAGAGTCAGTGCATTGGTCTCGATTTTTAATAGGCTTCTCCCACCTGCCCGATAGTGGCACTGGAGCTCCGATTTCGGACTCCCATAAGTCACGGCTACACTGAACCGCTATGCAGGAAAGTGTAGTACGTTCCATTCACAGCTGCACAGGACCGCTATGCGGGAATGTGCAGTACATTCTGTTTTAGACCGACCCAAACCATTTTGATATATTATGTGTTTTTGGTTTGTGTATATTGTGATGCAATTCATGTTTTGAATTTGTTTATGAAATGTGAAAATTTGAGAAATTTTAGAATTGCAAAAGTGAGCTTTCAATCATGAAATTTTTAAATTTGTTTATGATGGATTGATTTTGAACAGTTGAAAAGTTTGAAAATGAACTTTTGAATTTCCGACTGTGAAATGTTTATAAATGACAAATGTCTTGAAAAATGGTTTTTGCTTATTTTTCGATTTATAAACATATTATCCACGAGCTTTGTGCTCACCCCCTTATCCCCATCTCCAGGTTTCGAGCAGGAGATCGGATGAAAGAGAGTCAAGCCATCTATCCGATTTTGCATACTTTTGTAATTCGTATATATGGATTTTGGTATTTTGGGTTTGTAAATGGTTTGAAATGTCATTAAGGTTTTGTAAGAAATAATTATGATATATATGGTTTATGAAATTGCATAAGAACTTGGTTATGGTCATGATAGTTGAGAATGATTGGGTTGTATTGATTTATGAATTTGTATATTGTTTTAAGATATGAATGGGAATTGCATTCGATTATGCATATGATTGATTGTGACTTGGATATGATGATCCTGATTTTGGATTATGGATTGAGATTTTATTGAAGTGTTGTAGGTATAGAATTGCGTTTGTTGTGTTGGATTCTAGACGGGGAGTCTGATGATACTGGTTATTGTTTGAGAAATATAGAAGTGTATTTAAAACCTATTTGCAGGTTTTGGGTTAGTCAAATGCAACCGTTATGCTACCGAATTTTTGGTTTAAATAATGATAGAATAAAATAAGAATTGGTTAAAAGTTAAAGTTTTGGGATTTGTAGGATTGGATAAGAAGATTGTATGATTTGAGTATTTGATTGAAGATAGGGAATTGATAAATTCCAAAGTGAAAAAGTGTATTCACTTTGTAAGAAATTGAATGAAGATGAAAAGTAAGAAAAAGAATAATAAAAAAATTTATACCGATTCGGATTGATTAGTTTTAGATTTCCAATGCAATGTTTGTCTTAGATAATTGTGTTCGGATGTCGGATTCAGTTTTTGTTATGCCTTTGTTTGCTTTCCGATTTCAATTCGCTTCCGATATATTTATGTTTCTGCTTTTGGATTTTCGATTACATTTGTATTCGATTCAATTTCTTTGACTTTTGCATTCGATTCCACTGTTGTTTTGCGTTTCGCTTTAGTATCCGCTTCTTTCGTTGTCCGTTTTCTGGTTGGGATCCGGTTTCCGGATCGGGTCCCAACACAATTTGCGATAGTCGCATTAAGTATCAATGACTATTTAGTGGAACATCTAATCAGGGTGCTTCTATAATACAGTAGTTCATATTCAGGATGAAGCCAAATAAAGGGAAGGAGGAACTGATGGTTCACAGCAATAAAGAAGTGGAAGTGATATCTATAGGGGTGTATGTACTGAACTTTATAGTAAGGTTCATTAGGTTTACACGACACATTTTATATGTGATCTTTTGATCAATTAAGGACACTGAAGGTTGACGTTTTGCATTTAATACTTCTGTTATATAGTTGTGGTTTAATGTAAAACATAAAGGTGCAACTTTCTTGTCATATGGTTTGTATAGAATGTGTCTTATCCCAAATTAGATATACATTTCTTCGTATCATGCTATAAAAAAGGTATGAAGGACCTGATGAATGACAAGTCATACATGGTGTGACATAAAAGTTTAAGCCACATTTTCAGAGCTAGGATTGAGAGATTGATCAAGAAAAACATTTCTCAATTCTAGATTAAGATGATCTGGATCATGTACTGACGATCATAGGGGTAAATTGACTAATAAGGACAATGGGGTCAACTCACACTTCTAACTTGTTGAGTTTGATACATAAAGATTTCGGTAGACCTCATACAATGGCATTGTGCAATCATGAATGAATTCTGATATTTCTTGATGATTTTTCACATCAAAGTTATGTGTTCTTGCTTAAAGTCTGAAGGTTGAGAACTAGTTGGGAAAATTCATTAAGATAGTCAGAATTGACTGTAGAGGAGAATATCATGATAGACATGATGTTTTAGGACTTTAAAAGGTCCGTTTGCTAGATATATAGAGTCAGTTGATATAGTGACTTAGTTCACTATGTCGAGTAGTTCTGAGCAAAATGGTGTATTGCCGAAGTTCCACCCTAAAGGACTTAAAGAAGTCAATGCAGAGCAGAACTAATCTACCTATATAGAAATTAAAGAACTCAACCTTGCACACACTCATGTAAAGGGCTACCCTACTGAGATAGGATAATCCTTATAAAGAAAGATTGCATACTCGTTCTCTTCACTATTATTTAGTAAAATATCTTAAACACTTCAGGGCTATAGATTTTACTGTAGATAAGGAAGGACCATAATAGTGGAATTACGAGCAGCCAAGGTACTGGAACATCATGTCTATAATGATGGTGGGTTTTTTCACCTTTCGGATGATAGTAGGGTGGATATTACAGTTGTCACGTATCCACTACTCATACAGTTAGATCCGGTGGATCTAGATTTTTGTACTGTATCTGTACAGGAACAGGAACCCATACCTGTGCACATGAAGGGATTCCTGAGGGTACAAGATCTAATAAAGATGAGTAAATCCACTGGAGTGAGGCAACCTGCTGTCTCATCTAACAACATAGTCGGTCAGGTATACTGGACTATGTTATTAGACATGTTACGGATCCAGTTACTTTTACAGAAGCTGTTTCTGGACCCAATGCGGATGTGTGGTGGGATGCGATGAATGACGAGATGCAAGCCATGAAGCATAGTAAGGTCTAGGAGCTAGTTGATTTGCATCAGGAATTGCAAGCTTGTCAATTATAAATAAAGTTTAAGACCTAAAGGATTTCAGGATAGAGTATAACGATTTATGGGCTTGCTCAATTGCACAAGGGTTCACTCAGGGAATAAGGTTGACTTTGTGTTGCCTTTTCTCTCATATCCTCGTAGGATATGTTTTGAGTGATAAAAGCAATTATAGCTTATGATGATATAGATTTACATCAGAAAGCTGTCAAAACTACCTTCCTGAGTAAAACCTTTATGAAGTGGTCTATATGGTACAATCTGTAGGGTCCCAGGATCCAAACAGTACTGGCATAGTTTGCGAATTATGCAGATCAATATATGAGTTACAACAAACCTCCTGAAGGTGATACCTTACAATTGGTGAGGTTATGGCCTTTTCCAGTTTTATGGAAATAAAGTCAAAAGGATGCTTGTACTATGTAGTTGAGGGGAGCAAATTATCTTCCTATCACTGCATGAGGATGGTAAATTGCTCGCATTAAGTCACTTGATCATGTTGTATGAGGATAAGCAACTTTTGGTCAAGAACCTTGACATAAGGACCATAGTATAACATCTTCTTTCCTAGGTATTCGGATTCACCAGGACATATCTCAACACTCAACAGATCTCTCAAAGAATGCATACATTAAGTATGTGTTACAAAGGTTTAATATGGTTGACAGTAAACCTATCGTAACACCTGTCTCTCACAGTGAAAAATAATCTTTAGTACAGTACCCGAAGAATAAAGTGAAGAGAGAGATTATAAGGAATGTTTTGTATTCTAGTAAGGTGGATAGGTAATGTATGCTTGGCTATGTACTAGATAGGACATTGCATTTACTGTTTGACTGTTTAGTCAATATCTAGTTAATCCAGTTATAGACTTTAGGAATACAGTCTAATGAGCGTTGAGATAATTGAAGGACTTAAGGATTATATGTTGACATATAGAAAAGTCAACAAACTAAACCTCGTAGGGAATTTAGATTTAAAGTTAGCTATGTGTTCGGATGATTGAAAGTTCACTTAAGGATGCAGTTCTAGTTTGTAGATGGTACAATGTCGTAGAAGTGTGTCGTTAAGACACGTGTAACTTCCTTGACTAGGCATGCAGAGTGCATGCTAAAGAGGCTGCTTCGCAGACGGTTTAACTCAGAAATTTGATTTCTGAGTGGTCTGTGGTCCATTAAGTGGCTAGACCCATCTAGTTTTACTGTGACAATCTTCCTACAGTGTTGTTTAATGACAACGAAGAATATCACAGGGTCATAGTAGCTAAAGATCAATTATTTGATCATAAAGGTGTTGATATGAAAAGTGACATTAAGGTTTGGAGCATTTAAAAACTGAGGAATTGTGAGTCGATCCTTTAACTAAAGAACTTCACGCACTTGTGTTTATAACACAAGTATACAGTATGGGTGTTTTGATATCGTTAGACACCGTCAGTTAGGGGATTGTTAGGTTTGCTCCATGCACATTTGTACATTTTGAAGTATTATGATAGTATAATGAAGATGATCATCATTTATCCTCAATATTGCGTGTCATCATACATCGTCATAGTACGTATGAAAGTCTTAAGATTTGTGTCATTCTTAAGCATTTGAAGGTCATTGGGCATATATACAGATTGACCTTGTGCCTATGTCATTTAGACGCATACAATTTAACTTAGATATCCATAAAGTTTGACATGACATAGGGGGATATATGTAACATCCCGTTACTGTTAGCAAGGGCATTTTGGTAAATTGGGACAGACTGATAGGTTGCATTGCATTCACTGA
>JANZLD010000235.1:55681882-55697011 GCA_026413575.1 Erythroxylum carthagenense | reverse complement strand
CACAATTAGTCCATAATTCACAGAACACATCATAATCACAATTAAATGCCGGGAATGTCATAAATGCATGTACCTATATGTGCACGTATAAAATGTCAGCCAATTGAATGAACAAATCAAAAATATGCAATGCAAACCACTAGCCTATCCCAATTTACCAATTTATCCTTTCCAATTGGGGACGGGATGTTACAATCTTGTCTAGATGCAATTTATTATCTATCATATATTGTTTCATTATATATCTCATATATAATGAATGCATGGCAAAGCCTAAGGTTGGCAATTTTCTAAATGGCATGTAATCATATATATCACATATTATTTGCATTCATTTATCTATTCAACACATGAAATAAATATTCTTTTTGGACTTGGATCTTCCGCTTCAAACTCTTCGCTTACATGACTCGGCCCAATCAGTAAAAAGTGTGTAATGGCTTTACTTTTCAACATAAAATTTGATTTTCATAAAACCAAAATTTTGCCCATAAGAAAACAAAAATTTGCACGTGTTTTTCACTAAAACCGGAAATTATGAATATTACATAAAAATTCCAGCACTTGCATAAAATGAAATTTTTGTTACAAAAAAGTTCATACAACCAAAAATTTGTTAAAAAAAATTCCAGCGCATTTGTTTTCTAAAAACCGAAAAATAGCTAAGAAATTATAACTATAATCGAAACTTTACCTCTTCCTTTCTTCAATCCATGGCTTCTTCATCTTCATCATTACATGATTTTGTACATTACATAATCAAAGTAAACATAAAAATGAAACCAAGGAGAAACAAGGTGATGATAGACCACCCTCCTTGCTACAAACCAAATGAAGAAATCTTACAAGGTAACTTTAGAATCTATAGACGACCAAAAGAGCAAAACATACACCATATATAGTTCTATCACATTAAAATATGCAGCATACAAAATGATTGCCAACCCATGCATCACACATATAGGAACCAAAATCATGCATAAGAAAATTGGCTCTGATACCAATTGTTGGATCGAAAATAGAAAGCATGCCATTTTTGAAGAAACAGTAGATTTCAAAACTTTTTAGAAATCTAAATTGTAGCAGAAGCAATATTTCCAAATCATCATGCCAATATAAACATAATATGTCATAAGGATAAGAAACATAAGAACAAGATGAAGATTATATTACTGATTCCTTCGTTACAGCTTTGACTCTTCGCTGTGTTATCCTATCCTTGGCAATATATCCTCTCCTAAGTGATGTATCCTCTTCTTCTTGTTGTTGTTTCCTCTGCTCGATATTGTATCCTCGACCAATTTGATCTACCACTTCTTCTTCTTGGAAAAGTTGATTATCAAGATCCTTTGGTGGGAAAGGAGAAGAAAAGTTTGAAGGAGAATTTTCTTAGAAGAAAGAAGACCAGGAATGAGACACTCTCATGCAATTTTTGACTCTTTCATACAAGATAGGAGAGAGAATGATAAAAATGTAAGAACCCCTTTTTACACACTCACACTTTCATTTAACTACAAAGGAAAGAAGAGTTTTGCATCCAACACATGATTTCTTCATTTAATCAATTATAAAGAAGCCATTAAATGAGACTCTTCTCATTTGTCTTTAAGATGACTATATGAAAAGTCTATTAACCTAAATGAGACCTATCAATTTCGTTTTTGATGATGAAAGAAGGAAGATGATCCATCCAATGTACATATTTCTTCTTTAATCCAATAAATGCTAATAAGTTACATGTTATCATTAAAAGATAACCATTAAACCATTTAATGGTAAGTTCATAACTCCATTTGATGATGATAAATCATGATAAATACCATCTTTATTTAGCAATTCAATGCCAAATGTGCAACTGCACATTTAGCCCTAATGGAAAACGAAATTGTACTTTACTTTCTTAAAATTTTGTTTTAATTTAATTAATCCAATTAATCAAATTAAACCAAAATCTAGCCCATTTCTAAATGATATTTAGGTTTATAATTAACCATTAATTAATGCAAGCCCAACATTCAATTATAGGCTTCTAAAACCTCCATTTATATTTCTTTCTTAGCTTGATAACCTTCCTTAAAGCCAAATGGGGAAATCTTATTGGACTTTGTTAATTCAAGCTCCAATAAGCCTATAATTAATTTAATCTCATTAGAATTAATTATAGCTTATTAACTAAATGTCATTCTATTAAAGACAATTAGTTGAACTATTGAATTATTAAATATTATAAGAACAAATATTTCATGTCCAATTGCAAACACTATTTTAACCTTATTATAGCCATCTGTACAACAAAGGGTAAAATTACCGTTTTGCCCTTATGCTGATTTTTTCTTCTAGATCTCCCATTTTACTTTATACGGTGATTAATACACAAGATATCATCTTGGTGTTAAGACTTGATGGATAGCTAGTCCATCAAACTACTGGCGCCAGTTTAATCACCAAATCTCCTTAAAATATCTAGAAGTAATGATATCACTATAAACTCTTTATTTGAGTGAATATTTCCTGATACATGTTTCAATTAATAATTCCAACATGAAGACACTAGATTAATACTCTATAAAAATCCACTCTGATCATATCAAGAATTATAATGAAACACATCTGAGTTCACCACCCATCAAGATTGTGGTCCATAATAAATGAATGCTTAAGTTGTATGTTTTAAGATTAAAGTAACGACCCATTTTATTCTTTAAAACATACTTGATTCCAGGTTCATTTAATAGTGCCATTATCGATAGTCAACTACTATCTTGATATGAAACTCATCATTCCCATGAAGTAAACTCCTTTACTTACATGAAGATAAATCACAACACTACCGTTTAAACTATAATCAAGTGACCAACTTATTATTCAACTGTGAATCAATTAATTTAGATTCTATTAATATACATGTTTCCCATACATCTCTATGTATATGTATATTACTCACAAAAGAATCTTGGTACCTTTTGACTAGATATATAATGCTCACACAAATAAAACCAAACTCTTTTGTTTCATTAATAATAAATATTTTCATTACAAAACTATAACTGGAAGAAAATTAAGTTACATGTAAATACACTTGCTTTCTAGGGCACTATATTTATATAACTCCAACAATCTCCCACTTGTCCTAAAGCAAGTATGACATATCCCTCATTCCCATCCCTTCTAGGTAACCCTCAAAGCTCTTTTGAGACAATGTCTTTGTGAATGGATTAGCACGGTTTTGCTATGTGGGAATCTTTACCATATTCACCTCTCCATGTTGTATTATCTCCCTTATGAGATGGTACTTTCTGTCAATGTATTTGGCAACTTTGTGATTTCAAGGTTCTTTAGAATTAGCCACTGCCCCACTATTATTATAATAAAGTATAATGGCCTTTTCTACCTCAGGTACTACCTCCAAATCATTTAAAAACTTGCAGAGCCAGACTGCTTCAGAAGCAACAACACACTTAGCCTCCATAGTCGAATCATCAATACAAGATTGCTTGATACTCCTCCAAACTATGGCTCCACTTTTTAAAACAAATATAGAACTAAAAGTTGATTTCCTTGAATCAACATCTGATTGGAAATCGGAATCTGTATATCCCATCGAAATAATATTACTTCCAGAGTAAACAAGCATTAAGTTCTTCATCCTATGAAGATACTTCAATATACACTTAACCGCAGTCCAATGTTCCATTCCTGGATTAGACTGAAATCTTCTTACCAGTCCCACTACGTAACAAATATCCAGTCTAGTGCAAAGCATTGCATACATTAAACTTCCAATTGCCGAAGCCTATGGAATGTTACGCATGCATTCAACCTCCTCTTTGGTTTTAGGTGCTTGTTCTTTTGAAAGTTTGATTCCACGTCTAGTAGGTGTGAAACCCCTCTTGGAATCTTGCATAGCAAACTTATTGAGCATATTATCAATGTAAGTTAATTGAGACAAGTCTATCTGTTTGTTCTTACGATCCCTTATAAGTTTAATCCCTAGAACATAGTTAGCCTCTCCCAAATCCTTCATTGAAAACTGTTCATTCAGTCATCCCTTAACTGTAGATAACATTCCCACATCATTCCCAATGAACAAAATGTCATCATCATACAGGATTGAAAATTAACCTTTCCATCTTGTATTCTTTTATAGACATAAGGCTAATCTAGGTTTTGTATGAACTCATAGGTTTTGATAGACTTATCAAACCTAATGTTCCAAGACCTAGATGCTTGTTTAAGTCTATAAATGGACCTTTACAACTTGCATACCTTATGCTCATTACCTGGCTCAATGAATCCTTCTGGTTAGGCCATATAAATGATCTCCTCAAGATCTCCATTAAGAAATGAGGTCTTGACATCCATTTGCCATATTTCATAATTGAAATAGATTGCTATGTCTAAAAGAATCCTGATGGACTTAAGCATGGCAGCCGGAGAAAAAGACTCCTCATAATCTATACCCTCTTTTTGAGTATAGCCTTTAGCTACCAATCTAGCTTTAAAGGTCTCTACCTTTCCATTTGATCCTCTTTTCCTTTGGTAGATCCATTTACATCCTATGGCTTTTACATCTGGTGGTAAATCTACAAGGATCCAAACTTCATCGATGTACATGGAATCTATTTCTGATTCAGTCACCTTAAGCCATTAATCTACATCAACATCATTAATAGCCTGTGTATACGTAATAGAATATGTTTCTTCTTAGTATGAGATGGCAACAAAACCTTCTTCTAGACCTAGATACCTATCTGGCTGTCTTACAACCCTCCCACTACGTCTAGGCACTACTTGATATTCAGGTTGCACTTATGATTCAACTCTTGAATCCATTTTGACATCTTGTTCTATTATATCCATATCAACTCTTGAAATGGATGAAATAGCTAACTCCTTTAATAATACTTCACTTCTTCCTTTGTGATTTCTCACAAACTTTTCCTCTAGGAAGGTTGCATATGTTGACAGAAATACCTTCCTATCCTGAGGACTGTAAAAATAGTACCCTCGAGTTTGCTTAGGATATCCTGCAAACAAACATACTTTTGTACTTGGTTCCATCTTTGTAGATTCAGGTCTTAGAACATGGGCAGGGCAACCCCAAGTCCTTAAGTGCCTTAATGAAGGCACTCGACCAGTCCACAACTGCCTAGGTATGTTAGGTACCGATTTGGATGGAGCAAAGTTAAGAAGATATGTTGCCATTTGTATGGCATATTCTTAAAACGATTCTAGAAGGCTAGCGTAAGACATCATTGATCTTACCATTTCCAATAGAGACCTATTTCTACTCTCAGCTACACCATTCTGTTGAGGTATTCAAGGAGCTGAAAAATTGGAAACAATTCTATTGTAAATTTAATATTGTTGGAACTCTCCAAATAATTACTCACCATCTCGATCCGCTTGAAGTTGTTTTAATGGCTTGCCTAGTTGCTTTTCAGATTCGGCTTTGAATTCTTTGAACTTTTTAAAAGATTCGCTCTTTTTATGCATCAAATACAAATAGCCATGTCTTGAGTAATCATCTATAAACGTTATGAAATATTCATAACCTCCTCTAGCTTGTATGTTCATGGGCCCACACACATTTGTATGTACCAGGTCTAGCATAGATTCAGATCTGTTTCTTTTAGAAGGAAATGAGGCCTTGGTCATTTTTCCTTTAATATAAGATTCACAAGTGGGTAATGGATCATTATCTATGCCCATAAGGATCATTAATGGCTTTGAGTATTGTTGTTGTCCTACATTTGTGCTGATCTAATTAATGTTATTTCACAGTCACCTTTTCGATCAACAAAATTAGTATCCCTATTGAAACCTTGAATGGTTTTGATAGAAAGAAGTGGAAAAAGGATTATTGAATGCTATGAAGATAGCTGGGGTTGATATGGCCATATGGACTAATAGGCCATCTCCACCTACATCTGTGAGCTTGATAGTTTATAAAGCAGCCTGTGAAGCCTAGGATTGGTTTAACATATTATGTCTGATGATTATTAAGAGAACCATACCTGACCATCTGCTAAATGGACTTCTGGAAACAGATATAGCGAAGTTGTTTCTTAGTAATGTCTCTCAGAGGTGTACAATCTCACCTAATGTTGAGATAAGTGCCTTGATGAAAGAATTATTGTCTATGAAGTATACAGGAGAAGGGGAATAATGAAGTACATATCAAGAATGATTCAACTTCACAGTAGATTGAAAATGATGAATATTCCTCTTCTTGATGTCTTCATTGTCCACCAGACTTTGAATACTCTCCCTCAAGAGTTTAATAATCTGGGGATGACATATTACTCGCTGGATGAGGAATGGGACTTCAATTCTTTGATAGCCCATTGTGTTCTTGAGGAGAAGAAACTCAAGTTTGCTACTCCTATAGCCCTCGAAGCAACTAAAGGGAAAGCAAAAATGAAGCCCACTAAGTTCAAAGGTAGAAAGTTTAGTTCTTCCCCACATGCTGATGTTTGTCAAACTAGTGTTGGTAAAGATCCGCATGACATAAAGAAGCCAGCGATATAAGGTCTAAAAGGAAAGACTGAGACCATCAGGTAACTCCTTGGCATATCAATTAATGAATCTAATTTGTGATAGTTGCATTTTAGTATTTGGTGACTAGACAGTGGAACATCTTATCATGGTGCTTAGTTCATATCCAAGATATAGCCAAACATAGGGAAGGAGGAATTGATGGTTGACAGCAATAAAGAAGTAGAAGTGATATCTATGGGGAATGTATGTACTGAACCTTGTTGTAAGGTTCATTTGAGTTTTACATGACACATTTTATATGAGATCCTTTGATCAATTTTGGACAAAGATGGTTTTTTTAATTTAATGCTTATGTTGTGCAGTTGTTGTTTAATGCAAAACATAATGGTACAACTTTCTTTCCATATGGTTTGTATAGAATGTGTCTTACCTGAATTATATATATGTTTCTTTGTATCTTTCTAAACAAGTTATGAAATGAAGAACCTTGATGAATGAGAAGTGAAACATGGTGTGACATAAAAGTTTAAGCCACATTTCTAGAGCTAGGGTTGAGAGATTGATCAAGGAAAGCATTTCTCATTCTAGATTATAATGATTTGGGAATAAGTGCTGACTATTGTAGGGGTTAGTTGACTAATAAGGATATTAAGGTCAACTTATGCTTTTGATTTGTTGAGTCCGATACATAAAGATATTGATAGACCTTATAAAGTTGCATTATATAATTCTAAATGTATTCTGGCATTTGCTGATGATTATTCTCATTACAGTTATGTGTTCTTGCTTAAAGACTGAAGGTTGAGAACTAATTGGAAAATTTCATCAAGATAGTCAGATTTGACCGTAGAGGTGAATGTCATGGCAAACATGCCATTTCAGGACTTCAAAAGATCCATTTGCCAGATATTTGGAATCAGTTAGAATAGTGACTTAATTCACTATGTCGAATAGTTCTGAGCAAAATGGTGTGTTACCAAAAGGCATAACTGCACCCTAAAGGACTTGAAGAAGTCGATGCAGAACATGACTATTCTACCTGATTATCTAAAAGTTTGGAAACCCAGCCTTGCACATATTCATGTATGGGGCTGCCCTACTGAGGTAGTATAATCCTTTTAAAGAAAGATTGTATGCTCATTCCGCTCATTGCTATTTAGTAAGATATCTCAACCACTTTAAGGCTATAGATTTTACTGTAGAAAAGGGGGGATTGGAATAGTGGAATCGCAAACACCTAAGTTTCTGGAATACGATGTTTACGATGATGGTGGGCCCTTTGACCCTTCAGATGATAGTAGGGCAGATACCACAATTATTATGCTCTTAGTACTCATATAGTTAGATCCAACAGATATAGGTCTTTGTACTGTGCCTGTATAGGAATAGGAATCCACACACATACAGAGGTTCTTAGGGATACAAGATCTAATGTAGTTAAGTAAATCCACTAGAGTGAGGCAACCTATTATCCCATCTAATAACATAGTCTATTAGGTGAACAGGACTATAATATTAGACATGTTTCGAATCCAGTTACTTTTACAGAAGTTATTTCTGGACCTAACGTGGATATGTGTTAGGATGTAATGAATGATGAGATGCAATCCATGAAGCATAGTAAGGTTAGGGAGCTAGCTGATTTGCAGTGAAACTGCAAACTAATCAGTTGTAAATGAAGATTACACCTAAAGGACCTTGGGCTAGAAATCAGCAATTTATAGGCTGGCTTAGTTGCCTAATGGTTCACTTAGGAAGAAAGGTTAACTTTAATGTTACCATTTCTCTCATAGCCTCGCAAGATACATTTTGAGTGATTAAGGCAATTGTAGCTCATTATAATAAAGAGTTACATCAAATGGCTGTCAAAACCGCTTTCTTGAATAAAGATCCTTATGAAGAGGTCTGTATGGTACAGCTTGAAGGATTTTAGGATCCAAATGAAACTTACATGGTTTACGCGTTATGCAGATTAATATATGGTTTATATCAAACCTTCCAAAAGTGATACCTTACGATTGATGAGATTATGGCCTCTTTCGACTTCATGGAAAATAAAGTTAAAAGATGCTTGTACTATGAGGTCAGGGGGAGCAAAATTAACTTCATATTACTGTATGTGGTTGATATATTGCTCACGTCAAATTACTTGACCATGTTGTCTAAGGTTAAGTAACTTTTGATTAAGAACTTTGACATGAAAGACCTTGGCATAGCATCTTTTGTCCTAAGTATTCAGATTTACCAAAATAGATCTCCACACTCATCAGGCCTCTCATAGAGTGCATACATTGAATATATGTTACAAAGGTTTAATACGGTTAACTGTAAACCTGTCATAACACCTATCTCTCATAGTGACAGATAATCTTTGACACAGTATCCAAAGAATAAAGTAAAGAGAGAGGTTATGAGAAATATTATGTATTCTAGTACGGTTGATAGTTTTATGTATATTCGACTATGTACTAGGCAAGACATTGCATTTACTGTTTGAATATTTAGATAGTATCTGGTTAACCCAAGAGTAGACCATTAGAATACAATCTAGTAAGTGTTGAGATAATTAAAGGGAATTAAGGATTATAAGATGACTTATAGAACAATCAAAAGACTAAACCGCGTAGGGAATTCAAATTCAAATTTAGCTATTTGTTTGGATGATCGAAATTCCACTTAAGGTTATAGTTTTAAGTTTGTATATGGTATAATATCGTGAAAGAGTGTCAAGTAGACACAGGTGACTGTCTCGATCATGTATGCAGAGTGCATGCTATGGAGCTGCTTTATAGACGGTTTAGCTCAAAAACTTGATTTCTAAGTTGTCTATAGTTGATTTAGTGTCTAGACCCATTTGGTTATACCGTGGTATTCTTCTTGTTGTGTTGTTTAATAACAACAAGGAATATGACAGGGTATTAGCATTTAAAGGTCAATTATTTGGCTATAAAAATGTTGATACAAAAAGGTAACATTAAGGTTTGTGACACAAGTATACAGTATGGGTGTTTTGACATCCTTAGACAATGTTAATTAGGGGATCGTTATGTTTGCTCCATGTACATTTATACTTTTGATGTATTATGATAGTATAATGGTTCATCGATAAAGATGATCATCTTTCATCATCGGTAATACGTGTTATCGGATATTGTCATAATACATATAAAACTCCTAAGATTTGTGTCGATCTTAAGCATTTAAAGGTCATTGGACATATATATTGATTGACCTTGAGCCTATGGCATTAAGATGCATATAGTTTTATACGGATATCCATAAAGTTTGTTATGACATAGGAGGATATACATTTTTAATCCCATAAAGGTTCTCTAATGTAGTTTAGCATTCAGTTAGAGAACATAAAGGTTTTCTCTAATGTAGTTTAGCATTTGGTGAGAGGAAACAAGTTTTCTCTATTGCTATTTAGCATTCGATAAGAGAAAACATGATTTCTCTAATGCAATTTAGTATATGTGGTTTAGCATAAAGTTAGAGAAATCAAGACCTACAAAGAAGATATAATTTAGATCATAAAGGTATCATCTTAGTTTGTCACACTCTATTTTTCTATTCATATTAGTGAGATATTAGGTATACGTGATTGTATTGAATCTGTATCGCATATGACACATATATTTAACTCTTTTCAGTATCGAAAGCCTAGCAAGACAGAGTAATAGACTTTTGTTATCTTTAGATCAAATGTTCTATTTTTAAACTTAGTCAACTAAATCAATAGCATGGATTAATCGAGTTTTTAAACTGTTTTTAAACTATAGTCAAAACTGCAATTAATGCTTGTCCAATGGAGAGAATATTGGTCAATTTTGTCCTTTCTCATAAAGTTGGACAAATATTAGTTGGACTTTTTAGTCTTTTAATAACTTATCAGTTAAGTTACGTAATCTGATCCAGATAAAGATAATAAAGTAATCTAATAAATGATCTAAATCAATGGGTCAAAATTTGTATAAAAAATAGATCCTGATCTGTATGGGCTAGACCCATATTGGGCCTATGATGGGGAAGCCTGATATGGAAGCTATATATAAAGGTTAAGATTTCCTGTAGTTGCTCATATCAATAGTAAATGTAAGGATTCTCTGACTCGTTAAGAGAGCTTACATTTTGAGAAAACTATAAAAAGACCTTATCTGCATCCGGAGAGCAGTTCCCGTGAAGGCAGCTGTGGATTCGCACTCATCTCAGCTTCGAAAAGCTCGTTTTAAGTTATGGAGACTAAAATTAGGTATCGTCTGCATTTCTTCCTTTCTTGCCCTTTCATGTTCGATCCGAGATACATAACTAAGGTACCGTTAAGTATTACAAGAGGCGGTGGCAAAGAGGCAGTGGCAGTGGTGGTGATGATGGTACTACTACAGTTACTAGTTACATGTGTGTTGTTTTTCAATTATTTGACTTTCATCAGCTTTAATTTTCTCGTTTACAACAACAGTCTTCTTTCAAGCCTAACTCTTTCATTCCTAAAGAGGTTGATCTCTCCAAAGGTAGCTTCTTTACGAGTCCTTTATGATTTTCTTGGTTGAAGGAGAGATTTGAAAAAAAAAAGTTGACAAGTAGCTTTTAGGTTCAGGTATTAAAGCACTAAGGAATAACTTCCAACTAGAGAAGCCCAAATTGTTGCCATTAGTTGTCAAAAAGATGACAACTTGGCTATTCCCATAAAAATGACAAGTTTCCTATATTTTATGTATAGTTTTTGAGGTTTATGTTCCTATAAAGAGAGTAATCTTGAATTGTTCTTTTGAAAAATCTAAATGGGTATTCAGGTTAGAATCAGTGTGGACTCGAGATTAAAAGATAGTTCTTCCTCAGATATCAGCTCATATCCAAGTTCTAAGACTCCACACCAATGTGGATGTTCTTCCTGACAACTATTCTCCTAAGTATTTGTTTGACCCCAAACTTTTCTTGGAAGTTAGAACTATTATATGTGAAATGATGAAAGTTAAAAGCTAGAAAATATAGTTGAAACATAATCATTGAGTATGCTTTAGTGTTTTAGCCATAACTTTTTCTCTAGTTATCCAAATGAGGTTATTCTTAATTTGGCTTAACATAGAGAGATATGATTACAAATTATCTGATGGAATCAAGTTCTAATTCAGTCCCTAAGAATTTCAATTTTTGGATGAAAGTTGAACATAAAATATTGTTTCTGTATAAGAATAGTTCAGAAATGTTTGGCATATAACTTTTAGATTTTCAAACCAAATTGGATGATTTTTGTGTCATTAGAAACTTAAGACAATGGGGAACATTTTTTGAGAAGGAATTGTTATAAAATTCCTTCAATTTTTCCATGATAAATAGTTAAGGAGTTAGAAGTATAAGATGTTAGTTTTAATAGACATAAGGGGTAAAATGGGAAGGACAAGATAAATGAGGGGCAAAATGGGAAGAAAGACTAATAAATGGGCTTGAATTAGAAGAAGGGAAGAGAGAGTGTCGTGGAAGCCAAGAGAAGAGAGAAGAAAAAAATGTGAAAAGAAGAAGAAAAGAAGGAAAAATCATGGAGAAAGAAGAAAAAGGAAGAAGAAATTGTGGGAAGAAGAAGAAATCAAGCTTCTAAGGTAAGTTCATCATCTTTTCTTCTTGCTTTATCAAAGAAACAAGTTGTGTTGAGAATGAAGGAGTTTTAGTGAGAGAAAAGGTTTTTGTGTTGGGAATGATTGGAGGAAGAAGATGATTGAGAGGCCCATCTGATTTTTAGGGTTTCTAAATTGCGTTTTGATTTTTCTAACCTAAATGGACTATGGGTAGGTTAGATTTGAGCTTTATTTGTGTTGATTGCAATTTTGTGATCATAGAAATTTTAGGAAATTTTCATTTGAATTTAGATTGAATGAGAATATTGGTTTATTTGAAGGGAATCAAAAAAACCCTATTCAAGAGCAAGAGGAAGGGTATAATTGAGTTTGGATTTTTCAAGCGAAATAAGGTGGGTAATTTATTTATAGTTATTGTGTAACAAGCAAAATGCCTTGAATGTGTATTGTGTGCTAAAATGACTTGCTTTGAAATGTTGTGATGTGGAAATTGCATTATAATGTATGACTTTTGATAAGATTGAATTGTGAGTATGATTATGCCATGCCTTGTATCATGGCATTTTGATTAAATGGAAAGAAGAAAAAGCATGAGAATATAAACTTTTGATTGAATTGAGCATGAGATTTGATTGTGTTTGGGCAAGAGTGAATCATTATGTTCGTCACGTGTAGGTTGACAAGAGCCTTCTCCCGGTTGCCCGCTTGTGGCACATGAGCTCCAAAAATGGACTCATTTTGTTCATGGTGCAAACTTTGATTTCTCTATTATGTTTCCATAGAACCCTCGAGCCAATTATTTGTGCATTTTCATTTTGATGTGTTAAGTTATGATGAAGATGAGTATTATGCTTTGATGTAAATTACATCCAAATATGTTTATGTGATGATGTATTGAACTATGAGCTGTGAATGTTGAACTTACATTGTTGGATTGAGATAAGATGAGTATGCTTATATGAATAGATGCATATATGTTTGATTATGTGGCTCATCACCAATGGTTATAAATATATTACCACTGAGCTGTGTAGCTCAACTCATCTTTTTCCCTGCTCAGGTGCAAAACGAGAAGGTTAGTGATCCTTGCAAGGCAATTAGACAAACTCTGAGATAGTTAGCTTTCATACTAAGGTAGTTTGAACACCTTTGTATAGCTTATTAAGCATGTCAAACATTGAGCATCCATTTGTATTTGTTTTAAGTTTGTGATGTGTATATTTATATGTAAATAAAGCTTGTTCAAATATTTATTTTGCTTAGTAATGAGAATGAGAAATTAAGGATTCCCTTTTGTGTATAATTATGTTAATTTACAAGTTGAGTACGATGGTTATGGAAGTGGAATGTGTGTATGTATATGCTTCTTTGTTGAGAATGCAAATTGTTGCTTGTTTTAGAATAGCAAGTTAGAGATTGGAAAGGATGTATGGGATGAACCATTTGAAGTGAGATTCAAGAGTTAAACGAAAAGTATTTAGTAGTTGAATTGATATAAATAGATATTGCATTTTGCAAGCTTTCATAGGTGTAAAAATTGTGAACTAACTTTAGGGTAAAAATTGGACTAATATAGGCTGAATTAGACAAAGTAGTCTCTTGGAAGTTTTAGTTTATCCTCTTAGCTTTCCAACGGTATAAAGTATGTAAATTTTGGATATCAGAGATGAGAGATATGAGCATGATAAGTGGGGATGTTGCATGGGATGTATACCTAGGACAACTATGGTAAATGAGGTGAATTAGTGGTTTTGATGAATCAACTGAGTAGGGATTAGAGGATTTACTGGAACAAAGTTGGTTTTTGAATGGATATGAAATGGTATTGCACTATAAGAAGTGAATTTAGGAAGATTGTGAGTGAAAGTAATGTTAGAAAGGATGTAAGAATCATTAAAGAGGCTTTGGAGGGGTTTGGGAATCCCTAAATAGACCTTCTCAGGTTTGTGAGGACCCCCTGCCTCACCAATGTCCGTTTTGTTAAACGGACCTTCTCGGGTGTAAAAACACCCCCAAGCCCGACAATGTCCGTTTAACGGACATACACGCGACAACAATATTAAATCAATGATTTTGACCCTTTAAATGGAAAAATATCACTTTGTAGTCTTCAGGACAGTTGTAGATCTAGAAGTCCTCTTTCAAACTGTATAAGAATGACCTTAATCCTAGGTCTCTAGGTAAATTTATACCAATTTTCCCAAGATAGGTACAATATGGTTGAGGATATAAACATGATTGATTGTTTTGGACACAAGTTCATCATCCGACCTCCAAATGAGTTATTCTTCAAGAAATAGATTTCTAACACATTTTTATACCTCTCCATAAAAATTGATATCCTTTTGTATTGATTTGTAAAAGATTGATGGAGAGAAAGTGAGGAAATTGATTGGGAGAGCATGAATTGGTTGTTTACCACACATATTTTGGTATTTTACTGATATCTTGAACCGTATAGCTCTGATTAAGATGGTTCTTGCTTCAAAATAAACTAGAGACTTAGAGCCACAATTATTTTGAAGAAGTTAAGTTATGATTCGGCTGTGTGGGCTCGACCTTGTGGTTTGAGATGTTATGAGAATGATGATTAAGGAGATTTCATTGAAATAACTCTACAGAGAAATACGCTCACGTATGATAGTCGAAACAATTGTTAGGCTCCAGAAATGGGGCTCAATGTTGGACCCCGTTTTCGGAGCCCAACATCGGACATGGAAGCGCGGTGCTTGGTGCGTGAGGTGAAACATATAAATTAAAAGAAGAAGGAAAAATTCCTCAGAAGTACAAGGGGGCGTCGCCGCGGTGAACCCTCTCGGGCTAGCTACGCCGCGGTGAGCAATGAAGCCCTCGCCGCAGCGAGCGAAGGGATTCTTATCGCGGAGAGCGAAGCAGCTCTCACCATGGTGAATCCTTCATGCGGCTTCGCTACGACGAGCAGGCAGCCTCGTCGTGGCGGCCGCCTCCTTCGGCCCACAGTGAACAAACCTGAAACTTTCTCTCATTTTATTAAATCAACCCATCCCAAAACTCATCAAAATAAACTCAAGCAAAC
>JANZLD010000235.1:55588052-55599593 GCA_026413575.1 Erythroxylum carthagenense | reverse complement strand
ACATACCAAGACATCCATGGAACATCAGCAACAGAAGTTGCTGTGAAATTTGATTGTAGTACAAAGTATCCGTGTATAGGCCTTAATTTGGAAGATGTAAAGCTCACTTACAAGAACCAACCGGCCGTTTCGTCTTGTAAGAATGCTGATGGAGGAACCACTGGAGCCTTACAGCCCAATACTTGTCCGTGAGGGTCGAAATTTCACTGGCTATTCATTATAACGTCAGGATAATTGTAGGATGGCAGCATTATTTGTTCTTATGGTCTTAATTTGAGGCTGAGCCGCATGTAGATGTTAGCAGAATGTTTAAAAACATTAAGAGTAATACTAGGAAATTGTAAGTTGTATTGCTTATTAAATTGATGTATTTAGATTATTAATTAGGTAAATTTATTTAAAAGAGTTTGTGAAGTCTTTGGCAAAATATGATTATTCGAAAGCTGACTTTTATAGAAGAAATGATATATACAAATTCAATAAATAGAACGTTTTTTTAGTTTCATATATCTCAAAATCCATTCACATCGGATGTGTTCAAACCTGTTTGCCTCAACACAAGGAAGATGTGCAACAAAGGATTTCGCCATGAACAAACTTGTAAACTTTTTGTTGTGTTTTACTTCTACCAATTGGACCAGAAATTTTGGGTTCAAACCTCAGAACAAGGATAATAAATGTTCAAAATAAATGTGAAACCTATAAGACATTTATGGATTGATTTATTTAAACATACCTAAATCTATTATACTTTTTGTAAGGAGATTTATTTCCTCTCTTCCTTTCTTTAACTCTTACAGGTTTCTCTAATGGTTTAAGATAATCTTTCATAAGTTTCTAAAACTTATATATCATTTAACCAACCGTCATGTTGGTTTATTTTAAAAGAGAGAAGAAAAAGGTCTTTGATCCATTTGAGATCCCTTTATTTAATACCCAATAACCATCATCCTAGGTTCTTTCCTAGGACTCAAGCTATAAGTCACATGGGCCATTAAATATTCTAGCAATCTCCCACTTGGCCCATGTTATAACTTGGTGATTTAACAATAAAATTTTAAGTGCACACAATATATGGAATCGATCAAATCATTCTTAATTGAATTAAGGTGTTGGGAGCGGTCACAAATTATACAACATGATTCCTTCCATGTATCACATAATCAACTCAACTCATAAAACTTTAAGTGGGTAATTCTGTAATTGTTATCTCACAAATAATAATTAATGTATACAATATAATATGGATAACAAGTAAATGAACAAAAACATATGACAGTAATTAAATTCACAAGTGCCATAATAATTAGAGCAAAACACTTATATGTATATATACATATCAGAACGCTATGCTAATAAGGATTTATCTATAAGACCCATCCGTTCAACATGACTAATAAATGTTTTAGGCGATAAGCCTTTATTAGTTAACAGATTCGTTATCATAAGATTGGTTTTAATATACTCAATTGACACTTTATCTTTTTGTACTTCTTCTTTCACATACAAATACTTCAAATCCATGTGTTCGCACCCTTTGAATATTTGTCGTTCTTAGAGAAGAAAATGGATGTGGAATTGTCACAATGAATTCTTGATGGTCTAGTAATAATGTCGACAATATCAAGACCTAAGATAAATTTCCGCAACCACAATCTAAGAACCGTGGCCTCAGAGCACGCCACAAATTCAACCTTCATAGTGTAAGTAGCAATGACGGACAGCTTTCCACTTTTTCACGAAACTGCTCCTCCAGCTACTAGGAACATATAACAGAATGTAGATTTTTGTGAGCCTACACAACTAGCATAGTCTGAATCCGAGTAACCTATCACTTCGAGATAGATTGATTTTCTATAAGTGAGTATAGTCCTTTGTGCCTCGTAAATATCTTCTTTGCAGCTTTCTAGTGGTCCATTCTAGGATTGTTTTGATATTGGCCTAGCATTCTGACAACAAAACTAATATCTAGCCGAGTGCATGTTTGAGCATACATTAAACTCCCAACTACTAACACATAAGGAATAAACTCCATTTCCTTACATTCCAAATCATTTCATGGAAATTGCATTTGACTAAATTTGTCCCCTTTCTGAATTGGAACTATCATTTTTCATTTGAAATCTTTCTAATATTTTCTCGATATAACCTTTTTGAGACAATCCTAACAATCCCTGTGATCTATCACAGAATAATTCAATTCCTATCACATAGGATGCCTCACCCATATCTTTCATTTCGAAATTATTAGAGAGAAAATTCTTTACATAATGTAACAAAACCATATTATTAGCAGTAAGAAGGATATCGTCAACATATAGGACTAATGTAATGAACTTGCTCCCACTAACCTTCATATAGATACACCAATCAATAGTGTTCTCTACAAAACCATAAGACGTAATGATATCATTAAACTTAAGTTACCATTATTGGGAAGCTTGCTTCAGTCCATATATTGACTTCTTTAATTTACACACTAATCGTTCCTTTCCTCTGGTCACAAAACCTTCCAGTTGATCCATATAAACTTCTTCTTCCAAGTTACCATTTAGAAAAGCGATTTTTACATCCATTTGTGAAGCTTTAAATCATAATGAGCCACGCCATAACAATTCTTAAAGAGTCCTTTAAAATTGGAGAGAAAGTCTCTTTATAGTCAACACCATCCTTTTAAATGTAACCTTTGACAACAAGTCTGGCTTTATACCTTTTAATGTTGCCTTGTGAGTCTCGTTTGTTCTTGAAGACCCATTTACAGCTCACTTGCTTTGCATCTTCTGGCAACTTAACTAATTCCCAGACATTGTTATCATCCATTGATTTCAACTCTTCTTTCGTAGCATTGAACCATTTTCAAAATTGTTAAATTCTATGACTTGTTTGAACGAGACTGGATCTTGATCAATGCTCAAGTCACATTCATGTTTAAGTGAGTAAATTTCATAGTCACTCGAAATAGCTGATCTTCTCTACCTTACAGACCTTCGTAATGCTACTTCTTGTGGCATCATTTGATCATCTGTAACTTGAACATCATTGGCTGGTTCTTCATTAATGTGTTCAATTTGTGGAATTGGAACATTAATTCGTTGTTCTAGTATATTACGTATCCATGATGTAACAAGAGGAATAACCACCGGTGGGATCACATTTGATGTAGTAGTTTTTACCAGACTTGGAGTAGTTTCTACTTGACTCTTGTGAATATCCACTTTTTGCGATTCTCCACTCCCACTGATTGCACCATTCTCAATGAACCGAGCATTACGAAACTCAACTACTCTCATACTATGATTAGGACAATAAAATATAATCCTATCACTTTTCAGAATAGTCGATGAAATAACCACTAATGGTTTTCGCATCAAGCTTTTTTTCATGTGGATTATATAGCCTTACTTCTGCCGGATCACCCCAAATGTGAAGGTGTCATAAACTAGGTTTCCTTTCTATCCATGGTTCATAAGGTGTCTTAGGAATGGCCTTACTAGGAATCATATTAAGCAGATACGCATCAATCTTTAATGCATGCATCTATAATGATGAAGGTATAGTACTATAATTTAATATACTCCTAAATTATATATATATATATATATATATTTGTCATAGCAAACATAGGTGCAGCTTTTATGCATATAAATCTAAATTAATTAATTGATTCCTTCACTAATTAATTTAAATTATCAATTAAGTAAATTATTAGTTATGACCCAAAATTAAAATATCTTAAATAGGACCAATATTCAAACCCATACAATTATTTTAAATAAAAATAATAAATAAATTAAAAAATAAACATTGCCAATTTTGGCATGTGAGGCGCGTGCAACACTCTTGCCTCTGATGTGAGGTGCATGCAACAATCGTTGTTTCATTTTTTCTCCTTTTTTTATTATTCTGTAATGGGTTTTCTTTCATACCACAAGCCAATGGGTTTTCTTTCATACCATAAGCTATCCCTTCCTAACGTTATAACCCTCAGAAATACGAAGCAATCCTTTTTAGTTCTTTCTCAACAAGCACAAACATGTCTTTATAAAAACAGGAACTTTATCGCAAATAAAACACGGCAAACTCAACACGATTTCATGTTTGAATTTGTTTTCGTAACATATTACACTCATCAACACGTTAAATTGGTTTTCATTCCATAAACGAAGACAACAATGCAACACTGTGATTTTTTTTCGTAACACAATAAATTAGTTTTCCTTCCAAAAATGAAAACAACAATGCAACACGGTGACTCTGATACCAATTGTTAGACATTTATAGATTTATTTATTTAAACATACCTGGATCCATCATAGTTTTTGTAAGGAGATTTTTTTCCTCTCTTCCTTTCTTTATCTCTGTTACAGGTTTCTCTAATGGTTAAGATAACCTTTCATAAGTTTCTAAAACTTATATATCACTTCACCAACCGTCATGCTGGTTCATTTTAAAAGAAAGAGGGAAAAGGTCTTTGACCCATTTGAGATCCCATTATTTAATACCCAATAACCATCATCTTGGATTCTTTTCATGAGACTCAAACTATAAATCACATGGCCTATTAGATATTCTAACACAAACAGTAGCCTAAACGTACATCTCCTATTTGCTAGAAGTGAAGATTACAATTAGAAATGTAATTCACTTAAGTTTAAAGTAAGATTAAACTGGAGGTATTAGAGTATGAAATGTAACATGATATTTAAGAGTTCTTTTAGTGAATTAATATGAAAGTCAAACTTATATATTTGTTTTATCTGAAACTAAACCACCATCAGTAAATCTTCAACACAAGATAAAATGAACTATATTATAATCAATCAATACTGTAATGATGTAATTGCAGTGTTCCTCACATGGTATTTCTATTAATTATATCAGAAGAAATTGAAAATGCGAACGTTGGCTTACTGCAATCTGTCATTAATGTGTTCAATTTGCGGAATTGGAACATTAATTCGTTGTTCTAGTATATTGCATATCTGTCATGTAACAAGGGGAATAACCATCGGTGGAATCACATTTGATGTAGTAGTTTTTACCGGACTTGGAGTAGTTTCTACTTGACTCTTGTGAATATCCACTTTTTGTGATTCTCCACTCCCACTGATTGCACCATTCTCAATGAACCGAGCATTACCAAACTCAACTATTATCATACTATGATTAGGACAATAAAATCTATAACCCTGTCACTTTTCAGGATAGCCGATGGAATAACCACTAATGGTTTTCGCATCAAGCTTTTTTTCATGTGGATTATATAACCTTACTTCTGTCGGATTACCCCAAATGTGAAGGTGTCATAAACTAGGTTTCCTTCCTATCCATGGTTCATAAGGTGTCTTAGGAATTGCCTTACTAGGAATCATATTAAGCAAATACGCAACAGTCTTTAATGCATGCATCTATAATGATGAAGGTATAGTACTATAATTTAATATACTCCTAACCATATCTATAAGAATACGATTTTGCCTTTCAGCTACACCATTTTGTTGTGGTGTAATAGGCATTGTTTATTGTGCATATATGTCTCGACTTGCAAGAAACTTTGCAAATGAACCTGGACATTGTCCACTTTCATCAAAATTTTCATAATATTCACTACCTCTGTCAGACTTCACTATCTTTACTTTTCTATTTAACTGCTTTTCTATCTCATTAACTAATACCTCTAGGATGTCCACAGACTGTGACTTATCATATACTAGATAAATATAACTATATCGTAAGAAGTCATTAATAAAGGTAATGAAATATTTTTCGCCAACCTAAGAAGGAATGTCAAAAGGACCACAGATGTCGGTATGTATTAATTTAGGTAATTCGCTACTGCTTATAGCTGGATTCCTTGATATATGTTTGGTTTGCTTACCTTTAATGTAATCCACACATATATCCTAGTCAGCAAAATATAATTGAGGTAAGATTTCGTTTTTTTAACCTTTTTATCCTTTTCTTGGATAAATGACCTAAACATTTATGCTATAAAAAAGCAAAATATTCATTATGTGCACTACATTTATTTCCTATAATATGGTCAACATGAAACAAAGATTCAGCAAAATCAACATCAAGCTTGAAACGATATAAACAATTAATTAAAGTATTGGAACCATAATAGTACTTATGTTTATATAAAGAAAATACACGGTTTCCAATCTTAAAGTTAAAACCATCATTATTCAACTTTGCAACTGAAACTAAATTCCTAGCACAGTAAGGAACATAAAGACAAATTTTTAGATCTAGTTGACATCCAGTGTCAAAGATCAATCTATACATCCCAATGCCCTCTATTCTTGCCTTCATTCTATTCCCCATATACAAGAACTTTTCAACGCCATTTATGGTCTAGATTGAAAGGAATCTCTATTTAACATATGACACATGAGTAGTTTCATCAGAATCTAACTACTAGGTATTATTAGGCACTTCAATAAGATTTGATTCAAAACGTACTGAGACATATTATGTACCTTTCTTTTCGAACTAAGCCTTTCTTTTAGGGCAATCCTTCTTGAAGTGACCAGGCCTTTTGTAGAAATGGCACCTCTTATCTTTATGGATTTGACCCTCATTAACTTTGTTGAGAGCTTTGTCCTTATCTTTGCCTTTCTTTCCTGGTTTGTTTTTGCTGCTACTAACTCCTTGATGAAATGTGAGATGAACGGAACATTCCTTCATTTTCTTCAATCTCCCTTCCTCTTGAACCAACATGTTCTTAATTTCTTAAAGGATCTATTTTTCCTTAATGGTGTTATAATTCACCTAGAACTGGCCAAACTCAAAAGGAAGTGAGTTGATAATAAACTGTACAAGGAAAGACTCACTTACATCCATATCCTTGGATTTCAGCTTTGCAGCTAGGTTTGACATATGTTTTACATGATCATAAATAAGTTGTGACTAATTAAACTTTTTGGTCATCAGCTCACTCATTAAAGTCCCTACTGTGGACTTGTCAGCTATATCAAATTGGGAGTATTCTTTAAGGTTTAATATGAACTCCTTTGCAATGTCTGTCTTAGGCATAGATGACTTTACATTTTCTATGATCATTATTCGCATCAGATTCAAGCTCAGCCTGTTTGATCGTTCCCAAGTCTCATAATAAGACTTGTTAGCTTCAGAACTAGTCTTAATTATAGCTGTGGGCCTTGCGTCTAAAACTATGGCGAAGTCCAAATTCATTACATCAAGTTGGAATTGGATTTGTTCGAACTAGTCAGCATAGTTCAGACCATTGAACTTGATTAGCCCATTTCTTAAAGCAAACAAATTAGTAGATGCTACAAACACATCATATATCTCACATATTAATGCTTTGAGTAAACCTAAATGGATTCAAACTAACTAATACAATTTGATTATGCATTTAAATTCTCCTTTGGGTGAAATTTAAATACATAGTTGTAACCTATTATGATGCATATATATATAGTTTACTATAATGGACAATCAATCATATTCTAGTCAACATGCACATTATATTTGGATATACAATCATATTAAGTAAATATGTTGATAAAGTCCCTTTAAGGTCATCAATTATAAGCAATTGTCCTCCTTTAGGTGACATCCTAAGGTTATAATTAATGATCTCAATTGTTTAGTTTAACCTTTTTATCATTTTAGCATCATATCATATTGAACAATTGAAACAGTCACAATTAAATGATTAATATTTTCAAGCTAGGCCACTTTGGTGACTAACAAGCTTTCCATACAATAAACATTTAATTGGACAATTATCATACATGACAAAATTTAATTTAATTAGTTTAGTCACTTTGGTGACTAAGAAACTATTCTAAACTATCATAATGTCATGTATTATACTCAACATATAATAGGAAAATTTAATTCCAAGCATTGCATAATATATATATCATAGCAAACATAGGTGCAGCTTTTATGCATATAAATCTAAATTAATTAATTGATTCCTTCATTAAATAATTTAAATTATCAATTAAGTAAATTATTAGTTATGATCCAAAATTAAAATATCTTAAATAGGACCAATATTCAAACCCATACAATTATTTTAAATAAAAATAATAAATAAATTAAAAAATAAACATTGCCAATTTTGGCATGTGAGGCTTGTGCAACACTCTTGCCTCTAATGTGAGGCGCATGCAACAACCGTTGGTTTCGTTTTTTCTCCTTTTTTATTATTCTGTAATGGGTTTTCTTTCATACCACAAGCCAATGGGTTTCCTTTCATATCACAAGCTATCCCTTCCTAACGTTATAACCCTCAGAAATATGAAGTAAACCTTTTTGGTTCTTTCTCAACAAGCACAAACTTGTCTTTATAAAAACAGGAACTTTATCGCAAATAAAACACGACAAACTCAACACGATTTCATGTTTGAATTTGTTTTCGTAACACATTAAACTCATCAACACGTTAAATTGGTTTTCATTCCATAAACGAAGACAACAATGCAACATCGTGATTTTGTTTTCGTAACACAATAAATTAGTTTTCATTCCAAAAATGAAAACAACAATGCAACACTATGACTCCGATACCAATTGTTAGACATTTATAGATTGATTTATTTAAACATAGTTTTTGTAAGGAGATTTTTTTCCTCTCTTCCTTTCTTTATCTCTGTTACAGGTTTCTCTAATGGTTAAGATAACCTTTCATAAGTTTCTAAAACTTATATATCATTTCACCAACTGTCATGCTGATTCATTTTAAAAGAAAGAGGGAAAAGGTCTTTGACCCATTTGAGATCCCGTTATTTGATACCCAATAACCATCATCTTGGATTTTTTTCATGAGACAAACTATAAATCACATGGCCTATTAGATATTCTAACACAAAAAGTAGCCTAAATGTACATCTCCTATTTGCTAGAAGTGAAGATTACAATTAGAAATGTAATTCACTTAAGTTTAAAGTAAGATTCGACCGGAGGTATTAGAGTATGAAATGTAACATGATATTTAAGAGTTCTTGTAGTGAATTAATATGAAAGTCAAACTTATATATTTATTTTATCTGAAACTAAACCACCATCAGCAAATCTTCAAAACGAGATAAAATGAACTATATTATAATCAATCAATACTATAATGATGTAATTGCAGTGTTCCTCACATGGTATTTCTATTAATTATACCAGAAGAAATTGAAAATGCGAACGTTGGCTTACTGCATTCTGTCATCCTGCTGACTTAACATATTGGAGCATTAACTATTTACCACTCCTTTTGGAAATTATATTCATGAGCTTCGTCGATGGCACCAACCTCACCCAAAACAAAAACATAATAAATCAGTCAAGCCAAATTTAGGCTTAGTTTGAATTTTTTAAAAGGTGACTTGGGAGTTTATTGAATTTTTGAGTTACCTGAATGATATAAACTTTAGGTAAATCAAAATTCGATAAATGGCTGCCACCACCTTCTACTAAAATATTGATGTTATTTTTTAAACAATGTTTAATAGAAAAGACTTTTCTAAAGTAGAAGGATTTTTAAAGAAAATTTTAAAGATAAGGCAATTTTTAAAATATCAGCCTTAAGTCAAGAATAGAAAAAATTAATTATTATTAAGTTTTATTAATATTCAAAATTTTAAAATAAATATTTAATTAAATCATATTTATTTGGCTGACTCAAACCTGTTTAAATAAGCAACTTGACTTGTTTGAACCCATTTCTTTTTTATTTTTTGTTTTTAAATTATATAAAAATGTCTATGTTTTGATTTTTCATATTTTTATAATCTATAAAAACTATTTCTAATTTTCCTTTTGTTTTTGTCATAAAATGATTTTTATCATTAAATAAATATTATTACTCAAATTACAAAAAGGTACAAAGCATCAAGTATGGGGTCTTTTCTTCTATTAACCGGAAAACGTTCATCGATTTCCTTAATTAGCTCAAAACTGTTGAACCATTTAGCACTTATATTAGCCGAAAACACTATTCAAACAAATGGCCAATTCCTTTTTACGATTGACATGGACATTTGGTTTTGAGAAATAACTTTGGATGGCTTGAATTAGTGACCTATGAGTTAATTCTCCTGCACCTCTTCAACATGATGGTTCATTAAGAAATCTCCATGTCCAAGCATGTTACTCCACTCATGCATTGTACTGAGATAATACTTCTCGTTTAATCATTTCTTCTCAATTCACATCCTCATCAAGAAAGTAATTAATCGAACAATATCTGTGTCCTTATCATATGTTGTTCCTGACTCATATGATGTCCTTACAACCTTTTGGTTCATAAATTCTTAAGTAGTGTATATGAACAGGTGCATACACAGTCATTCCCAATTCAAGCGCAAGGTAATTAGTACGCATTTTAATGCATAGTCTCCAACTTAAAATTCGACATTGTAGTATCAGACTCCATAGGACAGCACCGCACACTGTGTTCCTTAGTCCAAGCCATATCGTTACTATTGGACCGCGATTGGGAAGTGCAAAGCAAATCAAAGTGCAGACTGGGTGACTAAATCTATTCACACTCGGCAGCTTGGGACTGTGTATCTCCAGGAGGCTTCGCCTGGTTGCGCTGCATTACTGCTCCAAGATGTAACCGCTGCTTTGGCCAAGAGACCTAGTGTGTAGTTGGGTACCTAGACTCTTTCCCCTTGTATGCAAAAAAAAAAAAAAAATCAACATTGTAGTTAAATTTGTTAGATTTTAATTTTTCATTTATTTAGAGATACAAGTTTTATTACTAACATTTGGTTATATGGTGTGTTTACATTTTAAATATTCTATGTTTGGAATTTGCTTGACATAGATGTCATGAAAGGCTCTCCTAACTTTAAATCTATAGAAGAAAATGAAAACATATATTATATTTGATTAAAATGGAAACATAAATCTATCTATATATATATATATATATATAAAGTGATTATATATAGTGTGGGCATTTGTTCTTATTGAACCACTAGATTTTACTGTAATAATAAACTCTATTTTCAACATTATAATTTATAATTCATTTCCATAAAGTGTATATTTTATATATGAGAATGTTCAACTTACTTGAACTTTAATTTTATTTGACAAAAAATAAAAAGAACCTAGCTAGCTTGTAATTGATCAGATATAGTGTTAAAAGGATTTATGACTGAATTTTTATTTTACAAATCACAAACGACTGTTATTCGGTCTAATTAAATTCTTTAACTCCGATTGTTAATATGTAAATAGTCATACAAAATACTCTGTTATATTTTTTAGTTACTTAGCAATACAATTTTACTTGATAATTTTGAGGATGTAGTCCCTTTTATATTATATCATACACACATATATATATAACCAAGTATTTCAAGATATTGTTCTATCAAACACTAAGTGTGAAAAAACACTTACGTAGCATATGGTTACTGTCTTCGTCTACGGAGACAGATAACAAAACACAAAAATCTTGTGTCTCACTGATGGCGTGTCAAACCAACAAAAATAAATTCCTACTCTATAACACTTAAGCGAGTAAAGTGGTGAATAGGGTCGAACCACAGAGACCAATGTAGT
>JANZLD010000235.1:55468130-55480589 GCA_026413575.1 Erythroxylum carthagenense | reverse complement strand
ATTTCTACATTCAATACCCCATTCATACTTGCTAATTTAAAGACTCAACTCTAAAAATAATAATAAAAAATTAAATCAATAATAAGAATAAATAAATAAATAAAAATTTCTGGGCTCAACAGATCTAATCTAGTAGGAGGACAACGTATCTTACTAGTTCATCGCAGGCTATGTGTTTCTTAAACTCTCGGTTGTACATCATATATATCAACTTGAGGTTCTTAATCCATGTCGATGTGAATTTGTAGTTCTTGAACTTCTCTGAGTTCAACCTCACTCCCACTACTTTCTTTGAGAATAAATTCTCTTTCTAAGAATGTAGCATGTCTTAAGACAAACAACTTTTGCTCAATAGGATGATAGAATTGATAACCAAAACTTTCTTTCAGATACCCCACAAATTTGCATTTATCCAATTTAGCTTGAAGCTTATCAGATATATCACACTTCACATAAGCATCACATCCCCAAATCTTTAAGCGTGATAATCCAGGTCTTCTACCAGTCTATAACCCATATGGTGTCTTATCAACTGATTTAGATGGAACTCTATTTAGAAGATATATTATGGTTTTAATTGCATATCCCCAAAAGGATATAGGAAGGACTGCATGACTCACCATGGAATGTACCATATCTAATAATGTACGATTTCTTTTATCAGAAACTCCATTATGTTGTGAAGTTGCAGGAGGAGACCATTGTGAGAGAATTCCATTCTATTTTAAGTAACCAAGAAACTTGTGATCTAAGTATTCACCACCTCGATCTAATCTAAGTGTCTTAATACTTTTACCAGTTTGTTTCTCTACCTCTAGTCTAAATTCTATGAATTTTTAAATGATTCAAGCTTTTGTTTCATTAAGTACACATAACTATATCTAGAATGGTCATCTATGAACATAATGAAATATCAGTATCCACCTCTAGCATTTATGGACATATGTCTACATACATCAGAATGTACTAATTCTAGTAACTCACTATAACGTTGTCCCTTTCCCTTAAAGGGTAGTTTGGGTCATCTTTTCCAATAAACAAGATTCATTAATTTCATATGATTCATAATCAAAAGAATCCAAATGTCCTTCTTTATGCAATTTTGTGATTCTAGTTTCATTGATATGGCCTAACCTACAATGTCATACATAAGATGGAGTTTGGTTACTTAATTTACTTTTCTTACTATTTATGTTAAGAATTGGCCTATCAAGATCTAACTCATATAAACTATTTGTAAGCAATCCAAATCCATAATAAACATCATCTTTACAAAAAGAACAACTGTTATTCTTAATTATAAAGACAAATCCATTCAAATGAGAAATAGAAATGATGTTTCTTGTTATAACAGGAACATAATTACAATTATCAAGTTCTCGTATAAGGCCAGAAGGCAAAGGTAAACTATAAGTCCTTATAGTTAATGCAGCAACCCTTGCTCTTTTGCCAACTCGCAGCTCCACTTTGTCTTTCTTCAATGATCTACTCCTTAATAACATCTTCATCTTATTACATAAGTGAGAACTACAACCAGTATCTAATACCCAAGATTGTGGAACAGAAGTAGAAAGGTTGATATCAATCATAAACATAACTAAAGAACTAGCTTCCTTAAGCCTTTTATCTTTCAGGATAGCAAGATAAGTTGGACAGTTCCTCTTCCCATGTCTTTTGACTCCACAATGAATACATGTGCCCTTGCCATTGCTCTTCTTCTTGACACCTCCTTTGGTTTTTACTATATTCCCTTTTTCTTGCTTTTAGAAGAACTAACAACAATTTCATAGTTAGGTTCCTTCTTAAGGTACCCTTTCGCAGTCTTAAGCATGTTCAACAGTTGAGGAAGTGTTAGGTCCTTCTGATTCATGTTGAAGTTCATGACGAACTATGAAAAGCTCGAATTCAGAGACTGCAGCACTAGATCAACGCTTAACACGTGATCTATGACAAAACCTAATTGGGTCAATTTTTCAATATACCCAATCATCTTCAACACATGTTCTAGATCCCAATTCTGGAGTCCAACTATCCAGAATATCATAAGACTTGAGCATATTATCCTATAAGGTTATTTCAAAGAACCCTTATTAGCCATCATCCCACAGGGTGGCGTGCCCACACCAGTCAAACATAAAAAAACCACCTCATTTCTCCTATTTTAGGAACGATTTTGGGAAAACCTCAATCGGAATTACAATTTTATTTCTTTATAACATTTATTCCCCATTGTCTTAGGTTTCTAATGACACCAAATTCACTCTAATTGATTTAAAAATCTAAAAGTTAGGGCCCAAACATTTTCAGACTGTTATTAAACTAAAACATTACATTACAACCAACTTCCATCTAGAGATTGAAAATCTTAGAGACTGAATTAAAATTCAATTCCTTCATATAATTTGTAGCTCTATTCTATAGTTTATTTCGAAATAAGAATAATCTCATTTGGAGGTCGGATAACAAAGTTATAGCCGAAAGAATCAAACATGGTTTTATCCTCAATCATATTGAACCTATTTTGGGATGAATAGCATAACTTTCACTAGAGATATCAGATTAAAGTCCTTATATTGTTTAATAGAGGGTCAAAATTGGACTAGGCGATAGGGTCAAACGATTCAATCTACAGTGAATTAGATGATTCAGTCTGAGATGGAACAATTGGCATAACTTTCTGTAGAGATATCGGATCAAGGTCATTCTTAGACGGTTTGAAAGAATACTTCTTTTCATGAAGACTTTGAAGATAGATTCTGTCATCTAGAAGGTCAAAATTGGACCAAACGATAGGTCAGATGATTCAATCTACAGTGAATTAGATGATTTAATATGATTCAATCTAAGATGGAACAATTGACATAACCTTCTCTAGAGATACAGATCAAGGTTATTATTAGACGGTTTGAAAGATAACTTTTAGATATACAACTTTCATGAAGGCCTTGAAAATAGATTCTATCATCTAGAGGGTCAAAATTGGACCAGTCTATAGGGTCAGATGATTCAATCTATAGTGAATCAGACGATTCAGTCTGAGATGAAACAATTGACATAATTTCTCTGGAGATATCAGATCGAGGTCATTCTTAGATGGTTTAAAAGAGGACTTCTAGATCTATAACTTTTATGTAGACTTTAAAGATAGATTCTATCATCTAGAGGGTCAAAATTGGACTAGACGATAGGGTCAGACGATTCAATCTACAGTGAATCAGATAATTTAGTCTGAGATGGAACAATTAGCATAACTTTCTCTAAAGATATCGAATCAAGGTCATTCTTAGATGATTTGAAAGAAGACTTCCAGATCTACAATTTCATGAAGATTGAAGATAGATTCTGTCATCTAGAGGGTCAAAATTGGACCAGACAATAGGGTCAGATGATTCAATCTACAGTGAACCAGACGATTCAGTTTGAAATGGAACAATTGGCTTAACTTTCTCTAGAAATATCGGATCAAGGTCATTCTTAGACGGTTTGAAAAAGTACTTCTAGATATACAACTTTCATGAACTTGGAAATAGATTCTGTCATCTAGAGGGTCAAAATTGGACTAGATGATAGGGTCAGATGATTCAATCTACAGTGAATCAGACGATTCAGTCTGAGGTGGAACAATTAGCATAACTTTTTCTAGAGATATTGGATCAAGGTTATTCTTAGATAGTTTGAAAGAGGACTTATAGATCTACAACTTTAATGAAGACCTTGAAGATTGAGTCTATCATCTAGAGGATCAAAATTGGACCAGATGATAGGATCAAACAATTCAATCTACCGTGAATCAGACGATTGAATTTCTACTGGGTCTTCCTCACATCACCAGAAGTTCTAATTCACTAACTACACTCTCTAGAGCATCTCCACTTATAAAGCTCATAACTTTCAACTCCAATGTCAAAAAATTTCATACTATATATCCTCGGAAAGCTAGAAAGATAAGCTACAACTTTCTAGGACAATTTTGTCTAATTCAACCTAGATTCATCTAAATTTTTCCCTGAAGTCAGAACACAAATTTTACCCCTATGGAAGACTTGAAATTTTCACTGTACAAACTTAGAATGTCTTGAGCATAACCATTCAGCTACCAAATTGGCTTCATTAACCTCTCAAGTCTTAACTCATTTGATTCATCACATTCAACTACATCTCATTGTTCATAATTCCTATCTTTCTTTTCCATAACATCTCACTTATGTGTGTATGTATATATCAACAATTCATGTTCAAAATCATCATCTCAAGTTGATAACTTCTTCACGTATATCTAATTCCAACTCAATATCATCCATACATAAATCATATTTCATTAACATCAAAAGAATAAAGTTTTACAAATCTTTAAGGGTATTTCAAGCCACAATACATCATCATCTCAAAATCTTAAGTTACAAAAGATTCTTCAACAAATAAACTTGAAATGTGACTAAAACATTGTGCTTTTCCAAACCAACTAAAATTACAAAATAAGCAAATTTGGAGTAATTCCCTTAGGCTCTTAATCACTTGATCTCTTAACTATCACCTGAAGATGGGACGAAAAGGGGGTGAGCTTGAAAGGTTGTAAATAGAAAGTTTATAACGAAGAATAAGCAAAATCATTGAAATACTCATTTGTAAAAGAATTCATATTGAATTCATGAAACACATAGTTTTCAAATTCTTAAGTCTAGCTCAAAACTCATAATTAAACATCATCATATAAACCTAGCAGGTACATTTAACCATCAAAGCATAACATTCAATTATACGCCATTCTTAACAATTCAAAGATGCAATGCATAACAAATGGCTCGAGGGTTCTATGGAAATAGAATAGAGAAACCAAAGTTTACCCCCATGAACAAAATGAGTCCAATTTCGGAGCTCATATGCCACAAGCGGGCAGCCGAGAGAAGGCTTTTGTCAACGTGCACATGATGAACAGAATGATTCCACTCTCATCCAAACAAAAGCACATATTCATGCTCAAATCATTTCATCATACTTTTAAGCTTTTTCTTCTTTTTCAAATATACAAAATGCCATGACATTTTTCAAGGCATAACATAAAATGTTTCAATTCATTTCCCAAGTCGTTCAAATAGCAATCACGCAACGTTTATAAAACAACTGAAAACATTTAATTCTCTTATATTTTGAAAACATAGTCATGGCTCATTAGTCAATTATAAACATGTAACTCGCCATGATTTTTCTTGCTTAAAGCTTTGCTCAAAAATACCCTTACTCCTTCTCCTTTTGCCTTTCTTGATTCCCTTTATCAAAGAAAAAATTCTCATTCAATAGGAAATTCAAATTGGAGAACCCATAAGTCATATTCACTAGAATTGATCCTAGAATTCTTAAACCCATGCATTTTCTAAACTCCATGAACTAAAATCCTTCCAAAAATTCAAAAGATTCAAAATGATCTTACCTTCGGCTCAAATGGAAGCTCTTCTCTTCCTCTACCTTTTTCTCTTCTTGAATCACTTCAAAATCTCTCTCAAAATCTAAGGAATAATGAAACCCTAGCTCAACTGTCTTTTTTTTCTCCCAAACCACCAAAACTCTCTTCTCCTCTCTTCTATTTTTGTTTTTTTCTCTCTTCTCTCCCTCAATTCACATTTTTCCTTTTCATTTAAATGCAACACAACCTTTTCATCTTCTAATCCTACCCTTAATGAATGTAAAATGCCCATTTTGCCCTTCCTTATATGTTTTATATCTTTTATCCTTAAGTGTCTTGCCAAAAACACCCTTGAACATTCTTATAACCTTAACACTTTAATTCTAGTAATCCATTCAATAAATCCTACTAACTTTGACATAATTAAATAAGTACAAAATGATTAATCTATTAAAACCTCAAAATTATTTAAATCGTGCTTATTCATTAAGAAAGTTTTAGAGGCCAACAACATGAGTGTTGATTGAAGATCCTTCTGTCATCTTGCATTAAAATAGTATCTTGGAGATTTGATATCTCTCTTCCCTACTTTGTGTACCAAATAACTCCTTAAGATGCAGTATCATAGTATATGCATCTATGTTCTCATGCTACCTCTGAAGTTCAGGAGATATGCAAGCTAACATCACACATGCAACCTATTCAACGTCATCAATATAACGCTAATATTTCTCCCAATCTTCATCAGTAGCATCTGAACAAGGTTTAGATAGAGCAGGAGTATCAAGAATATACATCTTCTTCTCTTACCCAAGAACTATTCTTAAGTTTCACAGCTAGTTCGAAAAGTTGGGTCCAGTCAACTTGTTAGCATCTAAGATCCTCCTCAATGTCAGTTGGTACTCATCTTCAAATTCAATAGCCGGAAAAACATAAAAGGAGCATAAATTAGTTTAAGTCCAAAAATTAAATAAAGTAAGGACTTTAAAATTATTTGCTTACTCTCATTATTATCTACAAAATAATAGTCCTCACTAATATATTGAAAAATTATCAAATAATTTCTTAGCCGGCTAGGATCCTATTTAAAATTAATTGATCTGGAGTTTGGTCAACAAACCAACTAAAAATAAATTAGGTAGAAAATAATTTTTCAATCACATTTCATGTGACCCCTAGTATCGTTAGTTGACAACTTTTGCTAAAATATGTCAAATATATTATTCCTAACCTTGTCTCTAAATTTATATGATCATGAGTTTACTCATCCAAATCATATAATTTTAGTTAGTAGAACTTATTAATTTAAGATAAAACATATTCGGATTAAAGTGACCTTAAGTTTACTTAACAAGTCAAACAATAAATAGAATTACAATTTTATTCTTAAATAATAGAAGACAACTATCATTTTCATAACGTGTACCTAATATTTTATTAAGGGATTTAAAAATTTTAAAAAAATCCGGTCTCATCAAATTGATATAATCTCATTATATTTATAATTTCAAACATAATCCAATTATGAAATAAATTATTTAAAACTCTGGCTTGATTCTAATTGTTGATTTGATAATAAATTTAATTTAATAATTCAACTCTTGAAAAATTAAATTAAAGTTTAAAATCTTTCCTAATAAATATTCTTTTGAAAACAATTTTCAAAAATTTAGTAAAACACTTTTCAATTTTATTAGGAGTTGAATTTAATTTAATATCTATTAAATTAATTAAAAGACAATTTAGGGTTTTAAAACATCTTTTAAACATATAAAAATTGGGTGAGAGGGTGTCTGACGCGTGCACTGCACGAGTTCACGGTCAATAGAGGGTTGATTGGCAAGTGCATTGCACGCCAGCCAACGCCTTCCAAAGAAGCTTCTGGAGAATGGTGGGCACGTGACCTACTTATCGTCTTTTCCAGACGCTTCTCGGATGTTCTACAACCGTCCCACATCTTGCGATGCTTCAAACTGCCACCCACGTCGTTCGAGCAACTGCCTTAACCGTAATCCCTCTTCTTTAGTCACAATGCAACAACCGCAACACCATGTTCCACGTTTTTCAAACCATTAGTCATTCTCCTCTGTGCCACCATCTACTATCATTGGATTGCAGCCCCATCTAGTGTCAATGCCAACTAGTGGCATTCGTGATGGACATCGTCGCCACAAATGCATGATGATCGCCCATCTCGTCCAGTAAACATAAAATCAAAAATGGTAGAAACACACAAATTGCCTTGTTCATGTTCACCCAGAAAACAAATATCTCATATCGTGTTCTTAAATGCAAACCCAGAAAACAAACACAAACCCAGAAACAATTAGGGAATTCAAAAGAGCACATATTTACATTCTGGAAACAATTTCCAGAAACATTGCACAATAGATGTAATTAGAAGGCAAATAAGATTAGCCATTTCAAAAACATTTAAACAGTCAAAAAAATGCATTGTATAGTCAGCATATATGCCTAAATAATAAGCACGGCAGAAATTAAGGATTTCTAACAAAGCCCATAAGGCTTGCATCATATAACACAGAGTAGAATAAATCAATAGGTTTCGATTCCATATATGGGCATCTCAGTACAGAACACAGACAAGCAGAAAACATATATATTCGATGAACACAAGCAAATAGGAAACAATTTTCAGTCGAGGATAGCTTGGGAAAACAATTTCAAAACTTTAACAAAAATAGTTGCAAAGTTATTTGTCTTTTCTAAAACATTAAAACTAAATCAACGATAATAATCAAGTCTCTAATCCAAGATTAACAATTAAAGGAGGCTCTGATATCACTGTTGGAATCCAACCGTGATCGAATCACAGGCACAGCGAAAAAGAAACATTTTTTCGAATTCTGAGCAGATCTCGATAATTGATTAAACTTGAATAAAAAATTTTGATTTACAAATCGTTCTTTGTTCGCTTTCCAAAGACAAATCTTTGTAACTTTTCTCTGATTGATCAATCGCGAGTTGTCCAACTGTCCAGGCCTTGATGGTATCCACAGAGCAATTCCCAAACTGCTTTGAAAGGAAGAAGACAAAAAGTGTTAGCTTTTAAAAGGCTCTTCCCTTTAAATAGAAAAATCATGATAGTCTTTTATTAAAATTAAATCTCTTTAATTATAATTAGAAGCAAATTTTAATTCTAACTAATTTAATTTTAATAAAATCAAATATCTCATATTTGATTTCCAAAGTTTCTCAAACTTTACAATTAAGTCTAACTTAATTAAATTGATTTTTCTTTCACAAATTGCTCTTTGATGTGTGACCTATTAGGTTCCTAATAAATTAGCAATGATTATAAATTATAATTCTAATTCACAATTAGAATTAGATAAATTAAAAGTTAAAAATCCTTTTAATTGATCTTTAATTCTAATATTAAATAATTCATAATCATAAATCATGATTGACATCTAGTAACATGTCATGATTACCCAAATATCAGGAATGTCAAAGTGATTGACTTAATCTGTCCATGTATGGCTATAATGTATAATTTAATCCTTTTGTCATTCAATATTCTAATTAGACAGAGTATGGATACAGTGTCTACTCTTATCATCCAATCATGTTCATTCTTGCTAATTAGTAATTGATTTATAATTGAAATTTGAAAACTCCTTTTTCAAATATCGATTCACTCTAGCCAAATAATTCTATAAATCATTACTAATCAAGAACAACAAAATATTCTTTCTAATTACTTTAGAGTGACGAATCCTATATTGACTTACTCAATTATCTACATATGGTTCATACTGTATCTAATTACTACCGACTGAATTATCCTAGGACGATTCATAAGTATCATCAAAACACAGTAATTCCCATACTAAATACTTTAGTAATCTCAAGTCTGAGTATCAATTATACAACCATTATTATGAGATAATCCATTGACACATAAGTAATATTACACTCAGAATTCTGATAATCGGGTCAATTCAATGAACCATTTTCTAATAATCACCCATACATTAGTTTAAGTATCTCTATTCTTTAATTTATGAGATCAATTACTTTCTTTATAAGAAAGAAACATAATGTGTGCTAGTTTTACCGTTTCAACAATATCCAGGCTTCATAAAACTATAACTAGGAACATTTAGGAATAATACATAAGTGTAAATTAAATCTCATAACTATGATCTCATCATAATTTCAATTAAACAGTAAATATTCCAAGGACTTTATCTTTAGCATTAAAACCTAAAATATTAATTAGATTAATACACAAAGATAAATAAAGTCTTTTCATTAATAAAATATATTGTCATACATTAATTTGCATCCAATTGATTAACTACAAGGGTATAAACTAAAAATTTCATCACTCATGTTCCAACAGACAAAAAACATCATTTTATGTCCATTTGACGTCTAACTATCATCATACATACTTTATTCAATAATTCAAGAAGAGTTAATGCTCATACTTACTTGTTTAGCTTCAATCTCTACAAATCACACTTAACCCTAGCTTCTTCCATTCATCATACGATCTCCAACTTTTAAGGTGGAATATGTAGCACCCAACTCCCGTAAGACACGTGCCCGACATCAATGGGTGATATTCGAGTTTATACCCAGCGAGGGTGGCATACTAGAGCACTCAATCATTCAAATTCCAATACAAATTTTTTTTTTCAACTACAAACATAAAGTGCAGAAATCGATAACCAAATAGGTCCCACTTCATTTCATAAACATTTTCAATCATAGCAAAACAATCAATGCACAACTCATCAAAAATTCACTTTCCACTTAGGCCCATTATAATTTCATATAAATACATTTGTATACGCATTGTGCAAAAGTTTCTGAATACATTGTTAGATACAAAAATTGTGAAAATTATACAATTCAATACAAAAGGAAAAAGTACAATGCAGACGCAAACTGATCCCGACCTTTATCTTTTACTTGTATGTTGTAGGGATACTCCCATTTGCCTAATGGGGTATTCTTCTGAGTCCTGAAAATATTTGCAAATTTTGGGTGAGTTTCACGAACTCAATAAGTGACCATCATCAATGGCTCACCTAGTCACATAGCACATAATTCACATTTCACATTATTTCACACTTCACATTCAATACACTTAATCATTCATTTATGCATATGCAGTACACATGAGACTCACTTTCTATTTGTTACTTTGTTGTGACCGAGTGTCTAAACTGTCCTATATAGGGGTCATTGATAACTATCCCTTATCCGTTTGGGAGATACAGAGCTCATTAAACTTTGACCTTGAGGCTCTGAATCACTTTTGAGCTTGAGGCTCATTTTTACTCGTTGAGCTTTAAGCTCTGATCATTGGCTACTCTGGTCACAACTGCCATTATATTTCATACATTCATGCAATGGAATGCATCAATCACATTTGCATGTTCCCATTCAATCTCATTCTCATATCATCGAACCTTAGTCCCGCATTCAACATTAAGTTGAGAATTACACTTTCACTTACATGCAAATGCACATTCAGAACACATTTAACAATCACATTAAGTACACTTAGTTCTTCTCATTCACATACAAGCATCACTTCAATATCTCATCAATCATCATAATCATCGGACCTTCTGTATGGAATCAACAATTAAGACGCATTCATATCGACATTCAGTAGTCAATTTATATAAAATCAAACAAAACAAACAAATAATGGAATGAGACCATCTAGGTCTACTCACAGTACGCTCCATATTAGCATTTGCTTCTAACTTCTGGAAATACCTGAATGTGGACATTTAACCTGCACAACCCATTTATGCAAAACATACGTCGCACATACATTAACAATTGCACACTTACAAGCATTTATTTATGCACAATTATATAAATAGACTATGTACAATGCATGCTCAATGACAATCCCGAGTATTTATCCTTTAGTTTCATCACAAAATCAATCCCATATCAAAACTCACCTAAGTATAATTTATACTTAGGTTTATACCTCAATAAAATCATTAAATCACAATTCATAATTCATTGAATCACTTTCAGATTTTTCCAAGACACCCCTTTCGGGTCTACTATTCATGTTCAATCAGAAGGTGAAAATGAGATAATTTGGTCAAACACTCTTTTATAAAAGTGTTCCTCTGTGTCTTATCTTTCCATTGACACCAAAATCACTCAATTTGGTTGAGTAATTTGGAAAATATGCCTTAAACATTATCGGGTTATCCATATTCAAAAATAGTGTACTATGCACAACTTCCATCAAGAAATTCAACATTTTAGAGGCTGAATCACAATTCGACTTTTTGAGACAATTTGTAGGCCTATATCTCTAGTTTACTTCAAATTAAAAATCATCTTATTTGAAATTCTACATATCAAGATATCATCAAAATACTGGAATATGTTTCGTAAAATATCCAGTTCATGCTCTTCCAACTAATACCCTTACTTTGATTCGATCAATCTCTTTCGAGTCCAAACCAAAAGCTATAAATTTTTATGGAGAGATAGATAAAAATCAGGTCATTTGGAGGTCAGATGAAAAAGTTATGACCAAAAAAGTGAAGTATGTTCAAATTGGGAGGAAGAGGACTTGCCTCCTCCTCCCTTTTCTCTTCTTCTTCAGACTTGTTTAGTAAAATGAGCATAACTTTCACTACAAGTGCAACATCCCACTACCATAAGGCAAATACCCGAACACCCGAAGGACATTCAAGTACATACCTTATGTTAATGGTATGTTGGAGCAAAATATATCCGACTTACACATGGCAATCAACCCTACACATGGCATCATCTAACACATTCAAAGTCACTAAATTTTAAAAAAAACCATTCAAATCCATTCATTCATAAGGCTTACACTGATACCACCAGAAACTATTTTAAAAGCTTATACAAATTCCAGCAAAACGACAACAATAAAGCTAGAGCACTTCTGGTGTCAGCTGACAGACCTCTGAGTCATAACTCTATCCAAAAGATTTCCTTAAGTCCTGACTAAGGAACTAGGTCTCCTGACTCGTACCTGAAAAGCCACATTGCAAATTTTGATGAGTTTT
>JANZLD010000235.1:55427021-55448780 GCA_026413575.1 Erythroxylum carthagenense | reverse complement strand
AACTCATTCTGTGGATACCGTTAGAGGCCGGACACTTGTGCGGCTACGGTGGTTGAGACGGATCGGTTTCGGAAACTGTTCAAGGGATGCATCAAGATAAAGATCAAACTTCGGAATAAGGTACGAATCACATTCCGCTTTATTATGATTCGTGTTAATCATTTTATAGAATTAAATAGATCTTGGTTATCGGGAAATCAAAAGTCACGAAAAAGTTTTGTGATTATTCCGCTGCGGTCGGATCAGATTCGGACCCGATTTCCCAACAGTTAACGATGTTTATGAGAATGTTAAGCTTCAATGGAGGTTTGTCTTCACGGAATCAAGCAGCAGCCAACACTCTGTTGAGGAGAGGTATTTCGAGTTATCGTTCAACAAGAAGTTCAAGGAAAAAGTGATGGACTCGTACTTGCCTTATGTTTTGGCTAGAGCGAAAGCGATCAAAGAGGATGAGAAAGTGGTCAAGCTCTATAATCGCGGATGCCCTTTTAGTGATGATGATGTAGGAATGTGGGGTTCAATAAATCTTGACCACCCAGCTACATTTGAGACCATAGCAATGGACCCTGAGTTGAAGAAGATGATCATTGAAGATTTGGAGAGGTTTGTGAAGAGGAGAGACTTCTACAAGAAGGTGGGTAAGGCTTGGAAACGTGGGTACTTGCTCTATGGTCCTCCAGGAACAGGGAAGTCGAGTTTGATTGCTGCTATGGCGAATTACCTGAAGTTTGATGTCTATGATTTGGAGCTTACTAGTATATATTCAAATTCCGATTTGAGGACGACCTTACTGTCCACAACGAATCGGTCTATTTTGGTGATTGAGGACATTGATTGCAGTGTGGAGGTGCAGGATCGACACAATGACAACCAGAACCAGTATGATGCTCCTTCCTCAAAGGTTTTCTTTAAACTTCTCTTTAGTTTGATACATTAATTAGTTCAGAAAGCTATAAAGCTTTCATCTTTCCTTTACCAATCATCAATTCAAGTGTACAATTTATTGTATTAAGACCGAATTTGTTGGGTGAAATTGTGACCATTTTTAAACTAATATATCTGCAATTGTTTCGTTGTTTGTAACAGTTGACACTCTCTGGTATACTAAACTTTATTGATGGGTTGTGGTCGAGCTGTGGCGATGAACGAATAATTGTGTTCACAACCAACCATAAACACCGGCTCGACCCTGCTCTACTGCGACCTGGAAGAATGGATATGCATATTAACATGTCCTATTGCACAGCTTCCGGGTTCAGGCTCCTAGCATCTAATTATCTAGGCATAGAAGGCAAAAATCATCATCTTTGGGGACAAATTGAAGGTCTGATAGAGAACACCGCCGTCACACCAGCAGAGATAGCAGAGGAACTAATGAGAAGCGAAGATGCCAATGTTGCTCTTGAAGATGTTGTCAAATTCCTCAAACGCAAGAACCTGGAGGCTAATGAGACTGAAGTCGAAGATGATGGCAAAGTAGAAGACCAAGTTGCTAAGAAACTTAAAACTGATAATGGCGAAAAGAAATTAGGATCATTAGGTACTATTAATAACAACAGAAGAGCTTTACGATCTGTAGGAGGTGGAAGGAGAAGATGTAGGCGACAAGCCTCGCGTTTCTTGTAAAATTACGGCTTTTGTTGTTAATGAAAAGAAGATATGATACATCAATCACTTAATAATTCTTCCTTTTGTGGTCGAGTTCTTTAAGGCTCGTACCAACTCAATTCTTGAATTGCATATCAACCTTGTCTACTGGTTAAATCATTAAAGAGATATGCAGTCGCTTTTTAGGCAACTTTTGTTGTACAGGGTATTAGTTTCTTGTTTACAATTAGAGAAATAAGTTCCAAGTTGCTGCGCTGATTTTATGTAAAATATCCTATTGTATCTTTGTATATATGGTAACTATTGACCTTCCAGAATAGTGCTTGTAATCCCCATATCTTAGGATCTTCCATATATAGTTTGTACACTGCATATATGCACCCGTTAGGTGTAGAGAAATAAAAATGTGTTTTGAATTCTTCTCACGTAATTCTTATATTTTTATATTTCTTATATGTTTGACTTGGTATCAGAGCAAGGTTTCTTACACCCTGAAACACCATGTCAGATAAACAATCCGAATCACTTTTTGTACCTGTTATACATGTTCGATCCGAAAATTCCAGCTTTGCTGCTGGAGTTATTCTTACCGAAACTAATTATGATATATGGCCCCGGATTAAGGAAATGCAGAATGCTGAGCGTGAGAAACTTGAATATATCATGGGAGGGCAGATACTCTCAAGGAGACTAATGTTCCTTATGCAAAGTGGCATGCTGAAAATCAGAAGGTTAAATGATGGTTGCTGACCTCTATGTCATCGGAGATTATGAAGCGCTATATTCAGCTGCGTACTGCACGTGAGATGTAGAATGCTTTTGCCAAATCCTTCTATGATGGGTCAGATGAAGCACAAATCTTTAGACTAAACCAGTGAGCTTTCTCTACAAAACAGGTTGGCCGTCCTCTGTCCACTTATTATTTGGGTCAGATGAAGCACAAATCTTTACACTAAACCAGTGAGCTTTCTCTACAAAACAGGTTGGCCGTCCTCTGTCCACTTATTATGGTGACCTTGTAGAAATCTTTCAAGAACTAGATCACCGTGATAAAATTAAAATGAAAGATCTCGATGATGTTGTTGCTTATGCAAAATCAATTGAACGATTACGAGTGCATACTTTTCTGAATGGGCTAGACTCAGAGTTTGAACAAATCCAACACTACAAGAAAAGTAGAAATTAGAGAAGGAAAATTATTCACAGAAACGAAACCGTTGCAATTACCGATAAAAAATCAATTTCTGTCGGTAATATTGACAGGAAAATTTTTGTTTTGTGACGATAATAATATTTGTCGGTAAATATAAAGAGAAATCATCCCGATAAAATTTTCGACGGACTTTGACAGCAATATAAAGTACCTGTCGATCAAGAAGACGAGAATTATTGGCGGAATAAAAAAAGTTTTGAATAGTTACTGTTGGTAAATTTTGATCGTAAACATCGTCGCCTGCTTTGACTTCAACATTTTAAAGTAAACCAAAGCGATGTTGTTTGGATTAACACTAAATGACGTTATTTTGGTTTACATTTAAGTCACTCAAATGCTCCTCCTCCCCCCACTTGTGTCTTCTTCTTCGACTACTTTATCTCTACTCTCGTGTGATTTTTTTCTCTCCGGTTTTTCTGTTGTGGACTCCTCTTTTGCACATCGGTGTTTGTCTTGTCTGGCAACAATCATTGTGTCCTTCGATAGAGGTATTTTTGCAGCCACTGTTATCTGTTTTTTCATATATTGGATAAAAAGTTAAATTGGGTATTTGATTGCTTTCGTTTGTTTGTGTATTCTGTGATTGGAAAACAATTTTAAGGTATAAATGTTAGTGATAGAAAGGATAAGACGTGATTTTGGTTATGATGTTGGGATGAATTTCTGATGCATGTAAGGTACTTGATAAAATGCATGTTATGTTGATGTTTATTGTATGAGAGTGTTCTGCATAATTTAAATTGATAGAAATCTATTCCTTTAAATAATGAGAGTGTTATAACTTTGATACAAGTCTGTGTAATGAAAAAATGAATCATTCCTACATTGAAAAAATGATTTCAGTTCTTTATTTTCAGTTCTTTTTCATGATTTAGTGTAATGTAGTGGAGCTTATGAGAGAGTGATATTTCAGACGTGATGTTGGCCCCCGAATTTTTTTCAGTTAAGCATGATTTAAATAAATTTCGAGTATTTGATTGGTGAATTTTTGGGAGTCAATTTATTATGTCTATGTTAGTAGGATTATTGCATGGGTTAATTGAATTAAGGTAGTAAGATTGTATAAAGGCGTGTTTGGTAGTTTACTTAAGTTTAAAAGATATAAGGCATAAATGAAAGGACAAAGTGGACATTACACACTAATTAAGGGTAGAATTGGAAGAAAAAAATGTGATCTTGCATTTAAGAGGAAGAAAAATGAAAATAGAAGGAGAGAAAGAAGAGAATACCGAAAATAATAAAAGAAGAAGAAGAGATGTTTCGGTGAAAGAGAGAAAAGAAGAGAAGACAAGTTAGGGTTCATCTGTTCTAAGCCTTCAAGAGAGATTTTAGGGTTATGTAAGAAGGGAAAAGGTAAGAGAAAGAGAATAGCTTCTATTTGAGCCAAGAAATTCTTTATTTGGTGAAGATTCAAAATAAGTTTGATTTTAAATCCTTTGAATTTTAGAAGGAGTTTTGGTTCATAAAGCTTAAGAAATGTATGAGAGTTTTTTAGAATCAATTTTAGTGAATATACTTTGTGGGTTCTCAAATTGAAAACCCTATTGAATTCGAATTTTTGCCATCGATGAACGAAATCAAGAGAGGCAAAAGGAACAAGAGGAGAGGTACATTTAAGCAAGCTCTTAATCAAGGAATTCAAGGTGGGTTATATTTTTATAATTGAGTAATAAGTCATTAACGTTTCTACAATTAAAGAAAGTTAAATGTTTTCAATTGTTTTATAAATGTGCATTTATTACTCTTTGATGATTTGAGAAAGTACTATATGTTTGGTATGTGAATATTGTGTTGATGATTTACGAAAATGATTTTTGAAAAGATACTATGTTTATTAAATCACTTTTCGAAAATGTGTCATTTTGAGCAACAAGTTTACAAGTTATGAAATACATGTTATGTGAGTTTGTAGTGGTCCCCTAAGTTAAGTCAAGTGCACTTCGATTAAAAGTTTCACCCGCCTGCCCGCTAATGGCATAAAACCCCTTTATGGACTCTCCTAAATTCATGGCTACGCATGACCACTATGTGGGATTGCGATAATTTGTTCTGTTTACAGCTACATAAGACTATTGTGTGAAAATGTGTAGTATGTTCTGTTTTAGATCTACCAAAATCATTCTGATATGCTTATGTACTCATGATATGTTGACAAGATTAATAAATACATGATTTTTTGAGAATTTGAGAAATATGTGTTTTATGAATTCAATATGATTTTTCTATGTCAAATGAACATTTCAAATGGTTTTACTTGTTTTCCGTTATAAACGTGTTACCTACAAGCTTTCAAGCTCACCCCCTTCCTTTCCATCTTCAGATGATGAGAAAGAAATCGAGTGATCAAGAGTCGAGGCGTTACTTCAAAGTTGCATCTTTTTGCGTTTTATGTTAGTTTATGAGAACACAAGGCTTTAGTTGCATTTCAAGTATTATTTGATCAAGTATCTTTTATATTTTGGGATTTTGTGAAATGATATATTATGGCTTGAAGAGCCTATTAAGGCTTTGTAAAACTCTTATTTTTTATATTAATGAAATGTGAATTATGTATGGATGATGTTGAGTTGAAATTAGGTATATTTGAAGAAGTAATCAATTTGAGATGATGAATTTTGAACATAAATTGATGATACATATAAGTGAGATGTTATGAAAAAGAAACACAGGATTTTTGTGAATGATGAGAATTAGTTGTAAGTGATGAGTTAAATGAGTAGAGATTAGAGAGTTAATGAAGTAAAGATGATAGTTGAATGGTTATGCTCATGACATTCCAAGTTTATACATTACCAATTTCAAGTTTTTCATAAGGGAAAAATTTGTGCTCTAACTTCAGGGGAAAAAAAATCTTGAACGATTCTATATGCAAGATTGCAAATCAATTGATAATTCTATTGCTAAAAATGAAGGTTTTAGTAAGAGAAATTACCCATCAACACCACAAGAAAGGGAACAAATGAAGAATGTTCCCTACTCTAGTATAGTTGGAAGTCTTATATACACAATGATATGTACAAGACCAGATATTTGTTACGTTGTTGGAATGGTGAGCAGATATCAATCAAATCTAGGCCATGCATATTGGAAAGTAGTATAGAGAATATTGAGGTATCTAAAGGAAATTGTGGACTATGCATTATGTTATCAAGGTAATGATCTATGTATACAAGGGTATACAAATGCAGACTGGGGAGGAGATTTAGATGAAAGAAAATCCACCTCAGGATATTTATTCTTACTAAACTATAGAGCAATATCTTGAAAAAGTAAGAAACAATCTTACATTGCATTATCCACAATTGAAGCTGAATTTATAACATTCTCAACTACAGTACAAGAGGCTATGTGGCTTCATCAATTTTTTGTGCATTTGGGAGTCACTGAGAGTGAAATTAATCCAGTGATCATCAACTGTGATAGTCAAGCTACAATCGCTTATACTAAGACCTCAAATTTCATTATAAGACAAAGCACTTAGATACTAAGTATAATTATATGAAAGATATAATTACACGAGGAGAAGTGAACATGAGATATATATCTACGCGAGATATGATAGCAGACTCAATAACAAAGCCAATTTCTAGAGATGTATACATTGGGCATGTAAAGTCATTAGGACTACATAGATGTTAAAATGTACTGATAAACATTTCTCTATGTATGTTCACTCAGTAATGTCATATGTTTGGATATAATCTATGATGAAGAGTATACATTGTGTATCATTTGATTCATGAATATATGTGTTTGTGTATAAATATATTATGGGATGAATCATAAATATATGAGACAGATTATAGATTGGCTCTCTCACACGGGAAATCACCTCTAGTGTTTATGCTCGCTAGCGATGAGGCAAGTTTAAAATTTGTTATCTAGGTGATAATTGAGAGCGAGAAACTTAAACTATAAATGCTGCAAGGAAATTGGTTCAAAGTGATTTATTAATCACTATATATGTCTTATATTGCCAAATGTGAGTTCTGAATAAGTTTTTGAGTAAAAAAGTGAACTCAAATTAAATATTAAATATGTTTGAACTATCATCTGTATGGTATTTCTTGAATGAAAGATGTTCAAGTTAAATGAAGTGGGTAAATACCATAGTACATGAATCGTACCATGCGTGCACAACTGACCACAAAAAGGGATTAATGTAAGTTTCAAGATCTCTTCTTACATTGTGTGAAACCCTTGAGATTGAGAAGAACCTCATCATATACCCTTATGACTCTTGTTTCATTCTTGAGAATTGAATTTAAGGTTTATTACTTTAGGTTATTGCCAAAAGATCATGCAAAATGCGATCCTATGGAATAATTCTAGGAAAGCAAATTAAATTTAATTCAAAAGAGAATTGAGAACAGAGGAAGGTCATATATTTTTTGTTATTGATTCGTATGAAAAGTATTCATAGATGGCCATTGTATCTTTAATAGAGAACTTGAATACAGTTATGACTTAAAGAAACTAAATGAGATCAAAGAAAAATGCAAATATAAGACTTAGGGTATAGCATACAATATTTACTCAAGGACACATAAGTCCCATGGTCAATTTGTTAATCAAGATGTCATATACTCCTAACAGATATATGACAATATACTCTCGTCATATGCTGGTCACACCGGTTATTGAACAAATATGAGCATTACAGAGTTTATTTTTAAGATTAAACCCATCATGTGTGAGTGGGAGATATAAGTTATTATTACACCCATGAAAGATTTAATAGTCCTTAGATTAAAGAAATAACTACAAAGAGTAGTTATCTGAAAAACGCAACGTTATATATATGCATCTATGTGTATGGTTGCTCATTCTTCTTTTAATAAAAAAAAAAGAGTACAGAAAAAAAAGAAAGATTTTGAAATTAAAGTTGGTGATAAAGTTATTTAATTGGTGGAACTACAATAATAAATTAGGTATTTATTTTTTTGTTTATGATATGTATATATAAAGATCCTGTCTTTAACATAATTTACATGATTATGTTATTTTTTAGTAATCTAACAGGAGCCAGTGGGGTAGCAAGACAACGGAAGAGGATGGATAGGCCGATTGGTTAGAGAGAGTAAGATAGTGTAAAAGGATGGTTAGGCTAGGTATTTGTCCTGCCAAGCTTAGAACCAGAAGTGCAATAGTATTTATGTTGTGTCAATGAAAATCCAAAAAAAAAAAAAAATCATCGTAGAACAGTGGCATGTAAGGATGCAAGATGCTTCTTTGGATTGTAAATTGCGTGAGTCATTGTCCATCCTAACATCCTTCTTGATCTTTACTAAAATGAGGATATTCAAATCCAGAAACCCAATTTCGTTGTGTTTTAAGGTTATTTATTTTTACTTATATTCATGTATTGTAGTAATTAAATATTGAATAAAGTTGAAGATTAATTAATTTAATAAATTCATTATTTATTTTATTTTAATATATTATATAATTAATGATAATTTTGTTATATTTTATTAGAAATAAATAATCAAATAAGTAAGAAACTTATAATATTTTATTTAGAAAATATATTTATTAATCAAAATAAATTTTATTGTTTTGGAATTGAGATTTAATATTTGAAGTTTGTATTTATTTAAGAAACTTTATATTTGAAATCTTACAAAATAATTATTAAATTTGAAAGTGTAAATTAAATTAAAATATATAAATTATATTATTAAAATAAAATCAGATTATTATTAAAATAACAAAAATAGAAAACTAAATATTGTGGAAGGTTTCATACATTCTCCCAATACCTCCCACCAACGCTCATATTGCATTGTCAATGGAGATATGGTTATGGTGGTGTGTAGAGCAAGAGAAGAGAAACATTTGTTATGGTGGTATATAGAGCAAGAAAAGAGAGACCGTGGCAACAAGATGAGCACAGAAATGAAAAGATGGCAAATATACCAAAAAAAGGCGGTGAGTCTTAATTATCGTCGATGTGTATATCTCACTGTATCTCATTCTCCCCGCAAACGTCTCCACTGCTGTCCAAAGAATTTGTCTGTGCCGTTATATGTCTTTCTATCTCGACACATTTTCCCTTACCCTTCACGGAGGTCATTCTCTTTCTCCCTTCCAACCTTTCATTTCTTATTATCTCACCTTCTTCCTGTACCTTTTTACTCATTCTCTGGTTGTTTCTGTCTTTTCTTTGGATTGTAATTGCAGGCATTTGGTTAGAGCATTGGTTGTGCCATTAACGCGTTGCACGATCATATTTCGCGCCAATGGCTGCGGTCTCTGGACCTCTGTCTCCCTTACCAGGTTTGTCCATCCAAAACTCCGTATCTCTCTTGTATTCTTCTTGTTCCATCTTTTTTTTTTTAAATTCTTTTGCTCTGCCATGCAAGAACGCGTTACTTAGGAATATGTGATTGTAGGAAATCCTATATTTGAGTTCTGACAAAAGCATGTCTTGAGATTGGTTCTTACTGTTGGTGGTTGGTTATGGCAGAATCTGAACTGGGCCATTCTGGGGATGAGAAGAAGACCAGAGTCGAGTCGTTGAAAAAGAGAGCGATTAATGCCTCCAAAAAATTCAGGAACTCGTTGACGACAAAGGGTCGGAGAAGTAGTAAAGTCATGTCAGTTGAAATCGAGGATTTCCATGATGCAGAGGAGATCAAGGCAGTTGATGCTTTCCGCCAAGCACTTATCTTGGAGGAAATGCTGCCTTCAAAACATGATGATTATCACAAGATGCTCAGGTTTCTTTTTCTCTGTTTCCTTGTCAGATTCTCTTGGTTTTGTATCCACAATAACGATTCAATATCTTGTTCAGGAATTGCCTCCTCAACTTTTCTGAGCACTATTCTTGAATGTAGAATATTGATTAATTTCTCCTCCATTTATCTAGATTCTTGAAGGCCAGGAAATTTGATATTGAGAAAACAAAGCAAATGTGGTCTGACATGCTTCAGTGGAGAAAAGATTTCGGCACAGACACAATCATGGAGGTATTGAGAAGTTGAAATTTCTGCTAAATTAGTCAAAGCAATTGTGACTTCTACGCTAAAAAATGAATCACGTGGCTTACAGTCAATGTGTGTTCCTTTGATGAAGTTACTCCGTTTACTTTTCTATATTTTCTTCTGTGAAGGACTTTGAATACAAGGAAGTCGATCAAGTTGTGAATTGTTATCCCCAAGGCTATCATGGAGTAGATAAGGATGGTAGACCTCTTTACATTGAGAGGCTAGGCCTAGTAGATCCTACCAAGTTAATGCAAGTTACAGATATGGACAGATATCTCAAATACCATGTCCAGGAGTTTGAGAAAGCTTTTGCTTTTAAGTTTCCAGCTTGCTCAATTGCAGCAAAGAAGCATATTGATCAAAGCACAACCATTCTTGATGTGCAGGGAGTGGTGAGTGAGAAGTAATTGATGTATGATGATTTGATAACGTGAACTACTGTGTGGAGCTCCAGTGAATTTAAAGTTGGGAGATGCACAGTAGTACTATCCTGTTTCATGTCTCTTTTTGGTGACATTGAAATGGATGTTTTGAATCTATTGTAGGGCCTCAAAAATTTCACCAAAGCAGCCAGGGATCTCATAACTCGCATTCAGAAGATTGATGGGGATAATTATCCCGAGGTATGAATGTCTCTGTTTCCCTTAATGTTACAATTGACTCATAGTCCTTTTGCTGTGATTTCACTGTGGACAAGCTAATTGTATTATTACGCAATTTTTGTTTTATGCAGACTTTGAATCGCATGTTCATCATCAATGCAGGTTCTGGATTCAGAATGTTGTGGAACACCATTAAATCTTTCCTTGATCCTAAGACCACTGCAAAGATCCATGTAAGTGTGCTTAGCCTTGCCATAAATTGAAAATCTTTATCTGGGCCAAATAACCAATTACTATAGGGAATCGTTTTCAGGTTCTTGGCAATAAGTATCAGAGCAAGTTACTGGAGATAATTGATGCTAGGTAAGTTTCTGATGAGTTGTTATCATTGTGTCCTGTCTTCCTTCTGGGTTCTTACTCCTATTCAACTTAAAATTTTCTTGTCCAATTTTTGTAGGTGATTCAATTTTTTCCTGCTTAGACCATGCTCATGGGTACTGATTATCTTATCTGTTTGTACTTTTTGCTTTATGTTCCTTTGTGGCTCCCTTCTGTATTAGTGAGTTGCCTGAATTTTTGGGAGGTAATTGCACTTGTGTTGAGAAAGGAGGATGTCTGCGTTCTGACAAGGGCCCTTGGAACGATGAAGAGATTTTGAAGGTGAGTTGCAGTTCCTTCTACAGATCTTTGCAACTTCAGCCAAATTCATTCCATGCATACGGCCTTAAATTAGCACTTAAAGTTTTACTTAATTAACTTGCAGATGGTTCAAAATGGTGTGCACAAATGTTCAAACAGAACTCTTGATGAGAGGGCAATGTCTGAGGATGAGCCTGTAAACTCAAAGGTCTCATTCGTTGGAACTCCTCATTGCATTTATTCTTAACCTTGCGGAGAAAAATCTGGTTTAAATCCTAGCTTAATTTCTAAATAATGCATTAGGAACTTGACTCTCCTAAGGTAGCCTTGGACTCCCCAAAGGAAAATGTAGAGCATCCACAGCTCTCTGCTAAATCTCAAAAGGTAAGTTCAGCATATTTCAGAGAAGTTTGTTGGAGATTAAATTTTGTGAGCAATTTGAAGGTTAGCTGTAGCCCTCCTGGGACTAAAATAAAACCTATGAGGCTAAGGAAGGAAATCCAACGACATTCATGGATATGCCAGGATGAGTAAGCATATTGCAAAGGAAAGCAATATGTGGATTCATTACACACTGATCGTTAAGTTAGTTGATGAATACTCAAACTCTTCTTCACTTCATGTCACTAGGTCACTGCGATTATCGGTTCAAAATGCCTATCTTCTGAAAAAGAAGAAACCACGTTTTTGTTATATGCATGTTATGAATCTTAGACACACTCATGTTTGTTATTTTGCTAGTTAAGAGCAGTTGTATGTACATTATTGGGCAACAAGCCCCTGAAACACTCGAACTTAATTTGTTACTTTTGTTAGTTGTCATTCACGCTGCATTCTGCTTCTGCAGTCTCATTGAACATCCAAAGTTTTTCAACCCACAGGTAGCCTTTGAGGATTATGGTCCAGTGGTTGAGAAACCCGTGGATTTGAATTGGAAAAGCATGGCTGCAAGTCAGAAGCTACTGAGTAAGAAATTACTGAGTCAGAAACTGCTCAGCCAGAAGTTGCAGAGTGGGAAGTTTGATGTTTCTAAAGGTAAATTACCTACTAGTAAGTCTTATAAATATTTATTTCTTTGGTTTCTGCCTGAATAAAGTTGACCCTCGCATGATGAGGGGACAAGATATAGGAAAAGAACTTGTTGGCTTGCTTCATTTTCTTTCCAATTGAAAACATCTTTTGTTTTGTCTTACAAGAGTGATTAGAGGTTAACATGTAATGATGTTACTGAGACACATCTAAAGGTCAGTCAAAGATTTTTCGGAGAAGAATTATTGGAAGGTGGTCCTGGATTGTTTCTCAGTTTAGTGTGATAACTTCATACATTATAGATATTCTGGTACATACATATTGCAGGCCCTTGTGGAATTTACATAAACAGATTATGCTTATAAAAGCCTTTCTTGCATATCCAGTCAGGATCTTACTTATACATTCTAGATTCCTTTTACTTGCAGCAGCTGATTCCCACAACAAGATTCAAGATGGGTCAGGCCCAACAGTAATCACTGGTGTAATGGCCTTTGTCATGGGCATTGTCACCATGATCAAAGTGACACGCAATGTACCCAAAAAGTTGACTGATTCCACCATATACTCCAATAGTCCTGCATATACTGAGGAGCCAGAAGTCAAACAGAAGCAGATTGCACCTGCTGTCTCCAAAGAAGACTTCACGGCTGTCGTGAAACGCACGGCTGCTTTAGAGGAAAAGATGAATGTTTTGAGCACGAAGCCTGATACCATGCCACCAGAAAAGGAGGAAATGTTGAATGCTGCCTTGAGTAGAGTTGACGCCTTAGAACAAGAGCTTGTAGCAACCAAAAAGGTACGTTCTGCTCACAGTGAAGTAAATTCTTGTTGCACCATGTGTAACGTGCATTCAAGTGTTGATAACTGACTGCATGAACTAATACAGATTTGTGTCTGCAAAGATCTTTCTTGTAGCATGTTATCTTTCAATGTTCTGACTTGAGAAGAAACTGCTCATTCTCACTTGCTCTATTTGGTTTCATAGTAATCTTCCTTTTCATTTTTCATCTTTGCCTTACGTTATGCACTGAAAGTGGGGTATATTGAGATTAAGTTTGACATAAATTGAGATGAATTTCGAGGAAAATTAGTTCTAGATGTCATGGATCTAGTTACTGGCATTCACATGAAGAAACCGAGTTTGGTCGGAACATATTGCTCATGCAGCTTTGTGTCAAGTATTAATGCTCTGTTCCTCATTTCCATACTCCGTTCGCTACTTGTTTCTTCAGTTGTTCGTGCATATTACAGCTTCTAATACTGTGCAAAGGAACTAGATAAATCATACTGTTAACTAGAGCTTTGATCTGCATTTTGTTAGGCTTTGGAGGAGTCACTTTCTAAACAGGAGGAGGTCATGGCTTACATTGAGAAGAAGAAGAAGAAGAAGAAGCTGGTATGTAAATAGTGTTCAAACCAAATCAAAATTTTCTTTTGTTTCTCATTAACGTTAGAATTCAAGTAGTTTGAATTCTTAACATTGTCTGCCGTGTGATGTAGTTTGGCTGGTAAATGAAGAAATGAGTATTGGATAGGATGAGAACACAAATTGCGAGATGGTTTTCTGCGTTCCAAGGCCAACAAAAGCACAGTTCTTTAAGGTTTCATGTATAGAATAGCGGAGAGAACTTCTTGATGTTCTTACTAGATGCCATTCCACCTTCCATGAACACAGCTTACGAGAGACCTATATATATACAGACAAAAAATGTCTGGACATGTAGTAGCGTTGGTCTGAAAGGGTGAGCAAGGCGTAAAAGAATAGCCATTTTGTTTCTTGGCCATGATATATAATTAGCTCGAGCTCCTCAACCATGGACTCCGTTACAGTGAACAGCCGGAGACAATTTGGAGAGTGTAAGATTAATGTCTATTGATTAGATTGAGTCGGGGACTTGGATTCATGTATGTTGTTGTATCTCAAACACATGAGAGTGAAGCAGGCTTGAAATCTTGCTCTCAAATTTCCCCTTCTTGTTTTGTTTTGATTGACGGGTTGGTCAGAACTTCGTCATACTTTGTGTATAAAAAAGGCTTATACTCTCTGCACTAACATTTTCAGAATTATTGTCGGGTTACAGAACCCTTGGAAATAAGTCAAGAGTTGTTCACGGGCAACTAACATAACATGGCCTTAAATTGTAAAAAGAGGAAACGACTTGGCGTTGAAAAGGTATGCGTATTATTTTAAAGCTGGCATGGCACACGAAAGTCCAATTTGGCGGTGGTGGATTCCAGTTCCACCAAAATCATGTTTCGCATGTATGTATAATAACATTAACATCAGCGGATTAGGACAGACTAACATATATGTTGCATAACAATAATAATAATACAATAACATGCAATGACAAAGAGACCGCAAAGCAAGTGCAGGGACTTGGAGCTCAGCAGGGGATAAGATTTTTTTTTTTTTCCCTAAATTTATGATATTTTATTCTGTCATATGAATCTCAATCATTCATTTATGTGAGACTTGCGTTTATTTATGTGAGGCCTAAATTTACGCATGACTCATATAAATAAATGACTTAGATTTATTAGACATAATAAGATACTATAAAATTGGACAGAAGATTTGGACTTCTCAGCCAGGCGGCAGCCAATTATTTCTACCCACGTCATGCAATTGTCATTGAGGGGTTGCTTTCTTCCCCTTCGAAGCATTAGATGGATATTAATGGATTGAAGGCAAAGCAAAGGCCAAGAAAGAAAGGACATTTGTCATTTAGTTCCTACTAAGCCATTCCTGTTTGGCTCAAGTCAGTGGCTCCCTCTCTCTCTCGCCCAAATTATACCTCCAACCTCCCTAAAGTGCCCCCACTCCGGAGCCTATTTAAAGAAATATGATATCACCTTCGTTCAACTCAATGTTTGTATTTCTCTCTATAATAATTAAAAAATAAGAACCTACTCCACTTATATACAGATTATGATTTTATCAGCTGAATGTCAATTGCACGAATTGACGTCAGTCTTAGTCGACTCCCAAAAAATTTGGAAAAGTGATGTCATATTCCTATTCGAAGCAAAAGTTGTAAAGACTCATGATTAGCTGTAGCTGAGCCAAAGTGGAGCAGAGCCGATGACTTGCATCAGTTGTCCGGGCTTGCAGACAAAGCACAGAGGAAAGTGGTGATGTTTCCTGAGAAAAACAAACTAAATATTCCATTTTCAAAAACCCCGTGTGGGCTTCACATCTCAGTATTTATTTTTCTTTTTGGAAAATCTCACCTTTGCTCTAATCTACCCAAATTGGTAAAAGTCATCGACAACGTCACTCCTCCTTTTCTCTTTCCCTCGCTGTTTAGATAGATAAAACTTTGATTGATTCTTGTCTTGGTAGATTACTGTTCAGATCCATATTTGAGAAAGTTATGCTTGGAAGCTAGTTTACCCTTTTCTGGGTAGCTTCCAATTCGGTGGCTTCACACCACAATTGAGAGTTCAAAGGCAGGAATTTTGGTTCTTGGCTTGATTGGAGGTGAAAGTTTTAGTCTTTTCCTTCTGGACTTGGTGGAATTAGTTAAAAGTTGCAGAATTGTGTGATATTGAGTAGGGGGTGGAAAAGGTGAAACTTTTACTTTTGGTTTTTGGATTGAATTGGGATTGGAAAAGAAGTAGAGGGAATATCATAAGAAAGAAGAAGCTGATCTCAAAAGATCGAAGCTAGCGGCAAGTAAGTATCAATTCCAGGTCCGCCCTTTTACGTATACATACTCTGGCCTTTTTTTTTTTTTTTCATGATCGTTAATTCCCAGACCCAAGCATAAGTTTCTAAATTTGCTTTCTTGTTGCTGCGACTGGGTACGTGAACTGTGTGATAATGTTGTGAACTGATTCTAACAAACATTGGACTGTTCGCCACGAATTTTTTTGTTGGGTTTTTCCTCTCTCTTTTTTTAATGCTTTTAGGCATATTGTTAGGGACTACTAGAATTTTAAGCTTGTTGAATGGCAATTTGCAGAATATGGCGACTATGGTGGAACCTCCAAATGGAATTAGGCCTCGGGGAAAACATTATTTCTCAATTTGGCAAACTTTGTTTGAGATTGATACCAAATATGTACCGATCAAGCCCATAGGGAAAGGTGCTTATGGTGTTGTTTGCTCTTCCATTAACAGGCAGACAAACGAAAAGGTTGCCATAAAGAAAATCAATAATGTGTTTGAAAACAGGATTGATTCTTTGAGGACTTTAAGAGAGTTGAAGCTTCTTAGACATATTCGTCATGAGAATGTGATTGCATTGAAGGATGTTATGATGCCAATACATAGGACCAGTTTCAAGGATGTGTATTTGGTGTATGAACTCATGGACACGGATTTGCATCAGATTATCAAGTCATCGCAGTCACTATCCAATGATCATTGCAAATATTTCCTATTTCAGGTAATTTGTCTCCAGCAATTCTAGTTTTAGTTCTTTCTTTACTATTTCAGCTTCTGTTTTGGTATTAGTGTATTAGGTAGAATAATGACGCGTAGTTCTTAAAGTTGGTACATGTTTCCGTTAGTCTATGTTCTTCCAAATTTGTATATCATCGGAATCCAGCATCTTCTTTTCCTAAATGGTATGAGTATTCATTTTTACTAACATATTGCTCTTTAGGAAAACATCTTCTTTTGACCTACACAAACTGTGCCCATTATTAGCTTGCATCTAGCCTTCTCTCAGCACTCCAATGGGATCTTTTATGAAATTCAAAGTTCTAAATCAATGGTTGGTTTTTCGGCAATAGCTTCTTTATAGGGAATGTTAGGGAAGAAATGATTCACGTAAAGTCCATATCTACTCTTCAGCAAATTTGTTCTTCTAATTTTAATCATATTGAAAAAGCATGAGACTACCTTCGTAATAGTTTTCTTTACAAATGATAAATGCCTTTTCTGCTGCTTTTAATTTCCTCTTCCGTGGACTTATAAGTCTCTTTCCTAATTGTGAATATTTAAAACTGGGGCACAAGATCATTGTGTGGGAGATTCAGTAAGATAAAAGTGCTATGCTACTTCTAAACTCAGTTGTGATATATGGCAAATTTTATGAGCTCCTTTTAGGATAGACTTGTGCAGCTCACTCCAGGAAAAGCTTCATGTACAGTTTTACTAGTTAGAAAGAAAAATTGTTCTGCACTTATAACTGTGTTGCTTTTCACATACTTTGTTTCTTCTTGATATTTTATGCTACTAATTGATCTTTATCATGTCTTAGTTGCTAAGGGGGCTGAATTACCTTCACTCGGCAAACATTCTTCACCGGGACTTGAAGCCAGGAAATCTGCTTGTTAATGCAAACTGTGATTTGAAGATATGTGATTTTGGTCTAGCACGAACGAGTAGAGGCAACGAACAATTCATGACTGAATATGTGGTCACTCGTTGGTATCGAGCACCTGAGCTACTCCTCTGTTGTGACAATTATGGTACCTCTATTGATGTCTGGTCAGTTGGATGCATCTTTGCTGAGATTCTTGGGCGCAAACCCCTTTTCCCTGGAACAGAGTGCCTTAACCAGCTGAAGCTAATCATAAATGTCCTTGGGAGCCAGCGGGATGTTGACCTCGAGTTCATTGATAACCCAAAAGCCAGAAGATTCATAAGAACACTTCCTTACTCCAAGGGGATCCACTTTTCCCAGTTGTATCCTCAGGCAGATCCTTTGGCAATAGACTTGTTGCAAAGGATGCTTATTTTTGATCCATCCAAGAGAATATCTGTGACAGAAGCTCTGCTACATCCTTACATGTCCGGGCTGTATGATCCAGGATTCAACCCCCCTGCTCAGGTTCCCATTAATCTTGACATAGACGAGAACATTGGGGAGCATATGATTAGGGAGATGATGTGGCAGGAGATGTTGCATTACCATCCTGATGCTGCATTAGCCAACACATAAATATGGCTCTTAAATGCTATTCAGTTGTTTTCCTTACACCCCGATGTGTCTTTGGGATCAGGACTGCAGTTCCAAGTCAAAGGACAGTATCAGCTTTTGTGCTTTAAACCTTAGTGAAGTCCTATGATTTTGTTTGAACACAAGAGCTGTCAGTTTTGAATTCCCTACACGGTGTTCTATGTTCTATATATCCCATCTAAACGCTGGTAAAAATATTTGGAGTAGAGGATGTTTCAGCAATAACAAAGCTCGAGTATGATCTTCCTGCCACCGTGTTTTTCCTTTTGTTTTTATTTAGGGAAAATCTGTGGGAACTGAACATAACTGCATTGGTTGATGGGGACAGAAAATAACTAGGGGCTTAGACAATCGTCTCAGTGCTTGAGCCAGGTTGGATCACAATCAGCCTCAGGCAGGTTGTTAAACAGAGCTTCTGAAGCCCATAGCTCATGAGATAGAGCTAGTCTACTATTATTTCCAAGGCCAGCATGGAGCTTATTAGGCCAGGTCTTTAGTATTCTTTCTTGTTGGACTTCTGTATCTATCAAAAGCCTTTCTTTGCTGTTTCCCTAAATTTCACGCCATCGGTTGTGCATACGTGCACTCTAGAAGCACACAAATGGATCAAAATGCCAGGTTTTTGACCATTACCATATGAAATTTGACTTGAGTGGCAAATGGATAAACGATTTCTTTATGTATGTGATCGGGAAGATTCAAACAGAATTGAGGAGGATAGGCTTACCTCACCAATCACAAAAATTATTGAAGGACAATTTCCCCTTTCCATCCCCAGAAGGAAATTGAAACAAAGCAATGGGAATCTTAACATCGTTGAGGATGCAATAATTTTTTAGTTTTGGAAGAGATTTTGTCCCTTGGCTCTTTCTTTTTTACAGCTGCATTGTTTAGGCAAGGACAACTGGGAAAGCATTGCCTTATTCTACTATGGACAAAAAGCAAGTGGGGGGTGATAAGTGACCTTAGGTTCAATGGACAGCAAGTGGGAGTTTAATATAAAAAGGTTATGGAATTTAACCCACGTTCTGCTTTCCAGGTCAAACTCCATCTTCTGCAATCTGGAGCTAGAGGTGGCTGTGGGCTGTGGCCGTCCGTCCTTTCCCAGGGATTGAACCATTGTTCTCATTAAACAATTATTTTCTTTTGGATCATTGAGACTTGCCAATCGGTAAGTCCGCCGTTTTGATAAGACTTTGATGCATATAGAATGAGTGATAATATCCTCCTAAAATACTTCATGAAGTGGAAAAATGGAGGAGAACAAGTTTGAGAAAGGAGACAATGAGGGTCAAATTGGAAAGCTTTACACGAGTGAAGAAAAAGTAAAGCAAGTTCCTTTCTACCAACAACCATGTGAAACTCGTTTTCAAAGTTGAAAGAAACCTTCTTTGACCCAACAAATCCAATTCCATAAAAGCAAGTGTTTATCTTTTCTTTTTTTCCCTATTGTCAATTTATACTGTTAAGTTAATTTTGTACAACATAATGTAATTGTGATTAAATGGTACACAATTAGTAGTTAACAAAAAAAAGAGGATGTAGTATAGAGAAATATGCATCAAAAGATTCAAAATCCAACCATGAACAGAACATTATTTAGTAATCAGCTGTCCCCAGTTGTTGGCTGCCAACTCTAACTTTCCCTCCTATATAAAGGTATACTTTTTGAGCATTTTTGGTCTATAAATTCCATTATCGACTCCCACACAAACCTCTTCTCTTCCACCTTATCCTCTCATCTCTTCTTGAAAGGTCTTTCAGTCTCTCTTCTCTTCCCTTTCTCTTCTTTCTCTACCCTCTGTGTTCTCTTAGAAGCTTATTCACAACCCCGAGTTCGTATACGCCTAGCTACGCTTGTTGGTTTTAGTTCCTCTTTGCCGACACGCTTACTTTATGTTTAACAACTTGCTTGATTCCTGAGACTCATGTCTCTTGTACTCAGTGAAATCCTCCTTTTGGGTTTTATGATCAACTCCACTCTCAGACGCAGGACCCATCTTGTTCAATCTTTCTCTGTTGTTTTCCTCTACTGGTTTTACGTTTTCTCATTAACACTCAGCCCCTGAGAAGCTTTAGTTTCAATTCATTTTGTTAGAAACTATCTTGAAATAATCCCTTCCTTTTCTTTTACAATTTTTCTGGGTCCTGTGCTTTCTGTTTTCTAGACCATATATTAATTTGATTGTTAATTACTGTTTTTGCTCTCCTTCAATGGCAACTTCAAGTGGGACTTCTTCAGGATCAAGCTTGCTGCGAAACTCGAGCTCTTCTGAGGATCTAGACCCAAAATTGGACCAGAGAAAACGCAAGAGAATGATCTCAAACCGAGAATCAGCCCGTAGATCCAGGATGCGCAAACAAAAACACCTCGATGAACTCACAGCTCAGCTGAGTCAACTCAGGAATGAAAACAACGAGATCATGTCTAAGATGAACGTCACCAAACAACTGTATGACGGCGTTGAGGCTGAGAACTCCATCCTCAGAGCCCAGTTGTCAGAGCTCAGCCACAGACTTGACTCTCTGAACGAGATCATCAGCTTTGTCAACCAAAGGAATATTGATGGTTTTGGAGCTGAGGACTATCAGATCGGCGGTGAATATGACTGCTTCGGGAATCTATGGAGTTCTTTCAACGCGAGTAATCAACCCATGATGGACATGGTGATGTACTGATCGATGTTGGTTGCCGGAATCGTTCTATCCTAAATATTACAACAGAATCTTTCTGATATTGGCGGTGGCTCGTTGTTTGTGTTTGTCACAAAGAGTGTCGGGTTCTAATGTAAAAGGATAGGGTCAAATGTGAAAGGATTTGGTCACGTAATAAAAATAGGCAGCTGGTTCTGTACTCTCTACTGTGCAACTTTAATGCAAGTGGGCTTGGAGTTGCTTTTTTCCTAATCTTTTGAACGGACCGGTCATTTAATCGGTGGTTTTATTGGTTACTGATATTGGTCACCGGTTTAACCGATTCAATCAGTTTAACCACCGGTTAAACCGGTGTGATGTAATAATTATACAATAATTATATTTAATTATATATAATATTAAAAAAAATTCAAAAAATTCAAAAAATAAAAAAAATTGTAAGACCGGTCCGACCGGTTCAGATTGGGTCAATTTATAATTAATTTTGAAGGATAAATTAGATCGGACTACCGATTGATCATCGATCGGACTGGTCGAACCGGTCGGTTCGGTTCAGGTTTAAAAACACAACCCTTAATGTTAATTAACAAGAAATTGACCTTTTGAGGTAGTTTGCTACAATAGTTTGTGAGCAAGCTTAGCTTTAATAGGAAATTATATGATTTGAGAATACACCTGAATATCTTGAGAAAAACGAAAAGAAGATGGTCATTTGCTTATATCAATAACTAATCATAGAGAAAGGCACGAGGAATATAATTATATCAGCAATGTTGTACACATACGGTTTGTTTTACTTTTAAAGCATCTTTTCTAATTAAGAAATGGTAGTGTCGTGAGACTTTTGTATCCGTACTCCATTATTTTGAAAACAAACAAAACTTGGAACAAATAACAAACTGAAATTTATATTTAATTTTGGTTTGTTGTTTAGCATAAGAAGTAACGCCAATCTGCGTTGCCAAATCTTCGAAACAAGATCCTTTGTTTAATGTTATAGTGTCTTATTGTGTTTAGTAAATCTCAACCATTTATTTATGCGGGATCCACATTTATTTATACGAGACTCACGCAAGATTTACATAAATAAATAATTAAGATTCACT
>JANZLD010000235.1:55403970-55426921 GCA_026413575.1 Erythroxylum carthagenense | reverse complement strand
ATTTATTTATGCGGGATCCACATTTATTTATACGAGACTCACGCAAGATTTACATAAATAAATAATTAAGATTCACTGAACAACAGAACATCCGAACTCCAAATCTTCACCGTCATAAGTCTCACCCCCTAATTATTGCATGTTATTATTTTTGAGATATTACTTCATGATTTATGGGATCTAGCCGTCTAGCCTAGGGCTGTGCTTTGACAAAAAGGTCACGTCGCACGCCATTTTCTTTCATTGCATTTTTCTTACAAGGGAGATAAATTCTTTCTTAAGATTGTCTACTTATACGCTTTCATCTTATTATTTTGTTTAAGAATCTTAATGTTTAAGAATTTTTAAAAGTGTAGAGTGTTATTCATTATTCTTGAAATTATTCAATTACTAAGAAAATTATATAAAATAAATAGTTGAATCAATATAATTAATATGCAGGAAAAGACGATTATGATCATCACCTCCATGTGTGATTATAAATAGAGATATTGATTAGTTTTTTTAATATGTAAAAACAAGAAAAACAAATCCTTTTTCATAGACAAAGTTTCCCGCTTTATTGAACAGTCTGAGAAGGGTTACACAACTTTTTTTAGTAATTCTTATAAAAACAATATTTTTATAATTCAAACATACAATCTTGTGATCAAATAAACAATTTGCTCTCCCTCGTTCGATATTGTTCTTGTTTTCATCAAATATTTATAACGATCTACATATTTTCCATCGAGCCTATATTTATGGGATCTAAATTTCTGTGCCAGCAACGTTGGTCTTATTCTGTGTCACTCCATCCTAACCACCCATTTACGTAAAATCTAACGTAAATGGGTGGTTAGGATGGAGTGTCACAAGATAGGGCCAGCGTTTCTGGCACACAGAAGATCAGAAGACTGTATTTGTAGTCCAATTTGATAACTCTCGTTCATTGAAGTTAGTAGTTTTTGGTAACAATCTAAAATGAAGTGGCGAGTCTGTCAAGTTTAATACTTACATTACACCTGCTCAGCCCAAAACTCCTCGTCAGCCCATTAACGATTTTTCAAATAAACACCAAAACGACTAGCCGTTTCGTATTTAAGCGGGTAAGTAACAGCTCCTCTCTCCTCCCTCCTCCCCAGCCCTGATCAGAGCCAAAAATGTCCTCTCAAAGCCCTAGAAAGTGGCGGTTCACTTGGGAGGCTCAATCTACCGCCCCTAATCTGAAGTTGTTCCTCTTCGATTCCCACACCAAGCCTTCAATCCACTGCAATGGAATTCGGGTTGAGCTGGTTCCGGAACGTTCACGCCTTCATGTGAGCTGGACTACGGAAGCAGCGGTAAAGGTCTCACTTTGGGTTCCAATTCCTAGGGTTTTGATCGACACTGATTCTCCGGTGAGCTTTCGAGCTTTGGATGATCACATTGAAGTTAAGCTCCTGCTTCTTCTCCCCGTGGATCATCCGCTCCTTTCGGGCTTCGATTCTGTGTTGAATATCGGTGACACTGGAGAGAGTAATGAGGTCTTGGATTCGAATAAACCTCTTGTTATGGGCTTTGGTAAGGTTAATGAACTAGAAAGCTTTAGTTCTCAGTTGGTGTGGTTTCGCTTATTTCGTGTTTGGGTTGATTTGGTTTAGATTTAAAGGCGTTGTCGTCAATGGAACAAGGAGTGCACTTTTTCTGTAGAAATTGCTCCACTAGATTAACTACAAGTCCCCTTAGGTAAGATATATTTTGTAGCTTATTTAATTTGTAGCTGTGTGGTTTCTGTGTATGGCCGTGAAATATGTGATAAATTACTATATTTCTGCAGACTCTCTTTCTTTATTCAACGTTGGTTTAATTTCATTTCTGTTTCCTTATATTTTTTCCGTACGTAGACATTTTGTAGAAATGCCATCTGTTAACTGGCGTGAGATGGCTGACAACTGGTTTGGAGCTTGCTGCTGTTCTTTTGGTGGAATTAGTGAGAAGTTGGTTAATAGGTATGTGGATGCCTATACATGTTCAAAGGGTTTGTGCATGTTAGATTCTTCTACTATTACTCTTTGCAAAGATGACCTTGTAGGATGTAAATTTGGTGATATGGTAGGAAACCAAGTCAATGAGGTGAAACAGGATTATGCTGTAAATGTTGAAGATCCACATAATTCTATAAGCATTCCTGCAGCAGAGACAAGTTGTGACAATCATGAGAGAATTGATTGTTTTAATGGGAGAATCAGGTCTAAGAACCTGAAATCTGGAATCATGGAGGAAGAAACCTGTGGTAATGAATTGTTCTGCGAGGTATCAGCTTCGGAAATCTCTGAAAATGTGGCATCAAGGAATGGATGTTGCGGTACAACATGTCATACTCAAGTTCTTGCCAGTGATTTTTGCACATATGATTTGTCTGGTTCTTGTTTAGTGGACCAGAAAGTCGCAAAAACCACTGAGGTCATGAAAAGTCAGAGATTTTTTCTTAATGGCCTTCTTGGAGATGTTTTCATGGCCAGATCCTATAATGTCTCGGCAGATATTGATTGGAAGAAATTTGTTTGCTCTCAGTGTTCATCTCTTCTTGGAGCTTATCCTTGTGCTAAAGGTTATGTGCCTGTAGATGCTGGCATCAGACTCTTTAAATGTTACCTTTCCACTTCTTTACCTGTTGGAGGATCAAGCGACATATTCAGGTAATACCGTGGTTCAGGATAGGTGGATTTTGTTTATTCTTCCTTTGAACTGAACGATATCAATAACATCAATTACATTAACATTAACTAATCTCTTGGAGAAATGGCTTTGGTGTTGTGATCATAATTAAGTTTCTAATCTTGGACAGGAAATATACTTTGGAGAAAATGTTTGCGAACCATCTTGTGGAGTTTGCGCACGATGAATTATCATTCCGCACAGTGGTCAGGGATTTGACTACCAAATCACCTATGCTGCAAGTAGTTCTTATAAATCCAAATTCTTGGTGCTGCACTGGTAATATTTCAGAAACAGAAAGCGGTATGGAACAAGTTTCAAATTTAGATCTGCACCCCGTTATCAAGATTCTTTTTTGTGATTGTGGAAGCACCACCCAATCTGAGCCAAGGTTTGTCCGTTGAGAATGGTTTTCTGATATTGTTATCTAGCAACTGAGAAACCAAACTGGAACTTCCAATTCAAGATGGTTAAATATTAGTAAATTTCTTAATCTATAGGAAGTGCACAAATGAATGCTCTTCATTCATTCTTATTTCTGTCTTATACTGCTAGTTCTTGTAGTATGCTGATGGATTTGGTTTCTTTTTCCTTGTCATATAATCATATAAATTAGATGAAATTGAAATATTTGTACTTCTGGGAATGATGGGTTTTGATCAATAAAAATAGAGTGATCGAGATATAATCTAATTCATATTTTTTATTTCAATACTATTCCTTTCATTCTTTTCAAGTTACACTAATATGAAACTGCTTTCCTGCAGGGTATTAGAGGATTGGGTAACAAAAAATAAACCCGATGAAGCTTTTATGTTGGCATGCCAAATAGAAGAGTTAGTTGAAAGCATGAGATCTGGGAAGGACTTCTTTCCACCTTCCTGTGCTTTCTTCCAGCACTTTTCGGTGTTAACCATGCCTAGGTGAAGATGATATTTCGTTTGATAGGTTTGAACTTGTGATGATGCAAACTGAATAACCTACGACCTGATTTAAGTTGCAAGATCAAATAAATACTGTTTTGGATGACGACGACTGTTATTTTCATGGAATTGGGGAATTACAGGAAAGCAGACTCCATTTAAAAAATATCTATTATTTAAGTGGTGTCATTACACTTTTGTGATGCTGTATGTAGGGGACTTGTTTGTAATTGTGGAGAGGATTGTATAGATTCTGTACAGCTTCTGTTTCTATCATATTGATGTGCACCTTTTTCTCCCAACTTACATGGAGTGCAAGGAAAATTCTATTGTTTCAACCTCAGATTTTCCCTTCTCATTGTTTCAACTATTTAAAAAGTTTTTTATTTGCTTAAGAATAACATACTTCTCTTTATTATTTTTCCAACTATTGCAAAATTTTTCTGCACGAATCATTCCAATTTTCATTCAGTTACAGAAGGCAAGTGGAGGGCTTAGAAATATGCTTAGGTCCCGAGTATTATTTTACCTTTTCATTGTTTTTAGATGGAATTATTTTTCTGTTATGTTATCAAAAGGAAATCTACAATTTAATAAGGCTTATAGGTAATAAACATTTATTCTTTAACCAGAGTCTAAATTCCTGAATATGTAATGTTCTTTTATTTCTCTGCTAACCTATATATTGCAAAATATGATTCCTATCCACTACCAGACGTACCTAACATAGGTTGACATTAACACGAGGACTGTCCTTCGGACACCGCCAAGAGCCATAACACAAGTTGTATTATTCCTTTTCTCGTTTTATATTCGTCGGGGATAACATCCAAAAGAACAGATGTCGTTTAAGGAAGCTCCATCATCACTACGTGGCAACCATGGATCAATGCACATGCAACGTTAGGACTTCAATCAGAGTTCTGTCTATTACATATAATCTCAACTCTACGTCAAACCTGTCTATATATACACTTGGTATCTCCCTAGTGTTGCGCGTCTCAAGCTTTGATTTTGTTTGTCTAGTGATATATACCGAACTGAAAGTTAATCTCTTGCTTGTGGTTTTGTTTGACAATGTCGCACTATCAGAATCAATATCCTGCTCGCCAGACCGACGAGTATGGTAAACCAGTTAGCGTCACAACAGACGCTTATGACGAGTATGGTCATCCAATCCCGCGCCCTGACACCACTGGTGCGTATGGAACCGCTGGTACTTATGGTGACGCAGCAGCTGCGACTGGCACTGACATTGGCAAAGAGCATCATGGAGTTTCTGGCAAGCTTCACCGCTCTGGAAGCTCATCAAGCTCCAGCTCTGTAAGCATCCAACTATGGCTAGCTTTTGTTTTTAGTTTTTACCCTTTTTGAGTACGTGGTCTTAACTAAGGCATTCTACAGTCTGAAGATGATGGACAAGGTGGGAGAAGAAAAAAGGGTTTGAAGGAGAAGATAAAGGAGAAGATGCCTGGTCATCACAAGGATGAGCACGCCACCTCAACCACCACTCCTGGTGCTTACACCTCGACGGAGGGTCCCCATGAGAAGAAGGGAATAATGGAGAAGATCAAGGAGAAGCTACCTGGTCACCATGAGCATAACTAGATGTTCATGTAATATGTATGTAGGATTATGCTGTCTTGTTCTGGAGTTTGGGACTAGTGTGTTTAGGACTTGGTTTGTAGCTGATCCTACTCTGGACTTCTAGGTCGATGGAATACAGTATTAATAAGTGACTAGGTCCTCATATGGGTTGATATCTGTTTGTCGGATTAAGCTTTTCTGTTGTACTATTGGTTTTGTATGGTTTGTGTGTTAAATAATAAGCCACACCGTAATACATGTAGTCCGTTAAATTCTTGGAATCTCACTGCCATGACGACGATAACATAATCAAAGAAATTTCATTTTTGCACATTCCAATGGCAAAATACTAAGAACATTCAAGGATAAGCACATCAAACACAATTTTTTTCGATGAAGTACAAGAATGGTTCGAGGATATTGCGATGGGAGGTTACAATTGTGGTTAATCGTGAACGTTGCTCATGCCGTCCCTCACTATTGGTATTATGTGTTCTCACGATGACTTTGCTTCATCTTCTCGAGCTCGTTTGATCTCACCAAACCTTTACACCTTCTTTTCCTTCGAACCAGCTGCCTGTAGGATTCTTCTTTAAACCTTTCGCTATCACTAATTCTCTCATCTCTGAAACATCCTTCCATCTCCCAGCTGATGCGTATATGTTGATTAGCAAGATGTAGTTTCCGATACAATTAGGTTCAAGCTCAAACAGATGACTAGCAGCAATCTTAGCAATGTCTGGATTCACATGGATGCGACATGCTCCAAGCAGAGCCCCCCAGACTCCTCCAGGAGGTTTCATTGGCATGGTTTCAATAAGTTCAAGTGCTTCTTTAAAGAGTCCAGCTCTCGCAATTAGATCCACCATGCAAGTATAATGATCAGCTGATGGTTCGATCCCATAAAGTTCATTCATTTGTTTAAACAAAGAACGACCTTGTTCTACCATGCCTGCATGACTGTAAGCCGTTAGCACCCCAATGAAAGTGACACCGTTTGGCTTAATCTCGGTTCTCAACATCTCATGGAAGAGATCCATGGCAGCATGTGGACGACCGTGGATTGCAAACCCCATAATCATTGAACTATAAGAAAACACATTCTTCTCTTTCAGTCCCCCAAAAATTCTGTAAGCATCCTCAATACTACCGCACTTGGAGTACATGTCAATCAATGATGATCCTACTATAACGTTATTCCCAGACCCAAATCCCGATTTCTCAGCAACATCAGCAATCCAATTAGCATACTTGGCCACACCAAGTTGAGCACAAGCTGAAATAACGCTGGCCAAACTAACTTCATCAACACCAACGCCGACATCCTGCATTCTCTCGAAGTATTTAATTGCCTCTCGAGGGCAACCATTCTGTGCAAAGCCCGTAATCATTGCAGTCCAAATCACAATATCCTTAACAGGCAACTTCTCAAACAATTCACTCGCAGATTCCATATCCCCATACTTGGCACACGCAACAATCAACTCCGTCCAAGAAATCAAGTCCCTGGCCGGCATTTCGTCAAACACTTTTCGCCCACATTCCACTGATCCACACTTCACATACATATTAATCATCGAATTCCCAACATGCAAATCAGACTCAAACCCACCAATTACAATCGTCTGGGCATGCATCTGCCTTCCCAGGCCCACATCAAACTCTGTTCCACACGCCTTAAAAATCGCAGAAAATGTAAATGACACAGGCCTAATCCCTCTCCTTCTCATTTCACCATACAAACTAATGCTCTCTGCGACCAGTCCCTGAACTGAGTAAGCCCTAACAACGGCGGTGTAAAGAAACGAATTGGGATTCTCGACCTGGTCAAAGACGGAACGTGGGTAGTGGTCGACTGGAACCTTAATTCCAGTGAGTGTACGAACAAGCTTGGTGACGACATAACAGCACTGACTGAGGCCATTGAGTATAATATGGACATGAACTTGCTTGAACTGAGCAAGACTTTTGCAGCCGTGGAGAGCAGATACGAGTTGAGACTTAAGAAGGGTACTTTGTTCTCGAAGTTGAGATAAGGTAGTGAGTTGTTTGGGTGTAATGGCCAGAGCTTTCGTTGTGGAGTAACTACGTGAGTGAGCAACCATCACACCATGGCTCTATTGGGTATGCTTCATGAAGCTAAACGGTATCGTATCCCTTTGGTTCTTAGGCTTATAAATCAGACCAAAGTTGCTGGATTCGGTGGTTAGGGTTTCATTTTGTCGACGGAGAAAGTAACTGCCATGATCGGAGCGGCCATCAGGTTTTTTTCCACGAATCCCAAGCCAAAAATGAAACAGATAGAGCTGAGAACACCGCCTGAGCAAACGCAGACTATAACTAGAACAATCTTCGACATAGTTAAGGAGCACGGTCCTATAAGTGTTTCAGATATCTGGGAAAAGGTCCAGGTAATATTGGGATTTGGGTTTTAAAGAAGCAATCCGTCTCCCATTTTCAATAATTTTCATCTTCATTACAATGATTGATTTGATGTTTGTTGTTGTGTACCAGGAAGTGGGACTGAGAGGGTTGAAGGGCAAAAGGCATATGAAGATAGTGATGAGGTGGATGAGAGAGAGGCAGAAGATTAAGCTGATCTGCAACCATATTGGACCTCATAAGCAATTCCTGTACACTACTTGGTTCTCCAAGTCCTCCGTCAAGCCGCCGTCCTACGCCAGCAATCTTCCCCCCCAACGGCCGAAGATACCCTGATACAATAACCAGTTTATTACATAGGTCGGGATTCTTGTTAGGATATTGTTGACGTTTTTCTGTGTCCTGTTTAATCATGTTTTCGAAACCAGGCGGCCAATTCCAGCTTCATAAACCTACTTGCAGTTTCATACCTGGTGGATTTTCATGATCAAAAAGTATCAGGTCTTTAACAATCATGGCCCCAAATTGCTATGATCTTTAAAATTTTATTTGATTTCTTGACTATATAAGCACACAACTGGTGTGAATTAGTCATGTATGTACATAATTTACAGATATTCCGGGAAAAAAGACAACCAGAGAAGATTACGACTCTACATGTTGATCTGCTATTATTAGTAACCAAGTTAATATCTCTAAGCTTTGCGATTACGCATGAAGTGCCGGACCCAATCTTTGTGTCACAGGACAGCTCCATTTTGGCAAAAGGCGATGGGGACAAGCAGTGTACGAACTATGAAGTATGTGGGTGCCTTCTTGACTTGCGCAATACATCCTTCAGTACTGCAGCAATTCTGTGAGCCATATGATGCTCCAGAAACATTTGTTTGACTCTCTCATAACCTTTTTTCCCCATCGTAAGCCTCCTCTCGACATGAGTTGCAAGTTTGACAATGTTTTTCGCAAGGGGAGTCACCCCTTCTTTTCCAACGGTATGCAACAGACCTGTAGTCCCATTCACAACAATTTCGGTGGTACCTCCTGCTGCAGTTCCCTGAATGCATGTTTAATGAAATAAGAGTTATAATCACCATCAAAATGGAAAGAAAGTTTCTGATGTAAAGAGCCTGACCAGTACAGGCAACTGAAATGCCATGGCCTCAATGGTTATCCTCCCAAAGCATTCTCCTCGTGCCTGCAAGAAATATGAAATGAGGCTCCAGTTTAGTCTGTAAATTTGTCAATCAAAGGGTGCACTACAGTTGCTTTGATACCCGTACTTGTTCACTACCTGATATTTTTGCCATTCCTTTTGTTTAGAGTTGTTTTGAGTTCTACACTTCCAAAGTCTATTCAGATGTATCCATGAAATATACAAAAGTGGATGCTCCATACTACACTAATTTACCTGTGAATTCTGAACAAGAACATCAATTGCAGCTAGATAAGGAGCCACAGTCAGAGTTTTATTCACAAAGTGAACACGATCTTGAATCTTTTTCTGTATGACATAATTCCGCAATTCTGTCTCAAATTTGGTCTGGGCTGCCTTATCAGACCCCACAATCACTGCATGCATCAATGGCACCTGTACCTTTTTTGCTTGGATCAATTGCAAGCTCTCATAGAAGGCGCGTAAAAACAAATCTTGGCCTTTTCCTCTTGAAACACCTGCATATCACTTCAGTGCTTAGGAAGCGTAGATATGATGGTTACCAAAATAAAAAAGCTTCAGCAATCAGGTTCCCATTTTTCCTTTTTAGAATGGATGAGATGGAGCACGAACAGTGATCAAGACAATTGAGGAACCATGCTACTTGAATGTCGAAATGTGGTCATCGGCGAAAAGAAGCTATTAAAAAATAATTTTAACATTGAAATGACCAAGAGACATCTTGAGGTTTTAATTTTATCAGAGTAGATGATTAACGTACAGGGAAAAGCCCGTACGGTTAAAAAGAAGGGCATAATGCCATCAGTAAGAAACCGTACTGTTAATTACGGCAAAAAGTATATCTTCGTCCCGCACACCAAGAGATTGTCGAATATGCTCCCGCAAAACCCTTTTTGCCACACCATCTTCAGCAACCTCCATAAGTTCTTTACTATTTCCAAGGTGAACAACATAGGTCTCAGGCATTTTAATCCTGTAGGGAGAGAAAACGCTCAAGTGGCAAAAGAAAAATCTGTTAAATATGCACCCCAAGAACCCCGGTAAACAATCTATCACTCAACAATTAGCTTAAGAGGATTTCAGCAGTAAACAAGCAAAGTGTCCATAAGGATTGCAATTTAATTAATGAACACTTCTTCTTGATTATAATTAAAGGATTGCCCATTAAAATTCTCTAAGCAATGACTACTTAAAGGAGTACAAATAATGACCTTTGACAAATAAAGTACAACCTATAAATATAATCATAAACTAGTCTAAATTTTGCATTCCCAAGCAAGAAAAAAGCAAGTGGAAAAGCAGAAGTCGAAAATCTACCTTAAACGCTCCTGTGTTCTATTCTTCCAGTATTCTGCTGTGACATGTGAATCGATCATAGCACCGGCAACAAAAGGGAGGTGCTTGACATAATCTAGTTTGAAATAATGCCCACGCATCTCATGGATCCACCACAGGCCTTTTGGGAGAACATGAGGAATATTTTCTTTTAGGACACCATCCAGCCATTTCCCAGCAACTGCAGTGTTCAATACAACAATATCAGCTTTGAGAGCTGTACCTACAGCTTCCTTGCCCTTTGCATACATTACCTGTGACGCCATATAGCATAATAATCAGAACCAAAGCTTTTAAAAACATTTTACAAAAGGTTTGCTTAATTGGGTAGCAGGTTAGCGCAAAGCAGGTAGATTCAACCTAACAGAATAGGTCGGTTAAAAAGATCTCATGGGCTATTTACACATGGCATTCTAGTCAGATGGATCTATATAGTAATTAAGGTAAGTGTAAATAAAAACTATCAGAGGGGTCTATAGAAATTAGGCAAGTGTAAATAAAAACTATCTGCTTGCAGTCCATATATACTGAAAATTGTGAAGGTATATAGGTATCATACCTGTACCCCATGGACCAACATCTTCTGCTCCAAATTGTATATCACTTCATCCGTTCCTGCTGGCTTTTGGACAGTAACCCAATAAACTTCAGCACCAACACTTCGTAATAGAAATGCTAGTTCCATGAGCAACAAAGGCCCACCTAAAACAACAAATATAGGAAGGACGTAGGGAAAAGTAAGATTAAATCCGCAAAAGTCATCCAAAAAACATTACACAAAAGATGAAAACAAACATTAAAAATCAAGACTCATACCTATTATGCCAAATCTGTTCAAGAAGATATAGAGAATTTCATCAATTAGAAGGATGTATGGAAACCTTGACCACCATCCTTTACCAAGTGCAAACAATAATTATTTGGTGGAAGCAAGTGTTTCTTCCCACCGTAGAAGTCTTGGTATGGATTTAAAACTTGCTATGCTATTAAACCCATGAAGTTTTTGTATGATGACTCAAAGAAAAAAGTTCTTCACATGACACATGCCAAAAATACACAACTTTTGCAATATATTTACCACACAAGACAAGACAAAATGGTGTAACTGATTAGGAAAGTATTATTCTTCAAATGCTAAATGTTATTGCAATAAAGATAATAAGAACTTGGTCCCGGAACATTAAAAGATGAATAACATAAAATGCAGCAGAACAGCATAGTTTTATTGACATTCATCTAATACAAGGTGAACATCCAATAATCTTCTGATAATTGGCCTGTTTGATATAAGTTACAAAATGAATTCTCTCCCGCAAAGTTGGACTTGAAGACAAATTCTCTCTAATGAAAGAAAAAAAGGGGCATAAAACATATGTGACATTAAAACACTTTAAACAAAACATCTTACTAGACAAATTGCAATGATGCCCTAAAGAACATCGGGCATCTCCGAACTACATAATTTCCCATGTTATAGTCAGCAGCTCTCAATGGCAGAAAAAAAATAGCAACATTGTGCAATCAAACATCAGGAGTAAACCTTCAGCATATAACAGTCAAATCAGCATGCCCTTCCCTATTCCCTACCCTTTCTTCCAATCCCAATTAAGTATGAAAACACATCACGTGAATGAAACAACTGGGTCCGATGATCAATCAGCTAGCTCTTGTCAGCTCCAGGTACACGAATTTAACCATCCAAAAAAGAGCACAAAGTGAACTTTCCAACATCGCTACTATTGCGAACATAGGAAGCCAAAATTACAATATCTGACAAAATATTTCCCTTAGCACAGACAAACTTGGAACTTTTAAGCATTTATATCAACAGCATGACTGATAAAGGTGTAAGCTTGACTGCCCTTTAACATCAATAAATAGCTAAAAGAGGAATAAAGGGCTCCTTTCCAAAATTACACGAATACAACAGATATATTAAGTATCAATAAACACGAGAAATAGAGAACAACGAGTACCAGTTAGAGAGAGTTCATGCGAAACCAAAAGCACAAGCTTCGACTTCATGAAACTAAGAGGACTAGGCAGCGACTCGACAGGCAAAGCCCCGGTGGTAGCCACCACATTCCGGTGGACCTTGAAATGTCGATCGCAGGAATAGAAAGCAGCTCTGATGAAGAAGGCGAACACGGTCGAGACCGATAGCATCAGAAGAATAGCCAAAAGCCAACGCCTCTGCAGTGGTACCCACCATGCGACGGTGGGGCCGGCGGCGGCGTGCTTCGCCATCTCTGTTTTTCGGCCTTTGGATCTGAAATTCAGAGCTTGGGCTTATGGGGCTCAACATTTTAGGGTTGGGAACGGAGGGGTGGAGCTCCGGTGTCTGTACATTTGGCTACTGCGAAATGGACACTTGTAATTACGCTTAAGCTACGCCTGAAGGAGGGAAAATTAACAATATACTAAAACCAAATTTAACAATAACTTAATTAAATCATTATTAAATATAATTTTTAATATACTAAAATATATATATATATATATATAAAGAAAACTTTAAATATATGGAGACGATAATTACGGAGTTTCGTTTTCATCTGATTTTGTTAATCAAGGTAAGATAAAATATCAATTTGTATTTTGTTTTTTATTTGACTCGTTTACTTGAAGGTCTCAGTTTGGCCGCAGCAAAACTCTTCGCTCTAGAGACACAAAGAAAGCAACAGTCCTCGCCGTCCTCGAAGGTGCTTGCTAGTGCCGCCGAGGGATCCCTCCAATCACCATCGCCTTCAGGTACTTGCCGACTCACGCGCCTCTTTGATCCATGCTCATTGTTGAATCCAACTCTCACTACGGGCTCAGTCTCATACAGTGACCAATGCTATTCATCTGAGTACACAAAAATCGAAGTAGATTCGACTTCTTAACTTGAAACTGGAAATTTTGTAGCACCCAATTCGATTTGCTACTAAAGTTCCGTTCTTTTTGGGCTTACTCGGCTCTTGGTTTTGTTCCGTCGACCAGTTGAGCTCAGTGTTACTTGGACGCTATGAGGAATCTTCGGGAGCCTCTTATGTTTTCGTTAAAATGCCTGTGTGCGATCGTCCCAGGTGAGTTATCGAACTTATGATTTTCATGAGTGATAATTCATTCATAGCCCAGTCGGGAAATATCTGTTAGTTGGTTTCCTTTCTAATTGTGTTGTTTGTTTACTTCTTCTTCTTTTTTTTCCTCAGTTGTTCTGTTACAAGCAATAGGAGCTATCTCGGTTGTTGTTCCGCATTCCAACTGTTATGCTTTTGATAATGCTAGTCGCCTTGTCGACTTCGTATCCTGAATTTTTCGTTTGAGTTCGTTATTTTCAGGTTATAAACTTAAATTTCAATTGTTTAATCAGACCCTAGAATTCTTTTTCCTGAATCTCATCCCCTTAAGTACCATGTGGATTGGAGACTAAAACCAGCTGATCATTCGAAATAGTGTTATAATTGTAGGCTTTTTGTTGGATGGTCAGTGGTCACCATAATTAACTTGCTATTCCCATCAGAGTCTCTAATTCTGAGAATCATGCTGTTTTAATTGTACAAAATTTGGAATTTCTTTTCTTCGCAACCGGTCTCTATGCTCTTTTCTGGTAAACTGTTATTTTTCTTAGCTAAAAATCAGACCAGCTGGATTGGACGTACTTTTGTGTATGATGGGGAGGTAATTTGCTTTGATTAGCTAGTAAACAAATGCTAATTGGACAGTTCATGGATTCTTTTGCCAGTTGTTTGTTTTGACTGTTGATTGTGTTACATTCTCACAGGATGCCGATATAGTTGTTCGATTTTGTAAAGATGTGGAGAGTAGATCACAAACGGTAGTCCATAATACCATGTTCTCAAGTACATTGTTCTGGAATTTTGTTCTATAAGCTTTGTACTTTTAGGTTAATTAACTATTTAGTAGCTTAGAGGGGCAACTCTCCCTCTCGCCCCTTCTAACAAGAATGCTTAAGAACAACATGAAAACTTGAAGCATGAAATGTTGAAGAAAGTAATGCAAAAGTTTGTGCAATTATCATTTTTATTCTTTTAATCACAACAAAAATAAGCAGGTATAGTTTCCTGTCTTAACACAGCATATAGCATATCATATTTAAAAATACACCTTTTAGAAAACATTGGTATTCTTCTGGCTGAAATTTCTCTAGTTTATGTTTTCTTCTTAATTTCCAGGACCATTAAAAACCGATAGATATGAACTATGCTGAAAACTTCAGAGCTATAACTGTTTAAAGATGGATTTTTTGTGACATTATCATTATTCTGCTGCTTGCTTAGTAGATGATTTCTGCAATGCATACCTTCTTAATTTCCAGGACCATTAAAAACTGATAGATATGAACTATGCTGAAAACTTCAGAGCTATAACTGTTTAAAGATGAATTGTTTGTGACACTATCATTATTCTGCTGCTTGGTTAGTAGATGATTTCTGCAATGCCTGCATGTTCATGTTATCGTGTTCAACAATTGTGCAGGGATATGTTGGTTTTGGTCAATTTGAGGGGTTCAACTACATCAATATAGGTTCTGCAAATGCTGATTTTATTCAAGTGAGAAATTTGATTAAACAAAACTCTTTGAACTTTGCAACAATAAGCACAATAAGTTGATGAAGCATGGCACATCAGTAGTGCATTTTCGTTCCTTTTCCCTTCCTCTGTTACTGGATAGCATGAATAATTTAGCTTTTCTGATGCCAATGCTTGGTCTCAGATAAAAGTTTCTCTTCAATAGCCCTGTGAAGATATGTTCAGCATCTTTTTTAGGCCCCCTTTTAGAAATTATGTGGATCTTGCATTCTCATATCTCCTTCCTTTCTCTCTCTCCCTGTGTCTTGTCATACTATCCCTGCATGTCAATTATAGTTCCTAAGCATGCTGTAATCTCCATATTACCTGTCTAACACATTGATGTCGATGTCTGATTTATGGTCAATTTTTCTCCTAGGGCTTTTACAAAGGTGATCTTAGAAATTGTGAGAATACTTATGAAAAGCTGGGACGTACATCTCAGGTAAGTTTTGATGCTTCTTCCAATCCCCTTACCCAAAGGCATAGATAAAACTGAAAAAAGAAAAGCTTAACTGAAAGGAGTGGTTATAAAAATACATAGACTTGTTTAGTACTGTTCTGGAAGAATTAGCCACAGCTCTAACCTTTTGCCTATTTTGCCTCTGTATTAGTGTGCCTGGAAGAAGATCATGCTAGTTTGTTTAACTTTGCTCTGCATCTATCAGCCTGTTTTTCATATGAAAGCTAATTTTTCATTTGGAATTGCAGGTGAATATTTTATGTGGAAGTTGTTCAAATGGAAAATGCAAAGGTTTGCGAGAGCGTTATTTAATAACTGTCAGCGTTCAGTTGCCTTACACCCTAAAATACTCTTTGTTATCATTGACCACTGTCATTGTGTTTATTCCCGATCACAGGCGGAATTGAATGCATATGCAATGTTACTTATGAGTCAACTTGCAGGTCTTGCATTTTCTACTTTAACTTATTCTGCTTTATAGTTTGCATAGTGTTATCTTCCTGTATTTAATTTTCTGAGCAGATATAAGTTAAAAATTTTCCCATTCTGGACTGAATGTGTCCAAGTCTTTAGATGAACTTTGATTCTTTTCTCTAACTGTGTTGCCAATCTATTCTCCGACCAGAATCGTTGTTGAACTTGCTATTTCATGTGACAAATCGGGTCCACGGGTGTTTGAAGGGTTCACTGTTGGATTTCATCCAAGATCATGGGAAATTGTAAGAAAATCAGCTTTTCACTGCTGACGTTCCCTTGGGAATCAAAATCACAGCTCTTACATTTTCCTTTACGTGTAGGTATATAATGGCTTGACTCAGCTAGGTTTTGAAAAGTCTAGCCAGGAATTCAGGTAAAAGAGTCTACTCATGGAACACACATCCACAAAATGTATTGCTTTTTCACTATTCTCTAATAGTGTTAGATGTTTCTGATTTTGCAGCTTCAATACTGAACAAACTAGGGTAGTCCTTTACATGACTGCAGTTGCTTCAGTTTCTTCATTAGTGAGAAAGCCTATCATTAAGGTATAGACAAATCAAATTCAGGAATTTGCCATGAATATTGTCCCCTGGTTGATTTTGAATGATTGACTGCTGCTTCAGGTTCTTCCAAAGAATGGCCTGGTTGTTAGGTTGTCAGGTACAGGTGCTACCGGAAGTCCACCTACAACCTTGTCACCTACAATGTTGGTTATGGACTGGACATGTAAGGCTATTACTTCTGTTGCAATTCTGTAAATGTCCTCTTTGGTTGATTGTCGTTTAAACCTGGTTAAAATTTTGAAGGTAAGGAGGCCCGTGATACACCTTATGAGATTGATGTCACAATCCCTATAGAGGGTTATGAGCCCATTCATTTTGTTCTCACAAAAATGTGCGGTAAGGGTTTTGCTAGAAAAGGTCTCGTGAAATTGAAAGGGTGCTATTTTTCTGGAAATATCTGCGTGCTAGATTGTGGATTTTTTTTGTTAAGTTTCCTTTGCTACTGAAACAACCTTGTTTATTCAAATTTTGTAGAACATAGGCAGAATCAACAAGAGGACTCTAGAAGGGGATGGGCTTTCTTTGGGATGCTATCTTGCATGTATGTAACACTTCTCTGATTTCCTCACTAAATGATGTTGAGATTTCTTTATGCAATTTTTGTCCAAGTAATGATAAGGTTTGACACTCCACATCTTATGAATACATTGTACATTGGAATTACATAGTCATCAGAATCATTCTAAATTTCCGGTTTAAACTCATTCAGTATGACTCATTATGATAGAACTCTAGTCTTTAAATACCAGAGGTACGTGGTATTATTGAATTATAGCAATACTATAAACCATTACAATGGTGATATTTAGTATTTCCCTACCCAGAGCTGAATGCTCCTCAGAAGGCTTAACTATCCTTCTGTCACAAATTCTTCCCTTTTTTCCTGCCTCCCTTCTCTCCCCTCCTCTCTCAGCCTAAAACCCCCAGGCTAGGATCCATTCTGTTATGCCTAACTACTTGCCACATCAGCTACCAACTAACTCTCCTTTGGCCCACTGTTCTTTCTCCTAGAGTATACTTTCCATATCAACGGTTTATTCCCTTTTCTGCTATCCTCCCCATTGTCTAAATTACCCTCTTCCATGTTGGTCCTAACACATTATTTGACATATGATGCAGATGACACTGGTTTTTATGAACTTCAATTGCTTCACCTCTATCAGCAACTCATAGAAATGTGATCGAATATTAGAATCTCTTGTGACTATTTTGTAATCCATGCTGACATCTGATGTTTAAACAAATTTCTTGAGCAGATTTATCGTGTCATTTACACTAGTTTGCGTTGGTGGATTTGTTTACAAGACACGTGTGGAACACCTGGTAGTCTCTTGATCTCTGGCTTAGCATTTGATTTTTGTAGTGCTTGAGTTTTTGCTCTGATATGGATAATATATGCCCCTATTAACTGAGCCGTTTATCATGTGAATGCAGCGAGGGATCAATGCATTGCCAGGCATGACAATTTTATCTGCATGCTTAGAAACTGTAAGTTTACTCAGAACTTCATAGCTCAGAATTACTTCTCTTTCTGTTATCCAGGGATGAGTAATTAATTAACATATTCAATCTTGCTAACTGTTTCTTGTCCTGGTGTAATTTTACAGGTTAGCGACACACGGCATGGCTATACAAGAGCAGAGGACCTAAACAGTGGCTATTCTAGCGAAGCATCCTGGGAACGATCTTCTGCTTCAACCCAAGAAAAATTTAGAGCAAGTGAAAGAAATTACGGCTCAATATAAGCTTTAGATTTCTGAAACCGAAGGCACGGCTTAACAAATTATTTCTAGAGTTGAACTGATTGTAGATATTCATGCATTTTTTTAACAGATTTAATCCCCAAAATAAAATAGTTAGCATTGCTATTTATAATGTGTTTCTCTAACACATCCCAAGAACGTTTCTCAAGAAAACGCCATCTCTATTCCCCGATCCATCGATGGAGGTAGACATGGATTCACCATTTTGTTTGTAGTTTCAGAATTTATTGAACATTTTTTATTTGATATTAACTAATAAGTGAAGTCCAACCATTCATGTAAATCACATAAGGACGTATCCTATATCTAATTGAAAATCCAGTAAAAACCTACAGTCGGGAAAGTGCAGAAGCAGGCTATTTCTAACGATTCATAGGTCCTGGTAATGTAAAAAAAGAGTCTTTACACGACAGTGAAGAGTGAGTTTTATTTTATCTCACTTTATTATTTATGAGGGTAACAAAATAGTCATAGACCATCATAAAGAATGTGCATGAGGTAATGACAACAGTGATCTGAACCGACCCTAGAAAGATGGCCTGTTTGCTCTTGCCAAGTACCGGACTGTGTAGAAGCCATTTTGGGATGCATGCTGCCTGTGCTTAACAGGAAAATGCGTTTTTTACGAGTCTAGATTTTTTTGTTTAATTTTATGGTGTTTTATTCTGTCTTATAAATCTCAGTCATTTATTTATGTAAATTTTACGTGAGTTTCACGCAAATAAATACAAAACCTACTTAAATGAATAACTGAGATTTATGAAACAGAATAAAAATCATAATATTAGACAGAAGATTCTGTTCCGTTTTTAATGAACGGGACATGAGAATAGAAACCTTTAATGTTAGTGGCACATATTAATGTTAGCCGTTAGAATTACCGTCAAGTGCTTCCGATGGATTAGGTTAACGTGCTTACATTAGACCACCAAGTACTTCCGATGGTTTAGGTTATGTCTTTTTGTTAAGAGAAGCACGATTTTGTTGAATACATATATAGCTAGCACAAGCATTGCCATATTTGAAAGGAAATAAGTTGTTGGGACTATTTCAAAAGTCCAGGCCTGACCTTGTCGGTATACGAAGGACCCAGTTTTTAAGAACTAGATCGGAAAGTTGGAGCAGTTGTCCTACCCTCACTAGTATCTCTACGATATTGGAGTATTTAGTATTTACGTTAGCTTTTTTAGCTTGATATGATACCTTAGAATCAGGAAACCATTCTACCTGAAGACTTCAGTTGAATTGGACTCCCGAATCATTCATATATCCAACGCCTGAATTATACCCAACATGTGAAAGAATGGCACCTACTGTAGAAGCATAGCATTCAAGTCAAAAAGATGATTACCACTGAGAACGTGTAAAATCACGGATGCTGTAGGAACCTTTTAAAAAAGGAGTTGAATTACAGACAGCTGATCAAGTTCAATGATTCAACCCCATGCATGTTTCCAGCTAGCTGTTCGAAAAGCTATTTTAGTAGGAGTCAACAATGTTGAGATCATTCTGTTTTGACGATAATAAAGCAGTTAAGGCTGGTCGTCTCGGTCTCCAATGACCAAGTCGCAAGCTTGTCTTTGCACGTTAGGATTAGGATACAGACAAACTATAGAGAGTATAGAATGTGACCCCCTGGCTTAATAGTGTCCTTAGTAACGGTAAAAATTTTAAATTATTTAATTAAAGTTTGATTATTAATATACATCATCCAAAATTATCATAATCAAACGATATCTTTTAATAATATAATTAAAATGACATCGTTTAAATATGATCTAGATTAGATTATGTAATCTCGACAATCTTGTACTTTAATTTTAATTTTTCCTTTCATTTTCGTTTTGTTCTCTCAACGTTTTCATCCTTCAATTTTAATATTACGCAATCCCAACACTCTCATACAAAGCATATTAAGAAAACAAATTAAAAACAAAAAATTTACTAGTGCAATACATTAAAATACGAGAATAGTTTAAAACGTTAGAAAAACAAATAACTGAAGCATAAGGAAAACAACAAAAAAACATCATATTATAATTAAGAAAAATTAAAAGTTTGAGCATTTTATTACTTCTTTTTAACGTTTGAATTATAATTAAAAAAAATTAAAATTTTGTATTACTACTTTTTTAAATTTTTACTATAATTGAAATTTTTAAAAAATTAATTTTTTTTAAGAATTAACCCAAATAACATTATATATATGCATATATATATAGCTTGAACTGGTCAGCCAAAAGCCACAGAAGCTAACCCTCGCAAGCTTTATTTTTTCCTTTCGGCCATAGATGCTACGTAAAGTTAGCTACCAACTCCAACTTTTTGGTTCCACCTTTACCGGCAGCTTTTCTCTAAGAATGGTCTTCAAGGTGTCCAGAAACTTTTCTCTATAAATATCCCCTCTAGGCTTTGGCGATAGCAATAAAGTTCTGCTCTTTCTATAATCTTACGAGTTCTTTGGTATCGAAAGTGAAACTCCAAAAGAAAGTACTCATGTCTCAAGCTATGAGCATTCTCTTTGTTCTTACTCTCCTTGCTTTTGCACCCTTATGCCTTTGTGCCATGGACACTGGTTGTAATTATCTTTACCCTCAGTACTATTACCACTCTTGTCCTAAAGCTCAACAGATAGTCAAGTCCATTGTAGCCAAGGCAGTTGCTAAAGAAGCTCGCATGGCTGCTTCTTTACTTAGGCTCCATTTCCATGACTGCTTTGTCAAGGTCTACCAGTCACTATCCGCCTTATGACTGTCCAATTCCATAGACACCAAGTTAATAATAGCACACTACTAGTTGTTGACTAATCTGATTAGGAAAATGACATTAACACACAATGTATTACCATTTAAAAATGCTTGTGATTGTTTTACTTACCTAGTTTCATTACGATGATAGCTACTTAAAACAAAGTGTGCTTTTGCAGGGCTGTGATGGGTCGATCTTGTTGGACAGCAGCGGAAAATTTCTGAGCGAGAAGAGGTCGAATCCGAACCGAAACTCTGCCCGAGGATTTGAGGTAATCGACGAGATCAAATCTGCGCTGGAGGAGGAGTGTCCTCAGACTGTGTCCTGTGCTGACATCTTGGCTTTAGCTGCCAGAGACTCCACAGTTCTAGTAAGCATTATAACCTGGCATTCTATGAGATTGAACTAGTCATCATAAGTTCCCTGAGATTCCTCAGCTGATCGTTCATTTAACAGACAGGTGGACCTAGTTGGGAGGTCCCGTTGGGAAGAAGAGACTCGAGAAGTGCAAGCTTGAGTGGCTCTAACAACAATATTCCTGCACCAAACAACACTTTCCAAACTATTCTTACCAAGTTTAAGCTTAAGGGACTTGATATCGTTGATCTTGTCGCTCTATCTGGTAAACTTGAACATTTATAGTATCTGCGACTTCGTGTTTCCAGAGACTCTGATGCATATCAAACTTTTGTGTTACTATCTCCTATTCCCTTAATAATTCATTCCAAGAATAGTTCAGAGAATACCAAACAAAAGGCTTTGCTTTGAAAATGGTGATCTCTAAGCGGACTACCACTCTTTCAGCTCTTAGTTCAGCTTTAACTAGGAAAGAAATTTTATTTATAGAGTACAAAACTGGAGACAGAAATTTAATTGAATAGTCAATATAGATGTGCCTTTGGGTTACTGTAATAACTTTCTACATATTGCACGCAGGAAGTCACACGATTGGAAATTCTCGATGCGCCAGCTTCAGACAGAGACTGTATAACCAGTCTGGCAATGGCCAACCTGATTTCACCCTTGATCAGTCATTTGCTGCTCAACTGCGCCCCGGATGTCCAAGATCTGGAGGAGACCAAAACCTGTTTTTCCTGGATTTTGTCAGCCCAACAAAGTTTGATAACAGCTACTTCAAAAACCTGATAGCTTTCAAAGGCTTGTTGAGCTCTGACCAAGTTCTCTTGACGAGGAGCCAAGCATCCATGGAACTGGTGAAGAAATATGCTGAGAACAATGAGCTTTTCTTTGAGCAATTTTCCAAGTCGATGATTAAGATGGGAAATATCTCTCCTTTGACTGGTTCCAGAGGAGAGATCAGAAAGCGTTGCAGGGAGGTTAACGCATAATCGGTCAACCAATTTAATTCAAAATAAAAGCACTCCATTCTCTAAAAAGCCTTGTATCTGTTTGTTTTCTATAATTTTGTGTATTTGCGTCTGCTTCTTTACAAGAGAAAGTAGAGATTCCTATGCTACTATGATTATGTTATTCTCCTATCTTCAAGTGCCAAGAAATTATCATTTCCAGCATACTGATAGCTGTCTATCTCTTCAGCGGAACAAATAGCTAATACGCCAAGTGTGTCCAGGGAATTTCTAATCTCTCCAGGTAGGAAAAGTAACATGAAATGATGCCAAACAGGATTTAGATGGAGTCAATTAATCCATCAACTCAACGTACAAGAACAAGTGAAGTAATGTTAACATCGACAAGCTTTTGCAACAAACATTATAAGAGAACGAATGAGAGTCAATTACATACATCAACATCAACATACACGAAACCGAAACACCATTGATGCTTCTGCTGGCGTTGTGTTGTGGGGCTGGTTAGGTGTTCAGGTTGTTTGGTTGATTCAGTCTTCAACTTTAGAACAAAAAAAAAAAAAAATGGTTCATGGAACCTTATGGCAAGTTCAAGCCGGCTCCAAAGTTGAAGTGTAATCTTATTACTGATGACGGTAAGTTTAAAAAAGTGGTCCACCATATTATTGATAATTTAGGCTGGTGTCTGATCCAATTAAACCTTTATTTGTGGGGCATAATTGCCAGTTTTATAATAGCTTGCCAAAGGGCTTTAGACCATCTGTGCCGACAATTTTGTGCTTACTCTGTTTCCAGAACATTCATTCATATAATAAATAAGATAGAGAGAAACCTGAGAAGCATAGTTACGGACACGGACATGCAATACGACTTGAATATGGACATGGAGACACAAACTTTTAAAATTTGATAGACATGGACACGACACACACACACACATGCGTACCCTAC
>JANZLD010000235.1:55310087-55323765 GCA_026413575.1 Erythroxylum carthagenense | reverse complement strand
CCTTTCTCTCTAGTTCACAACGAATCTAAAATCACCTCAATCGGACATCTGTAGCCAAAGATATGCCCAAAATACTAAAAATCTTCTTTGCTGGAACAGGAGGCTCGCCGCGACGAAGGCACGTTCGCCGTGGCGAACAGCCTGGCTCACCGCGATGAAGACTTCGCTCGTCGCGGCGAACATCTCGCGCTCGCTGCGGCGTGCACACAAGTATGTGCCGCGGTGAAGACCATTCCTTTGCACGTCGCGACATGCCCTTCATGCACGTCGCGGCGTGCCCAACCTCGCACGTTGCGGCGACTGCAATTTCGCACGTCGCGACGTGCGGGTCTGGAGAACACCTTCGAACCCAATTTTCCTTCATTTTCCGACTCAAATGCTTTCCAAAACCAAATGCAACACACCCAAGCTCTAGATCAAGTCCTCTACTACATTTCTAACTCATTCTAACATTTCAGTCCATCACAAAATCAATAACCCAAAGATTTCTAACTATTTTTCCTCAAAAACCCTAAACCGTCGATTCTACACATTCCAAGCCATCTTAGGGTTTAATCTAGCTACAACACAAAGGAATGAACTCAACTTACCTGGAAATCACTTCGAATCAGTCGGAAACCTCAAAAATCGAAAAGCCTCTTCTCTTTTTCTTCTTCCTCTCCCACGACAACTTCCTCTTCTTTCTATCTCTTTTTCCTTTTTCTTTCTTCTTTCTATTTCTAACTCTTCTTTTAAACCTAAAGGGATGGTCAAAGACCAAAATACCCTTCTAGCAAAGCCTTATCCTATCCCAGCTTAAGTAAACTTCCCAAAATACCCTCAAACATTTTAATCCCTTAATTCCTATTTAAACCATATTTAATCTCTATTATATTCCAATTAACCACTAACACACCCAATTTAATCAAACTAAGCCATAAACACATAATTAACACAATTCATACCTAATGACATCATAAAAAAAAAATTCGGGGTCCAACAGCATGTATCTATAGGATGGTCAACTAATGTATAAATACCACATACCTTGATAGGCCCTTTTCCTATCACTGCTTGCTACACTACGGAAGTCAAATTTGCAACTTGTTGCTCCAACTTGGAGATGGAGACCTCCTTCACCCGCTTTGTCAAGTAGGAAGCATTACTATGATTGCCCCAATATTAAGAGTTCGCTGCCATTGTTGCTATCAAGTTCCTAGCATCCTCCGATGTCTTGCTCACCAAGGATCCACCATTTACAGCGTCTATCATATTCCTGTCTAAAGGAAGAAACCCTTCATATAACTATTGAATCTTCTTGAAACACTCTTAATACTCATGCAAAGACTCCCCTGTGTCTTGTCAAATGCCATATATCTCTTACCTGATGTTAACGACTCTTGAGGAAGGGAAGTACTTCTCTAGAAATACCTGCTGCATTTGCTCCCATGTATTGACCAAGCTGGTAGGTAAGTCATACAACCACTCCTTGGATGCATCTGCTAAGGCAAAAGGAAATGTCTTTATATTGAGTTGCTCTACTAAGACTCTCGTTGGCTTTATACCTGAGCATACAATGTGGAACTCCTTCAGGAACTTGTTAGGATTAGTGATGTAGCTTGATCCTAGTGAGCTAGTGTCATAAAAACATGTAAAAGTAGGCAATGCACATATTAGTCTAGGTTTATTTTCAACGTCCGACTCATTGTTGGGATAATTAATACATAGTAAATTAAGGTTGAAAGAAAAAGCTGCAAGCTCCTTTCAATGCACTGATGAGGTTCCATAATCTCCTCTGTTTTGTCTAAACTCCCGTCGAATTCTTCTTTAAAGGACAAGGAACGACCCCTTTTAGGAAGATTTGTATGGATTCCTTGCTCTTTTTGATGAAATCTGGTGTGACCTGTAATAGGAGAAAAAGAGAAAGGGTTAAGTAGAAAAAGTAATGAACTTCTGTTTTCCTTAGCAAATTTACGTAAATGAATGTGTTTTGAGGAACTATGGGACATGCAAACTCATGAAAGAATGAAAAAGATTAGTAAAAATAAAAATAAAAACCACATAAGAAACAAAAATTAACAAACATCAACTCCCTGGTAACACTACAAAAATTTTGATAGCCTGTCGCTAACTACCAAATAATAAATTCCTAACTACGAAACTATACAGTAAATGGTGATCTAAGGTCGAACCACAAAGAGCTGGGATGCAAATGCTATTTTAAATGTTGTAACAAAAGAAAAACAAAACACCCTAAAATGTTGAAGATGAGTGTTAAATACAAAACACACTACTAGTCTTACACTTAAAATCGCAAGTATACGGGTCAAACTTGTAGTTGAAAATGGATATCGATCCCATGAGTATTGTACTTAGGGACTACTCAATTCAGGTTATTCTTTGTTTAAGACAACGTTTCAATCAAATTTAAAAAGATAAGTTGTAGCACCCCACTTCCGCAAGGCACGTACCCGACATCCTGTATGATATCCGAGTTCGTGCCTCGTGAAGGTGGCGTGCTAGCACACTCAATCAGTCAAACACTTGAAACTCAGTACAAAATTTTCAAAATTTACACATGCGTATGTAGAAATCAATAGTCAAAATGGCCCATTTTAATCATTAACTTATTTAATCACATCCATACAATCATTAGAATTTCAATGCCATTTGGGCCCATTATAAAAACAGAAGACTTGTAGTCATAAATTCATTACACTTCAAAATCATTTACTAACATTTCCAATTTGGAAAGTTGATACAAAACATAATTATTTACATACTCATGATACAATCATTACTGAAAACACAATCTGATATAAATACAAGAAAGAAGAATGCAGACACGAACTGATCCCGATCCCTATCTTGTACTTATAGGCTGTAGGTATACTCCAGTTTGCCTAACGGGATATTCTTCTGATCCTGAAAAATAATTGTAATTTTTGGGTAAATTTTGTGAACTCAATGAGTGACCATCATCGATGGCTCACCCAATCACATAACACATAATCCACAGTCACTTCATTGCACATTTCACATTCCATGCAATATAATCATTCATATTATGCATATGCAGTGCACATGAGACCCACTTTCCATTTATTACTTTTGTGACCTAGTGCCTAAACTGTCCCATATAGGGCTCATTGATAATTGTCCCATATAGGGCTCATTAATAACTGTCCCATATAGGGCTCATTAAACGTTGAGCCTGAGGCTTTGAATCACTTTTGAGCTCGAGGCTCTTTTTCACACATTGAGCTTTAAGCTTTGATCAGTGGCTACTCTGGTCACAACTGCCATTATATTTCATGCATTCATGAAATGGAATGCATCATTTACATTTGTATATTCCTATTCACTCACATTCACATATCATCGGACCTTAGTCCGGCATTCAACATTAAAGTTGAGAATCACACTTTCATTCATTTGCAAATGCACATTCAAAAACACACTTGTCATTGGACCGTGATCCGGCATTTAACAATTATATTGTGCACACTTATTTCATCTCATTCACATACAAGTCGCACTTCAATATCCTAATCAATATCACAATCATCGGACCTTCTGTCCGGAAATCAACACAATCATTCACATTCATATAAGCATTCAGTAGTTAATTAATACAAAATTCAAATAACAAACAATAAAGTGAGACCATCTCGGTCTACTCACAGTATGCTTCAAATTAGCACTAGCTTCAAGATCTGGAAACAATTGAATGTAGACATTCATCCTGCACATCAATATGCCAAACACACAATGCACACATATTAATAATTGCACAATCATAAACATGCCCTTATGCACAAGTGTGTATATAAAAAATGTACCATGCATGCTCATGACAATCCCGGGTATCTTTCCCTTATTCTCATCACATTATCAATCTTATATCAAAACTCATCTAAGTAATATTTATACTTAGGTGTATGCCTCACTAAAACCATTAAAATCACATTTCATTTCTCATTATACCCTTCAGATTTTTCCATGACACACTTTCGGTCTATTATTTGCATTCAATTACAAAGTGAAGTTGATAAAATTTGGTCATACACTCTTCTATAAACGTGTTCCTTTGTGTCTTATCTTTCCATTTACACCAAAATCACTCAATTTGGTTCAGTAATGTGAAAGTTATACTCGAAATATTTTCGGATTATTTTTATTTAGAGACAGCACCCTATACTCAACTTTCACCCAGGAATTGAGACTCTTAGAGTCTGATTTAGAATTTTATTTCTGTAGATAATTTGTAACCCTATATTTCTAGTTTACACCAAATAAGAATCAGTCCACTTAGATAACTAAAGAAAAAGATATGCCTAAAATACTGAATCATGTTCAGTGTAGGAAAAGTTCGCCAGTGAACTCCTCCAGAGAGGAATTTTTGCATAAATATCATATGTTCGTCACAGCGAGACCCAAAGTTTGCCGCGACGAACTTTTCACGAAAGAAATCCTACTTAAAGCCTTCAAGTTTGCCGTAGCGAAAATACATAGACGCACCCCAATTTTTCAACAACTTCAGTTAAGATTTTGATACTCCTTATGACCAAATTTAAATTCAACTTCTTCATGAAAAATGTAGCCATATGTCTATAGTTTAATCCAAATTAAGAATCATCTCATTTGGATAACTAGAGAGAAAGCTATGGCTACAATGCTAAAGCACGCTCAGTAAACAATTTTCCAGTCAATCATCTTCTAATTTTCCAAATTTTACACCTAACATAACTTGTACAAAAATCACCCTTTGCTACTTCATTTACTCTCCATTCTCTACTCCATTTCAACTCAATATCGTTTACAGACCCATTCATGATCTATATTTGATCATTAACCCAAAAATAGAACATCCATATGTTCATTCATTCATCAATTTAATCTACTCATCTAAACACATTATATGGATCATCCAACTTCCAAAAATCTCTATAACAATCCATGGGTCATTAATGATCATTCACGATTACAAAAACAAGACATTTACATCACCTACGACACATACATGAAAATTACATAATCAAGTAATCAATCCTCATTTACTCATCGATCTAGCTTCATTTAACCATACCCATGAAATTTAAAGCATAACTTACTTGTTGTAGCTTCAAATTCTTCCAACTTCTCAAGATCACCAAAAATCCCTAATTTTCCATGCATCCCACATAAATCATCATGGAGGTGTTTAGGTTTTCTTCAGGCAATGAAGAAGACAACATGAAGGAAGAAGAAATTGAAGGATGAGAGGTTCAATGTGGGTGGTGATTTAGAGAATAAAGATCAAGAAGAAGAGGAGAAGAGAAGCCACAAAGAGGAAGATGGAGAGAGCCAAAAACAAACCCTAAGCTTCTTTTAACTTAAAGCATCATGGGAGACAAAACCAAAAAAGGGGGTCTTTAAAATTTAAGGATTAGTGGACTTAAGGCATTGTTTGGCAAGTGACACATATCACTTGCCACATGTCTAATTCTTAAAACTTTAATCCAATTTCTATTCTAATTGTCTCCCAAATTTTCAATGGCACTCATGAATAAATCCTAAAGTCACTTATCAAAATTTATTTTGCCATTGGACAGTAATTTCTACTACGATTTATTAATAGTTTTTCCAACTAGCATTTTTCTTAGTCCAAGAATTATCCCAATTCTTTCCAGAAAATTTTCCCAAAAACTCCAAAAATCTTAAATCAAGAATTCTAATCTCCAAATCAAATTTTCAATACAATCAAACTACAATTTCCAAATAAAAACCACATTTACAAACAATTATACCCGGGAATGTCAATGAATGCATATACAATCATTTTGATGGGTGCAAAATTTACTATTCATATATATGTGCATATCATGAAATGCATGAGCATGAAATATGTTTCCAAATTTCTTCATAATCTCTCACATTTATAATTTTAGCCTTAAGGTGGGTAACGGGATGTTACATAAGTAAATTAAAGACAATAAAAATAACAGGGAACAACGCAACCTAAACCAAAATCATAAACTAAGACTTGGAGAAAATCAAGAATAAACATTAAGACTTTTCATTATCCCTATTTGCTCCCCTTTGATTAATTGATTCAATTTATGCTTGGCCCAATATTTCCTAAAGTTCTAGCTACCCTGTCTTAAGGTGTAACTAAATGTCACTACTTAAATAAATTAGAATTAACTTTGGGATCTCTTGATGTGCAAAGCCTTTCCTAAACATTCAACTAAATGTGAAGCTATTTTTCAGGCAGTGTATTGATCTATTGAAATCTCTTCCTAATAAATCAATAACTTATTATTTATAGGTCTATTAATCGTTAACTCTTGTTTTGCAATTAACATAGATTACCAAGCTCACTCTCTCGATTTATTGCAAGGTTTAAGCACAACAAATAACACAAACATGTATATCATTAAATCAATAACTAAAGGTTGACAAATAGTTCAACAATAAACCTTAAAAATTATTTTAGCAATCATAATATCCATAACATCCCTAACAATCAAATAATCCATGATAAAAATGCTAGAAGAGAAAGAACTTGAAATAAGACTGGACGAGGCAGCTCCTCCTCTTCTTTGCCCAATCTAGAAAATCTAAATGACGGGATGCTCTTTGCCCAATCAGGAATGAAACCTTGAATCTTGCCCTATCTCTAGGATCTTAATTTGTCTTTTAGCTCCAGGAAGCAAGTTCCATGACTTTTTAGCAGCTCTTAGGATTCTATGTCTTATAAAGTCATGAAAACCTAAAAAATATATAAAACCCACGTGTCTCTTTGACTTCCAGTTCCCACAATTATGGGAATTATACTTGTGCTTCCCATGATCATGGGTTAACTTAATAGAAACTTTCTCTATAGATTTCCCACGATCATGGAAAACATGCCCTTTTCCACGACCGTGGGTTTTTTGTTTTTCAGCAGCTTCACTTCTCTTCTCTTCTTTTACTCCCTTTCTTAATCACAGAGGTGTCCACCCTCCATTCCTACACCAAAATGATCAATTCCTACCTTAAACTAATATCAAACACAAAAGAACAACCATGAAGATTAAACTAAACAAAAACACACAAAATAAGTCCTAAAACACAATAATACTAACCTATCATGTAAGAGACATATACCAAATACTTAGAAAAACACAAACTAATTCACAGCTATCAATTTTCCCACACTTAAATCTTTACTTGTCCTTAAGCAAAATCAAACACAACCAATCAATTCTATCACTTCATTTTCATAAAGGTCAAAGCATGCAATGCCTTAAAGTTTAACTAACTCAAGTATCAAGCTATTACACATATCATGACTACTTTTCATTAATGTACATAAGCAAACTCAATTTATAGCACCATCACTCAAAGATAAGTATAAACATATAATTATTCTTCCTCATGGTTTTACTCATTTCTCTTAATTGTTTGATGGTTAGTGTTTCGCTCAAGCTCCCTATAGGAAACTACAATATCATAGGCTCGCTAATACACCAATTCTCCTCTACAAAAATTACATGCATAAATAGATCAAAAGGGTTTGTTTTTGGTTGTAATGTGGTAAGGGTTAAGGTGGGTCAAAAAAGGTAAAGGGTTTAACGCAAGTATGCATAAAGTAATAAGTGAACAAAGGGATACAAAACATATTCTGAGATATACAAATGTAAATATACTACTACTCTGCACTTATTGATGCTACCAAAATGTTCTTCCTTTTTCTTTTCTTTTTCTCTTTTCTTTTCTTTTCTTTTATTTTTTCTCTCTTATTTATTTTTATAAAATTGAAGAAAAAAATAGCAACTAGATACAATGTGATCGAACAGTAAAAGTATATCTCAACTCATCTCGAAAAGAAAAAATTTGAACCAGAAATCCCAAACTAGCACATCACTAAATAATTTACTAAGCTTGTGAATGGGTAGGCTAATGAGGTTTTGGGTTTTGAAATATGAGGTGTTTTCAAGAAACAAAAGTGTTAAGGCTCAACAGGGCTAACAAGGGATAATAACAAGGGTAGGTCATTTAAGCCAAGGGTTGTCACAAAAAGGGCCTTAATCATTTCTATTAAGCATGCATCTAGTAAACTCAAACCGATTCAAAGCAAGTTCTGAAGGTAGTAACCTAAAAGGGCATCACACACTCAAAGAAATAAGATGACTGTAGTTGGAGTTATATAAGGTCAATCCTCTCATTGGCTCAAATGAAAATTCATTATGCATCTCTATACTACCTCACTACTTAAGTGTCACATTTTGAGTAAGCTTATGCAACCAATTTCTTTTCATCACTCAACATGATTCACTCTGTACTCAAAGAGCCTAATCAAAGTTTAAGCATGCATTTAATCTTATTCCAAATAGCATGACATAATCTCATGGCAAAACATATAAAAAATGATTCAAGTGTGGTTCCATTGCTTAACACAACACAACATCAAATAATAACCTTATATGCCTAAAATATGGATCTTAAAAGGTAAATAAAACAAATTTAAATGATGCAATTGACAAGGCAAATGTCACCTCCTCACACTTGGACAACACATTGTCCTCAATGTGACAAGGTAACCACAAAATGAAATTTAAACATCAAACACAAAATCAACAAGCAAACAAATAACACAACTAACAAAGTAAATAAAACAATATAAAAAGTGAAGGGTAAGAAGGCTTATGGGGATTGAGGTGGTGAAGGCATAGGAGAGGGTACTTCAATGTTCTTTATCTGGATGAACTTGAGGAGCTTCTTCTTCATGCATTGCTGCTCCTTGTGTACTTGTCGCATTTGGTTTCTAAGTTCATTGATCTACAACATCATTTGTTGTTGATTTGTGGACAACTAGTGAAGAATTTACTAAAATCGATCAACATTTGTTGCTATTATTGGTTCCTCTTCGACTGCTTCTTCTCGAGGCTCCAGTGGTACCTAAGAGGTGGATGGTTGAGACATGGCTGCCTTCTTACCCTTCCTATTCTTAACTGCAATATGTGTTTGAGGATTTTGGAACTTCATAAAATAGAGCTCCAAAATTTTAAAGCATCTTCGTCTTCCAAAAAATTGGGAATAGGGTACAAAAATTTGTCACTATATCGGTTTTACCTTCATCGGATACTTGTTGAAACAATTGGTCAATGGGTTTTCGAGTGACAAGCTTCATTGGAGCCATTGAAGAAGAAAAATATGCAAAAATAGGTAAAAGAGAGTGAGTACATTTTATAGAGAGAAGGAAATAAGAACTCACCAGATTCTTGTATTCTTAATGGTGTTGTGTGAAATAAGTGCAAAGAAGTGATTAATGATGGAAAAGATGAAGAAAATAACAAAATTTGGGAGAAAAATGAAAGATTTTCAAAGCTAGGGTTAGTGAGAGAGTTAGTTGCAGAGAGAGAAAGGGAGGAAAAGTGAAGAAAAAAAGAAGAAAATAGGATTTTTAAAAAGTTTCAGTCGCTTTCCACGATCATGGGTTAAGGCTCCATAAAGTTTCTAAAAAGCCTTCCCATATTTGTGGGAATCAACCCAATTCTTACGATCATGGATTATCTAATTTTTTCCAACTTCTTATTCTTCTTCTAAGCTTAATATGCATTCCCAACATTTAATCAGCCTACCAACACATAAAAATTAACTATCCAACTAGAAATTTGAAAAGAACACAGGTTCAAACTTAAACAAAATTCAAACCAAACCTAATCAAAACCAAACAAATAAAACACACAAGTACACAACAGCAAGCAAAAGATAAGTAAACATGCTAAGTTAAGGTCATTATCTTGACCATTTCACATGCTTTCATGACCAAAAAGACAAGCACAAAGCAAATTTAGAAAAGTCTAATAGCAATGGTAAAGAAGTGGGCTGGAGAAATCTTTGGGATTTTGGTATGTTCATTAATCCTTGAACATAAACAAAAGGGTACTCTTATTATGGAGTTAGCCTATGGACTCGATTAAGCTCTCAAACCCTTAATTTCTTTAAAATAGGTCAAACTAATAAGCTATAGAAAAGCCTCGATCTCCACTATAACCTATAATAGGCTCTGTAGGTTTAACAGCAACGATGCATTCAGTACTACGACATATCTAACTTAGGCCACCTACTCATAAGCTCAGAAGGTGTAACCTAAAGGTATGGTGTTGGCCCCTGAAATTTTTTTTACAAATAAGCATGATTAAATTAATTTCAGGGTCTCACTAGATTAATGTATGTTGGAATTAATGAGCTTGCTAATGTGGATAAGATAATATGACATAGGTTAAGGGAATTGAAGTATTAAAGCAGTAAAAGTGTGTAAGGGCAAATTTGGCAAGTCTCATAAGTTTAGAAACCATAAGGCTTTTAAACGAAGGGAAAATGGACATTATGCAATCATTAAGGGTATAAAAGGAGAAGATGAAGGGTGGGCTTGAGTTGGAAGAAGCCAAAAACGTGATTGAAGAAAAGAGAGAAGAGAGAAGCACAAGAAAAGAGAAAAAGAAGAGAAAGAAGAGAGTTATGCTAGGTTTTGATTTTTCTTAGTCTTAAAGAGTGATTTTGAGGTTGAGCAAGAAGGGAAAAAGGTAGAGAAAGATAAAAGTTTTCTTTTGAACTAAACATCCCTTCATTTGGTGAATATTTAAGGTAAGAACATTTTTAATGTTTTGGATTTTTGGAAGGATTTTGATTCATAAAGCTTAGGAAAAGTATGAGTTTAGGTACTCTAGGATCAATTTTAGCAAATGTATTATATGGGTCTTTAATTTTGCAACCCTTCTGAACTTGTGATTTTTACCTATGAAAGGGAATCAAGAAAGATAAAAGGAGCAAGAGGAGAGGCACATTTGACCAAGTTATAGTCAAAGAATTCAAGTGGGTTACGTTTTTATAATTGAATAATAAGCCATCAATGTTTCTTTCAAAAAAAGGGAATAAATGTTTTCAACTACTTTTAAATTTGCATTTATTATTCTTTAAATGGTTTAAGAAAGTGCTACATGTTGTGTGTGTGAATTTTGTGGATGAACTATGAAATGAAAAATGGAAATGATTTTGAAAGGATATCAAGTTTATGAAACCATGTTTCGAAAATGTGTCATTTTGGGCAGCAAGTTTCCAAGATGTGAAATGCATGATTATGTGGGTTTGTGGTAGTTCCCTAAGTATGTCAAGTGCACTTTGACCAAAAGCTTATCTCGCCTGCTCGCTAGTGGCATGGAGCTCCTTCATGGACTCCCCTAAGTTCACGGCTACATAAAGCCCTTATGGGAATTGTGTAGTACATTCTATTTTGGATCCACCCAAGCCACTTCTGATGTGTTTATGTGTTCAAACGTGTTGGCAAGTTTGATGATGCATGACTTAGTTGCTTACGAATTATTGATAAATTGAGATTTGGAAAATATATGTATCTTGATTCAATGTGAGTTTTAAAATGGTTCTTGCCTACTACCGATTATAAAATTATTACCCACGAGCTTTAAGCTCACCCCCTCCATTTCATCCCCATCTTTAGGTGAAGAGCATGAGAATGAGTAACCAAGGGTCAAGGCATCACTCTGACTTTCCATACTTTTGTATTTTAAGCTAGTTTTGTAAACCAAGGCTTTGGTTGCATTTTGAGCAAATTATTGCTCATGTATTTTTCTGTATTTTGGGATTTTGAAATATTGTTATATTGTGGCTTGAAATGCCCATTAAATCCTTGTAAAACCTCTTATATTTTGATGTAAATGGAATATAATTGCATTTTTGCTCATGACTCTGTCTCTCTCTCAAGTTTGTTCATTGCATTTTTTAAGTTTTCATAAGGGAAACGTTCGTGTTTGGACTTTAGGGGAAGATCTGGATTAATCTAGGCTGATTTAGGCAAATATGCCTTCTATAAAATTATAGGTCTTTCCTTTAGCTTTCCAACAATATATAGTATAGATTTTTCGGACATTTGGGTCGAAAGTTATGGTCCTTAGAAGGGGAGATGCTCAGGAGTATAGAGTTGTATCGTCTGTACTGACGTCATATCGTCTGTGATGATGTTATATCATCTATGATGACGTTATATTGTTTATAGAGTTGTATTGTCTGTAAAGACGTATCACTTGTGATGATGTCATATCGTCTATAAAGATGTATCATCTGTCAAGACGTATCATCTTAAGTTGACTCCACTTCGTCTTAAGAGTTGCATCATCTTAAGTTAACTTTGCTTCATCTTAAGTTGACTCTGTTTCGTCTTAAGAGTTGCATCATCTTAAGTTGATTTTGCTTTGTCTTAAGAGTTGCATCGTCTTAAGTTGACTTTGCTTCATCTTAAGAGTTGTATCATCTTAAGTTGACTTTGCTTCGCCGCTTCGTCTTAAGAGTTGCATCGTCTTAAGTTGACTTTGCTTCGTCTTAAGTTGACTTTGCTTCATCTTAAGAGTTGCATCGTCTTAAGTTGACTTTGCTTCATCATAAGTTGACTCTGATTTGTCTGCCTTTTTGCTTCATCTACTTCCTGCTTCGTCTATTTTCTGCTTCATCTGTCTTTTGTTTCGTCTGCTTTTTGCTTCGTCTGCCTTTTGTTTCATCTGCTTTTTGCTTCGTCTGCTTTTTGATTCGTCTGCTTCTTGCTTCGGCTGCTTTTTGCCTATGTGACCTAAACTTCTTCTTCTAAACACTATTCTTCTGATCTTATTGTCTGCTCCATTTTTGACCCTTAAGATGATAGAATATTCTTCAAGGTCTTCATAAAAGTTGTACATCTTGAAGTCTTTTTTCGAAAAGTCCTAAGATGATATTAATCTAATATCCCAAACGACAGTTATGCTAATTTCCCCAAGATAGGTGCAATATGATTGAAGTCAAAACCTTGTTTGATTCTTTCAGCCATAACTTTGTTATAGGATCTCCAAATGAGATGAATCTTGTCTCTAAATAAACCAGAGACATAAAGCCACAAATGTTCTGAATAAGTCATATTGAAACTCCAGTCTAAGGTTTCCTAAAAATCTATCCTGAAATAGGAGAAGGGAGTTGTTTTGATGTTTGTTCTGGCGTAGGCTCGCTACCCTTGAGGAACACGCATTCAGATGTCACTGAGGACGTCGGGCTCGTAACCCATGAGGGCGGATCCTAGATTAGTTGATTAAGTATCCTAACCTATTGCTACTTCTGGCAATCACTATGTTCTATTACATATTACAAGCTCAACCCAAGGTTTCTATAGCATCCCGCCACCAATGGGAGGGTTATATTGGTAAATTGGGACATGCTAGATTGTTGCATTGCATATTGTAATATGAGCATTCTTTTGGCCTCTAATTTTAGAGGAATGAGTCATTTGGTTCGTGCACGCGTAGGTACATGCATTTATGACTTTCCCGGCATTTAATTGTGATTATGATGTGTTTTGTGAATTATGGACTCATGGGGTTTGAATGGTTGAATTGGAAATGTTTTAGAGTGATTGCCAGTTGATAGTGGTCGTAGGAATTATTTCTGGCAAATTGGGAGTAAATGTCCGGACCTGAAATTTTCCAGGTAACGAACCGATTGATTATGGTACTGAAATAGTTGTCTAAGGATCTTGGAAAATTAGGAATATGATTTTAGAAATTAATAGGTCGAGCCATTGAAATTTGGAGACGAATTGGACTAGAAATGAAATCGAAAAGAGAAAGAGTATAAAAGGGGATTGAAAGGTTTTAAAAACCTATGTAAGGAAATTTTCAATGTTCACGTTAGG
>JANZLD010000235.1:55211377-55222325 GCA_026413575.1 Erythroxylum carthagenense | reverse complement strand
AGTAAAACTAATATCAAAAATAAATATTAAAACATATTTAAAAAGTCAAATAATATTATATAAATCTCAAAATAAACATGAAGATATGTTTGTGGGTATTATAAAAATTATGTGTAAAACATAAAGATAAATGAGACTAAAAAATAAGCTTATTAATTAATTTGAAAATTTTACCTGAAAAAATGCTTTTTAAAAAGCTCCAAAATTGAGCTTCTCAAAAAGCTGTATTTTTAGCTTCTAAAAAAGTCATTTCTATAAAAAAAATATTTTTAGATTTTACAGCCAAACACCCAGTTTTCTTAAAAACAACTTTTGCGGTAAAAAAATGCTTATTCACCTTCTAAAAGCTGAACCAAACAGGCACTAAAACCAGTACATTTATTCAATCAATCAGCTAGCCTTTAAATAGGCTTATGTAAAACAAATAGGAACAAAAAAAATAGGAACTACTTAACAAACTACTGAATAATAGACACCACTCACAGACTCAATCTAACAGATCTAAAGACTAGGACAAATAAAACGTGCAGATAATTGAAAGATTTATTCAGCAACCCCTCCCTTAAACTGATGTGTAAACACTAAGTTTAATAGCAAAATAAAGCTCCCTCAAATTGGATTTTTTTTTTCCAAACCCCAAGCATTCTTCTCAATCATACGAAAGAGGGCAACTTGAGGGCTTTAGTAGATCTGTCTATAACATGGTCTTCACTTCTAAAGTATATGAGATCAATAACTCCTTCCTTATTCAAATCTCGTAGATAGTGATATTTCACATCTATATGTTTACTTCTACCATGTAAAACAAGATTTTGAGAGAGTTTTATAGCTAAATTGTTGTCACAATAAATTGCAATAGCTTTCTCCTGCTTAAAGTTAAGTTCCTCAAGATTTTTCTTCAACCAAATTGCTTGACATGCACATGAAATTACAACAACCAATTCTGCTTCAATGGTTGATAAACTGACGATTGGTTACTTTTTTTAAGACCACGATACAACTCCTGAACCTAGCATAAAGACATAACCTGAAGTGCTTTTTCTATCATCTTGATCTCCTGCACAATTACTATCAATAAATCCAATCAATCCTGACCTTGTACCCTTCTTGTAAAACAGCCGCCCAAAATCTTTAGTTCTTTGTAAATACCGAAAAATTCTCTTGGCAGCTAAGAGATGCTTCTCTGTTGAATTCTCCATGAATCTACTAATCAAGCTTACATAATGCATAATGTCAAGTCTTGTTGTAGTCAAATACATTAGACTACCTACTATTTGCTTAAAGAGTGTGTTGTCAACCTTCTTCTCTTTATGATCTTTGTTTAACTTCAATCCAAACTCAGCTAGTGTACCCACAGGATTGCAATCTTTCATCTGAAACCTGTCCAAAATCTCTCCAACATACTTCTTTTAGGAAATAGAAATTCTAGCAGCAGATTGAACTACTTCAATACCAAGAAAATAATGCATCATACCAAGATTAGACATTTCAAATTCAACCATCATGGATTTTTTAAGCTTTCAAACATAACATCTTCATTTCCAATGAATATAAGATCATCTACATATAAGCAAACAATAATCAATTTTTCTCCATTGTCTATTTTAACGAAAAGTGTGTGCTCATATGGGTACTTTTGAAATCCTTCTTTTAGAAAAAAAAAAGCCTGCGACTATACCAAGCACGTGGAGCTTGTTTTAGTCCATAGAGGGCTTTCTTTAATCTATATACTTTTTGCTCATTTCCCTTGTTAATATAACCCAAAGGTTGATTGATAAATACCTGTTCTTTCAAGTCTCCACATAAGAAGGCTGATTTCACATTTAATTGAAAGATAGGCCATGAGTTTTGAGCTGCTATTGCAATTAACAAACGAATGGTATCCTGTCGTGCGACTAGAGCAAAAACCTCACTGTGGTCTACACCAAACTCCTACTTATAGCCTCTTACAACTAAGCATGCCTTATATTTTTCAACTTCACCATTCTGCTTCAATTTCGTCTTGTACACCCACTTTACTCCGATTGTCTTGTGGCCTTTAGGAAGCTCAGTCAATTCCCAAGTATTATTTCTTTCAATTAGCAATTTCAGCATCCATGGCCTTATGCCATTTTGGATCTTTGACAGAACTTTGAAAAGTTGTGGGGTCAAAATCTGATAACAAAGCAAAGTGAGTGAGGGAAGATTTAGATTCATCAATTTCAGTTACCTCATAATCTGTCATCCAGATTGGTCTCTTTCGCACACGTTTAGCCTCCAATCTTGTTGCTTCATTTTGTGCACTAGATTATGTTATTTTTAGTGCAATTTTTGAGGTTGTAGAAGCTCTATTCATCAAATGCTAAAATATGTTATTGGTGGGGTTGGTATGCTACTATATCATCATCTCTGTCTAAATCTGCTGGAATTTGCTACTTAACTGTGTTTTGAGACCATGGCCAGATTTCTTCTTCATTGAAAGCAACATCAAGACTAATTACAATCTTTTTGGTGTCAGGGTTGTAAAGTTTATAAGCCTTTGATTGTTCACTAACACTAAGAAAAATGTAATTTTCTCCCTTGGCATCCAATTTCTTTCTCTTCTCATTCGGGATATGGGCGGAGGCAATATACCCAAAAATTTTGAAGTGATCTACTATCGGTCTTGGTCCACTCTACGCCTCCTCTGGTTTCATATTTTTGACAGCTAAAGTAGGACTTTTTTTCAATATATGGATGGCCCAGTTGACTACTTTAGGCCAAAAATTCTTCAAACTATAGCTTCTCATTAAAATACTACGCACTATGTTAAAAATAGTACGATTTTTCCTTTCAGAGTATGTTGCTGTTAGTTGCTTCTTAATTCCATAGGTCTCACAAAAATTTTCAAATTCTTGTGAGTTATATTCTACTCCACGATTGGTGTGAAGAGCTTTTATTGGATAACCAACCTCCTTTTCAATTAATACCTTCTAGTTTTTAAAGGCTTCAAGAGCTTCAGATTTGTCCTACAAAATATAAACCCAAGTTTTTCGACTAAAATTGTCAATGAAGGTAATTATATATCTTTTACCTCCATTAAAAATAGGTTTAATTAGGCCACAAAGATCATAATGAACCAACTCCAAAGCTTGTTTTGCTCTCTATGATTTTCCCTTTGGAAATTGATCGCGGTGTTGTTTGCTAACAACACACTCTTCACATATTTGAGAATGAATTGTGAAATGGGGAAGACCTTTCACCATATTTTTCTATTGCAGTGTCTTTAATACACCAAAGCTTAGATGTCCATAGTAAAAATGCCACAACCATCCCTCTTCTTTTAGTTTTACGTTAAAGCATAATTGTGCAAGAATAGTGTCGAGATTCAGAGAAAACATTCAATTTTTTGTCATGTTAGCTTGGGCAATTAAGCACAATTTTTCATCAAATAGTTTGTAGACTCCTCCTTTGATAGTAACTTCATACCCTTTCTCTAAAGTTAACCAACACTAATAGCTTTGATCTCAAATCTGGAACAAACAACACATTAGAAATAGTATGAATTGAGTTTTTCTTGGTTTAAATTAGTACCTTTCCTTTTCCCATAATGGCAACTTTACAATTGTCACCAAACTTTAATGTGCCACGAAAGGATTCATCTAGTTATGAGATTACAGATCAATCTCCACATATATGATTACTATACCCTATGTCTAAATACCATAATTCTGAATTTACTGGCTCTTTAGCATCATAAGCCATCAGTAAAGAAATCTCTTCCTCCTTTTTTGCAAAGTTAGATTATGCACCATATCCTTTAGACAAATTTGTACAACATTCAGATTGGTAATATCTATACCTGTGGCACCTATAGCACCTGTAGCATTCAACTTGTGACTTATGCACAGACTTCAGTTTGTTAAATGATGAATTCTTGCCACCTGGACCTTTTCTTCTTGCTTGAAAGTCATGCCATCAATCATCATTTGAGTTTTTACGACCCTTGTTGAATTACTGCTATTGATGGAGGCTTTTAGAGCTTGCTCCCCTTTGTCTTGCTAGACCAGCTTTTGCTCATGGATGGTCAATGAATCTTGTAGTTCATCTAATGAAAATGCATCAATATCCTTTGATTCTTCGATTGAACATACCACAAAATTAAATTTTGGTGTCATTGATCGAAGAATTTTTTCAACTATCATCACATTCTCCATTTTATCCCCATAAACAAACATTTTATTGACAATTGCTATTGTCTTTAAAAAGTAATCTAAAACTGACTCTCCTGATTTCATTCGAAGCATTTCAAACTTTGAACAAAGGGCTTGAAGCTGCTGCCTCTTTACTTTAGCAGATCTTTGGGATTTCTTTTTCATAAAATCCCATATCTGTTTGAAGGTATCTCTGCTAAGAATAGTTTCGAGGATCGATTGATCAATTGCTTGAAACATATAGTTCTTCGCTTTTAAATCCTTCAACTTTAGTACTTCCAATTCTGACTTTTGTCCATCTATTTGTGTCAATCCAGCTATATGTTCTGGTACACTTGACTCAACAACTTGCCAATACTCTTTAGATTTTAGGAAGTTTTCCATCATCATGCTCCAATGATCATAGTGACCATCAAAGCGAGGAATAGCTGGCTGGACAAAGTTTTTAGGGGATATCTTCTTTTATAGCTATTCCAGTCCCTTTTTGTGGCTGTGATACTACTGTTACAAAAAAATAAAAAGAGAGAGCAGAACTGGACACACGATAAAGCTGATAATATTCAACAGAGGAAGAGGAATAAAACCAGTACATTTGTTCAATCAATCAGCTAGCCTTTAAATAGGCTTATGTAAAACAAATAGGAACAAAGAAATATGAACTACTTAACAAATTACTAAATAATAGGCACCACTCATAGACTCAATCTAACAGACCTAACGATTAGGACAAATGAAATGTGCAGATAATTGAAAGATTTAGTTAACTTCTGTCTTTGAATTTCCTTACTTTGCTTTTCCTTTTATTTTAAATTCTCTTTTTATATGATCTTTTGTTAATATATGCATATGATATTCTCTCCAATGAATTAAATTAATTTAAATATAAGATTGATTAAATTTGATTTAAATAAAATAATATCAATTTATTTAATAATTAAATAACAAATTGATTAACACTATCTCTCGTTTTAAACAAAAGTCTAATGATGTAGAAAGCAAAAGGTCAAAACGCACCAACTATGACCACGTGGAACGCTCCGGTTTTAAGAATGATCAACAACAGAGATCCTTTTCCCCTCGTAAGTCGTCCAGTTGCCAACGCCTAGTTAGAAAGAATATTCTGTTAAACCCGGAACCGACTTTAACGGAATTGAGATCCTCAGGAAGCTCACGCACTGCAACAGGTGTACTCGACAAACGGCCATTGACGGTGGATAACGGTTAGGTGGATGTCAAATTTATGAGAGAGAGAGAGACAGCAACCCCTTTTTCCACAGGGGTAATGAACTAATGATAGAAGTAATTTATGAGAGAGAGAGAGACAGCAACCCCTTTTTCCACAGGGGTAATGAACTAATGATAGAAGTCAGGTGCACCGACGAATTTCTCATCTTTTACATTCACGTGGACCCATACACAGCCTATATCAAATCTAACGGTTGGGAACCCTTATGCACCTACGGTGATCCCTTGCCTTTCCCTTTCAGTACACAATAATTCCCCCTTCATTTTTTAACCTTTCAGTCGTTCATAAAGGATAAACTAAACAGCTTGTATGATGTTGATGAAGGTGAACGAAAGGACTGTGAGGTTTCAATAGCAGAAAAGATGTGACACGACAAGATAAGAGAGGGAAATAATGGAGAGAATGGCAACGCGGGTTGGTGACTTATCCTGGTGGAATTCTCTGTTTAATATTATGGTGTTTTATTCTATTATATAAATTTTAATTATTTATTTATATAAGTCTTATATTTATTTATGCGAAATCTATATAAATAAATTATTAAAATTTATGAGACAGAATAAAATATCATAAAATTAGAAAGAAGATATAAATATCTGTATTAGTCTTTACCAATTAACAAAACAGACGCTTTTTGTTTGAAACATCTAAATAAATACGAAATCTGCGGGTGGTGAGAGCACCGTGACCCCGTTGCGTTAGGGTTCCCCACAGTGTACACTTGTGCTCCGCCCTTCAAGCCACTGAAGACCACACATCAAAAGACAAGAAGAAAAGGAAGTCACCTACCATAACCACTAGCTCCCTTTGATTAAACAAAAAATAAAAAATTGAAGAATACAACGATCATGAGCACTGTTCAGATGGGTATTGGTTTAGTTAACGACATAAGTGGAATTAAAGCTATCATTAGTGGGCGTTAGCTTTGACTCTTTTTTTTTTTGTTTGTCCCTCAAAGTTCCGTTAGGTACCAACTTATGATGCACCGGTTCTTACCTTTTTTTTTTCCTCCCTGGATGAATATGCTTATGCTTTAGTTTTTACCGTTGGCAACAAAGATTCTTCCACTATGATTACCAGATTTAATGGATTGAAGAAGGTTGCATGCATTCAGTTCAACGTTTCATGAGATAAGGGTACATGCGGTTGGTATATGCTCGTATTTTACTAGGTTGAAAGCAAGTATATCATAAAAGTGTTTTCTTATTAAATATTAATAATATTTATTAATATACCAAGCTGATTTTGTACTTGCCCTTAGCGAGCCGAGTTCACTGACCTTGACTTCAATTTTGCTTTTTGTAACATATGTGAAGAAGACACATAATGGTTAACGTAATGGTGATGTTTATGAATTTTAGGCAGGAAGCTAGAAAAGGCACCAGGATCTAAAGAATTGTTTTGCAGCTTGACATTAACCGATTAAAGCAACAACAGATAGTAGCGATCTTGGCTCAAGCGAGAGTTGTGACAAAGAAGACGGACAATGACAATGTACGGGGTTTCATCACTTCATGTTTCATGAGGTTGTTTCTTTAGTTCACATGGAATTGTTGAACGTGGGTCCTTTTTCTTTTTCTAAGACACTTGTTCTTTTTCTTTTGTTTCTTTTCTAAATTCTTATTACATGTGATCTTTTACGTCTACAGATTTTCTTCTTTTGTGGGATGGTTGAATGTTGGGTACGAATGTGCAGAGCTTGGCCAAAGAATTGCACTTTAACCTTATTAGTAGATTCTTTTAAGGATACTTTCGAAAGTAGGCTCTTTGTTAATTAGAAATAAGGTTTTTTATTACTGAACCTTCTTAAATTTTACGTATCAACTGAATTGTTGCTGTGATCGTTAAAGGCGCGTTAAACACTTACCAACGATGATGAAGTGATGTGCAGTCTCACTCTTGGTAAGAAAAACAGTGTGTAAAAGCTTCTTAGTTTTACTCTTATCCGGGAGTTTTGACAGATACTCGTTATGTTACTGTTGCTGTTTTAGATAGTAGCTCAAAGCCACGCAGTGATCACTATTGCCACTTGTTAACTGTGTGAAGTTAATAGCTGTCAATGCAGTAGTTATACACGCACACACATATATATATGTTGCTTTGCTAAGCTTAAGAGTCTGAAACCTGTGAGTGTGGGAGTCCAACGCAGCCATGGGTCCTGTTTCTGTTCCACAATAGACCAAGTAGAACACAACCACAAAAAACCTTTTTTCACTCTGATTACCTGCTCATTCTTAGCCTTCACACGGAACTTGTAGTGAATCGGGTGAAGGGAAGAATGGGAATTAACTCCGTTTCCAAGTTGGTAATTTTGTTGCTCTCGGTTATGTGCTTGGGTTCTCTGCTGATCCAGTGTAACGTAACCTACGACAGGAAGGCAATTGTGATTAATGGCCAGAGAAGAATTCTCTTTTCTGGTTCTGTTCATTACCCAAGGAGCACTCCGGATGTACTTTACCCTCTTCCATTTCTTTCTCTTCTACATTTTCTCCTTTTAAGTACCACTTAATTTCTTTGTGCTTCTGTTTAGTTGTGTTCACTTGGTTGTCTGATGTCGTCAATAATTTTCTCGACAAATGTGGGCTTTTTCAGATGTGGGAAGATCTGATACAGAAGGCAAAAGATGGGGGCATAGATGTGATTGAAACCTATGTTTTCTGGAACGTTCATGAGCCTACTCCTGGACATGTATATATATAATTGTTCTACCTTTCTGATTTGTTTTCTGCATTTAGTGTTTCCTTCTGGATTTCCGCTTTCCTTTAGCGCTAATTTGGTTCCTCGCATGCTGCATCAATGTATGGGCTTTAGTACAACTTTGAAGGGAGATATGATCTAGTGAGGTTCCTAAAGACAATACAAAGAGCAGGCCTCTATGCCCACATTCGCATTGGACCTTATGTTTGTGCGGAGTGGAATTTCGGGTACCTCACACTCCTCTGTTTTTTAGTAGTTCTTGTGAAGGTTCCTTAACGTTTTTCTTTCCCTTTTTCTTTTACTTTTGATCATTTACCCTCTATGTCTACTTGCTGATATGTGTGCTTAAAACTGTTCTTAACATTTATTTCAATTTGCTGCATGTTGCCTGCAGAGGGTTTCCTGTTTGGTTGAAATATGTACCGGGAATAAGCTTTCGAACAGACAATGAGCCTTTCAAGGTTTTCCCATGTTTCCGGTATCTTGGAGTTTTTATACAACAACCGACACCCAAAACAGTGAAGAAAAACTGAAGTCGGAGATCTTTTTTCGTGTACCAAGGTTGTTAAGTGGAGTCTTTTTATGTTGCAGAGAGCAATGCAAGGGTTCACTGAGAAGATTGTGGGATTGATGAAGAGTCACAACTTGTTCGAGTCCCAGGGCGGGCCCATTATTCTCTCTCAGGTACTTATTTTAGTCTTTTGCTCCTATATTGTTGCAGATTTACCTCATCGTCAGTTCTGAGAAGTGAGCTCATGACTAAAGCACACACTAGAATAATTTGTCAATTCACTGTATCTTATTCATATTGCTTAAACAAAAGTTGGACTAACTATATGTTCTCCTCTGGTCCCCTTCTGTATCTTTATGAAGATTGAGAATGAGTATGGGAAACAGAGCAAGTTACTTGGCTCTTCTGGTTATAATTATATGACATGGGCAGCAAATATGGCTGTTCAAACAGGAACTGGAGTTCCCTGGGTGATGTGCAAGGAAGAAGATGCCCCTGATCCAGTAGTAAGCATTCCCATACTTGCCCAACAAAAGCTTAAAGATTTTATTCCTTTTGTTTTTCTCTTGTATAATAACTTCCATGACTTTTCATTTCCAATGTTAGATAAACACATGCAATGGCTTTTATTGCGACTCTTTTTCTCCAAACAAACCTTACAAGCCAACAATGTGGACAGAAGCGTGGGGCGGATGGTAAGGATATTCATATTCTTGTAGTTTTGAACCACATCAATAAATTGACTACAAATCCAACTGCTTTCTTGTTTCGTCCACCTCTAAAGGTTCACGGAGTTTGGTGGTCCAATTCATGAGCGTCCAGTCCAAGATTTGGCATTTGCAGTTGCCCGATTCATACAGAAAGGAGGATCCTTTGTTAACTACTACATGGTTAGTTTTTATCTTTTAACGTTGTCCACACGTGGATGAAACTTGGTTTCAAAATTCCGTTTTACTATTAGTAGCTTTGAATGTTGAAAACAGTACCATGGAGGGACTAATTTTGGTCGAAGTGCTGGAGGCCCTTTCATCACTACCAGCTATGACTACGATGCTCCACTAGATGAATATGGTAAGAAGAATACCTCCAGTGGCTTCTTTAATAGTTTGCAGAATTACGGTTTCAGATGCCATGTGAGATAGCAATACCTTATATTAGCTTCATCTAAATACACTTGGATTATTATGTGAAAGAAACCTAGGATTGATCGTTACTCTGACTCATGAAAATGTACCTAATTGCTTTTAATTCATGAGTAGATTTTTTTAGAGTATACCAAAATGTAAAAGCTCAAGGTGTAATAACCTAGTTATAACATGAATCATGTATCTAACTGCATTGACTTCTTAAATTGACAGGTTTGATCAGGCAACCAAAATATGGACATCTAAAGGAGCTCCATAGGTCCATTAAGATGTGTGAGCGAGCTTTAGTTTCAACCGACCCCATTGTGACTCAACTGGGGACCTATCAACAGGTTTCTCCTCCTTGACAATTTTTGTTCCAGAAATCGAGTTTTTTCATAGAGTTGTTAACCCAAATTTTGGGCTTTCCAGGCTCATGTATACTCCTCAGAATCAGGACATTGTGCAGCTTTTCTTGCAAACTATGATATACAGTCTGCTGGAAGAGTGTTGTTCAACAATATGCACTATAATTTACCTCCATGGTCCATCAGCATCCTTCCCGATTGTAGAAATGTGGTCTTTAACACTGCAAAGGTATTCACTCGACAACTCAGATCTATGCATCCTTAAGAGATAGAGAGGGAGAGGGAGGAAATGTTTCTTATTGTGAATCCATCACAAATAGTAAATGCCAGACTAACTGAAATAAATGACAACTTACACTGTTCTTCATAGGTTGGAGTTCAAACGTCTCAAATGGAAATGTTACCCACAAATACTGAGATGCTTTCATGGGAGAGTTATGACGAGGATATTTCTGCACTCGATGATAGCTCAACTTTCACTGCCCCTGGTCTTTTGGAGCAGATAAATGTCACAAGGGATGCTAGTGACTACTTGTGGTACATAACAAGGTAAGACTGCTTACAAAAATATCTGACATGCTTTACTTTATGTTGTAATGGTAGGGAATTTATGTCTTTCTACATCTCGTTCCATATCCCTTCAACTTGGGGAAAGAAGCAGTTAAATGCTTCTAATTTGTACCCATACTTAATTTAAAAAGCAACAGAGGAGTCTCATTGTTAGACTAATCTCCTCCCTGTCAATGTAACAACAGTGTCCATATTGCTGCGTCTGAATCCTTTCTGCATGGAGGGGAACAGCCCACTCTCATGGTCCAGTCATCAGGCCA
>JANZLD010000235.1:55120422-55134592 GCA_026413575.1 Erythroxylum carthagenense | reverse complement strand
GTTTCCAACGCAATGAGTTTTTCTAAGTATATGTTTTCGGATCCGCTTTCGTTTGTCTCAGTATTTGATTTGCTTCGATTATATCGTTTTTGCATTCGCTTCCGATTTGTCATTCAATTCGTATCCGATTTGATTTCGCTTTATGTTTCGTTTCTTTGCTTTGATTCGATTCATATTCGTTCTTATTCGTATTCGCTTTTCGATTGCTTCCGCTTTTGTTTTATGTTCTGATTCGAATATCCGTCCTTCGCTTTATATTCGGTTGGGATCCGATTTCCGGATCGGGTTCCAACATTAACTGGCTCAATGGTAAGAGAGGCGTGCACTGGGTGCAACATAACCCTGAGGTCTCGAGTTCGAGTACCAGAGGGGACAATACTGATTAATGGGGTACTGAAGTTAGTGGTTCCCCCTCGTGGGGTTAAAATCCACCCAGTACCTGGGTCTGGGACCCAACATAGCATAGTTGACATGTGAAAAATTTGTCGAAAGATTTCAATAGGAAAAGCAAATTAGGTATGATTTCTTACTCTATAATTTGTGTTTTTATTCAAATTGTGACACTCCCAAATTCTTATGCCATGATTAACCAACTAATTCCCAAAACATATCATTAATTATCAAATTTCTTATAAGTTTCAAAAGAGATGATTGTTTGCCAGTTACAAACATATTCTACATAACATAACTACCGAAGCTATCATATTAAAAAAAATATATTCCAAAAACTATACATAAGTAATTTGCTGGCCCACCTAAACTCTACTCGGTTTGTCTTGTACTATGGGTTTATTAGTAATCACTTGATCTTCTAAAACAAAAAAAAGGCAAGGGGTGAGCTATCAACTCAATGAAGATAACCGACCTTACCCTTAAAACCAAGTAACTTAATAATTAATTATAACACTTAGTCAATTGATTTAATCAAACATATAATACGTATATATACAACATTCCTCGATGTAATCCAAACAATTAACAAACATCTCAAAAATTTGACCCAATTATGATTAACATAAACATTAATAATAACTTTCATTTATGCTTTATTCCATTTTTAACTGAATTTTCTAGGGCTGGCTTAACCTAGTAGACGTAAATCTAATGGTCTGTCGACTTATATCATCATAATCTCTCATAAGTGGAAATGTAATTAAACATATAAATATCAGCATAAGGTACCTCGATTTCTCAATCTTCACACCAGTACTACTTCAGTACCTAGCCATCGACACAGGATATCCTTGGGACTTAAGACATCCTGGTATCACTCCGGTACCTAGTCATCGGCACAAGACATCCTTAAGACTCAGGATTTCCCAATATTTTCTCCACGGACAGATACCTAGCCATCACTCGCTCATACCCACTCAACCTACCCACATAAGATCATCGAATGTAGCCTATCCTAGGCAAACCACTGATTCTAAATTTTCACTAATTGTTCATAATTTATTATCCGCAATCTCTACTTAATTAATACATTTCTCGTCAATTTAACAAGTAAGACATCTAATAAAATGTCACAAAAATATAACAATGAAATACCTTATACACATTAATTATCATCATCATCATCATCACCATCTAGTTTGAAGTTCTGCAATGAAGCGAGGTTTGGGAAGGTCTAATAGTATGCAGCCTTACCCCTACATAATAAAGAAGCTGTTTCCGGTAGACCCACATGCAAATGTGACAATATAAGAGTGATGCAGGTTATAAAAAGAAAAGGTAAAAATAGCACGGTAAATTATTAATTAAATAAAAATCACACTAAGTATTAAATGAAAATTACACTAAGTACCTAAATAAGTAAAAATATAGGGTATACCTAATTAAGTCCAGATCCGTAAGTGCCTGATAAGCTGCAAATACCAACTCACCTCGTTTCTAGTTACTTTAGGAGTCTTTGCTCATATACCCTAGAGGCATGCCAATCCTACTATCCCTATAATTTGCATGCCACGAGTCCCATCTCCAAATAACTACTCTACTGTATTGGTGAACTTTAAAGGTTAATCCCTTACCTTTATCCTATCACGCCATACTTGTCTATTTCTAGCAACTACCTCATTAAGGTCCAACTCAGAAAAATCTTTCTTGATCACTTCCCTTTAAGTCTTGTAATGCCCCCTTCTCCTCTTATATTTACTAAGGGTTATACTCTCACAACTTCGCACCGGAGCATCAGAGGGCCTCCTGCGCACATTCCTGAAGCACCTAATTGTAGACTCTCTCAACTTGTCAGCCACATTAGCCACATGTAGTCTATCTTTCACCACACAGTTCCAGACCCTATCTCTTTTGGTAAGTCACACATCCACCGAAGCATACGCAATTCTGCTACCAACAACTGTCTTGTATGTCGACATTTGATAGGTCAACACTCTGCCCCATATAATATAGTTGGACAGATCACCGTTTTATAAAACTTCCCCTTGAGTTTTACAAGAATCTTTTTATCACATAAAACCCCTGAAGCACTTCTCCATTTGGTACATCCAGATCTAATTTGTTGTACTATATTAGCATTAATATTACCATCACTCTGAATGTTAGACCTGAGATATTTAAAACACGATCTCTGTGATATGACGTCAGCACCAATTGTTACTGCCACCTCATGTACCCTCTGGTTTCCTGAAAAGTTGCATTCTAAATATTCTATCTTAGACCTACTCATTCTAAAACCTTTCAATTCTAATGTATCTCTCCAACATTCTAGCTTGAAATTGACCCCCTCTCTAGTCTCATCCATTAGGACAATATCGTCAACAAATAAAATACACCAAGATACCTCTCTTTGTATATGTGTGGTAAGTTCATTAAATACTAATGTGAACAGAAAAAGGCTTAAAGTAGAAACTTGATGTAGTCCAACACTGAAAGAAAATATTTTCGTGTCGTCTCCTATCATCCTTATACTCGTCAGTGCTCCTATCATCCTTATACTCGTCAGTGCTCCTTCATACATATCCCTAATTACTTTAATATAGGTCATAGGAATCCCCTTTGCCTCCAAACACCTCCATAGGAGTTCTCTAGGAACCCTATCATATGCCTTCTCTAAATCAATAAAACTATATGCAAATTTTATTTTCATTCCCTGTAGCATTCCATAAGTCTACGAAGTAGATGTATTACTTCTGTTGTGGACCTACCACGCATAAACCCAAATTGGTTGGCCGACACAGAAGCATCTCTTTGGATCCTTTTTTCAATTACCTTCTTTACAGCTCCATGGTGTGACTTAGTAGTTTGATGCTTCTATAGTTATGACATTGTTGTATGTCTCCTTTGCCCTTGTATAAGGGGATCAACCTACTTAATTTCCATTTATCTAACTTTTTGGTTGTTGCTAGGATCACATTAAAGAGTTGGACTAACCACTTAATACTGACAACTCCTATTTACTTCCATACCTTTGTAGGGATCTCGTCCAGCCCTTTTGCTCCCCATCCCTCTCATAACCTTTATAATTTCACCCCTCATGACCCTTTCCTAAGTGTACCTGGTAAAGACATGTCCTGATATGGAGGGTTCGCCTAACTCTATGTCGCCTACTATCTCTACATTAAACAGGACATAGAAGTATCTCTGCCATTGCCTCTTGATGGCTTGGGCCTCTGTGAGTACCTGCCCTGCTTTATCACTTATATAACAAACTTTGTTGAAATCATTCATACTACGTGCCCTAGCTTATGCTAGCTTGAAAATCTTTTATGCTCCCTTTAACATATGCAAGTCCCTGTATATAATCTCATATGCTTCCCCTCTAGCCACTGAGATAGTTTTCTTTGCCTTCTGTTTTGCCAGTCTATGCCGTACTATATTGATTTCCTGCTCTGCCTCTGTTGTACTTGCCAGAAGATCTTTAAAAGCTCTCCTTTTCGCATTAACCGTCCCCTAACCCTCGCCCGACTACCACCAAGATTCCATCCGCCCTCCCTCCTGCCCTTTGGATACCCCTAGGTGTTTTGTGGTAGTAGCTCGAACAATGGAGGCCACCCCTCCCACATCTGATTTGCATCTCCACTCACCAACCATGTTGAATTAGCCCAAACTTGAGTCCTAAATTGTTCCACCTTGTTCCCTTTCAGCCTCCACTACCTAATTTATGATAATGCGTGGTAAAAAACTACAACCTCCATCCCTTAATTCCTGGATCCAAAACTAGTAATTTATGTTGAGTCTAAATGTATGCAGCTGAAAGCACTTTGCAATTTTTGCACCATGATCTGGCACTTTTCCTGAAAAGGAAATAGTCAATTTGCGTCTTTTTGTGCTATTCTGAAATGTCACTAAGTGCTCTTCATTTTTCTTAAAAAGGGAATTTGCTATTACTAACTCATATGCTAGGGCCATGTCCAAAAGAGCAGTTCCATTCTCATTTCTAATGTCGTGTCTGAAACTCCCATAGGTCCCTATATATCCATCTGAATCCGCTCCTATATACCCATTAAAATCACCACCTAGGAGGATCTGCTCAGTATTAAAGATTTGTTGAATCATCCCATTCGACGACTCCTAGGATATACTTTTTTATTGTTTGTCTGAACCCACAAGTGGGGCATACGCACATACTACATTGAGAACCACAATGCTAAAAACCATTTTTGCCACCATTATCCTATTGTTAACCTTTGTGATCCCTATTACTCGGTTTATAAATCCCTTTACCACTAAGATACCTATGCCATTCTATTTCCGTGAGCTTCTTGAGCACCATAGTTTGAAACCACCTATCTCCATTGCTTTAGCTCCTACCCACTTGGTCTCCTGAATACAGGCTATTTGTATCATATACTTGTCTAAAATCGCTACTAATTCCAAGGACTTCCCCGTGAGGTTCCCGATGTTCCAAGAGCCTATTCTTATTAGATCATCTCCTATTTTATTCTTGCCTGCTGTGCGCATTGAACCGTTTGCACTGATTCCCTCCGTACAATTTAAAGGCATCACTCCTACCTCGTGTCGTTCACTATTCCCGTATGTCCGATTCTAGGTAATCCTTAAAAACTGGAAAGTAATAACAATAATAATAATAATAGTTCCAAAAATAAAAATACTACTAACTATCAATAGAACTAATAATAATAATAAAGAGAAGATAGGGCTAATAGTAAAAAGCCAAGCACATAAAAAACTGCATGTATACTAAGACCTGATTGATTTATGCACACAAATTGGTAGATACCTGCACAATGTAGGATGTGGTCCAAGAAGTTTACCCACGCTTCCCAAAATGTAAATGTCTGGAGATAATCTAATAATTAAGCAATACTAGGGAAAATGTTCAATGTATATGAGGGTGCAATTTTAAAGGAGAAGTCTTGTTTGTAAAAGAATGAAGCACTAATTTAGCGAAGAGAAAAAAATGGACTTGTGAAGCTTAAAACGGTTGGCTAAAAAGCGTGGTACCAAAGGTTCGCAACAGGAGAAAACTGATGGTTTCTTATGGACAATGACAAGTTGTCAGGATGCTCGAGAAAGCTTGCGGATGTGACGCATGATGTGCTAGGAGAACCCTACTAAATGTGAATGAACATCCATTGTTTGCCGTGTGTGCAGCCCTGCATTGCCATCCCCTCCCATGTGCTGCATGCATAGCTTAGACAACAACCCTGTGAAAACTTATTCATGAGCTAACTTTTGATGAGTGATAGGTTGTCGTTAGCCTAAAAATTTAATCCCTTACTTAAGTTGATTTGTAGTATAGTGAAGCAAGGGTATTGTCCCACAGAGATCAAAACACAAGGAAGATTTTTTTTATTTAAGCAAAGTATGTGTGGATGTTATGTATGAACTGATGCTAGATTACATGACACAATATGACAAGATTGGGGAATTTGTTTGCTTATGTTAAAAGTAAAAAAGAAAAGAAAGAAGAAGACATGATTTAAGTTTAGAAAATTAAAATAAAGTCAAAAGTTTTCAAGAGAAAAATTGCTAGGAAAATTTTAGTAAAAAGATAAGATTAATCAAAGACTAATTACAAAGGTTTTCACTAAATACTTAGGTTGTTTTTAATCATTGAAAACAAATTATTTCTTAGATTGGAAAATTAGGGTTCATCAAGCAAAGATAGATGCATTCAAAACAAGCATAACATGCAACAACTTCTTGTTAATGCATTAATTGAAAACTAGCATGAACAACATAATAACAAGAGCAGTAAGATCAAAATCAATTCGGCCTAGCCTAAGTTAATTTTCAAGAAAGCTAGCATGCGTAAAATTAACCTATGTCTTGATCCAACTAATTAAAACCTACATACAAGCTTTAATTTTAATTAGTTGTTGCTACGTAACCTAATCAATTTATTGTATAGCAATTAAATTAATCAGATAGCATACAAATTGTTCATGTAAAATTCAAATTCATGACTTCAAATTCACATGCATAATTCAACAATCATATCTAGATCAAGAGCACAATTTCCAATCCTAGATTCATCAATTGTATACGCATGCTTCTCATAAAAATAATTTAGCTAGTAGCCTTAACAATTGGAAAAGAGAATTTAGTTCATAATTCCAAGTAAAACAAAGTTAAAAATCATTGAAAACATAGTGCAGAATTTAGGTATAAGAAGAAGAAGTAGAGAAGAAAATAAAAATAGGGTTCTAGCTAGAGAGAAAGAGAAAACATAGGAGAAAGAAAGAGCAAAAAAGAGATTCATGTTCAAAGAAGAGAGAAAACATGAATATATCCCCCTAAAACTAATGCTAAAAGACCCTATTTATATTAGAGGAGGTCTTGTAGGAGAGGATTTCTTTTCTAAGTAGAAGTAGGTCTTTCTTTCCTTGTAGAATTAGGGTCTTTACAAGGAGATGATTTCTTTCCAAGTAGAAGTAGGTCTTTCTTTCCTTGTAGAATTAGGATCTTTACAAGGAGATGATTTCTTTTCCAAGTAGAAGTAGCTTTTTTTTTCTTTCCTTATGAAATTAGGATCTTTACAAGGGTAGGACTTTTTTCCCTAAAAATTAGGAATCTTCATTTCTCCCAATCTACATGTCCCCTGATCATCTGGATTATTCCTGGATTCATTTCTTGTAGTTGCAAACAAGTATCTTATGAAATGTAGAAATCCTAGTTGAAATAGGATTCCTTATATGATTAGGATTTCTGCAACTTTGGTCACCTTAGGATATTTCTACCTCCTCACTTTGAAAATAACATCCAAAAGTCCTAAATCTCTCTCCTTATAATGATTTTCTTCACTTGACACCTAGAACACCTGAAATGATAAAATCAATGTAAGTCACGTGATTTATACATCAAATGAGAATAAAAACTAAGTGTAAAAGTATAAAAAGATAAGAAAAATATGAGTGCATTAAATTCCCCCACACTTAGCTCTTGCTCATCCTCGAGTAAGGAAAAATAAAGAAAGACAAAAGAAATATACTAAGGAAAAGTCGTGAAAAGTAATAAGCTAGTGTGGATGCAAAAGTAAAGGAAAATGTGTATGCAAATGTAGGGAAACTTTTCTTAAGTGTTATAGCTTTTCTCCTAACCTCCCAATAACATCAAAGAAGCACAAGCATCATAGAGAAAAAGGAACCCATGACATTCAATCCATAAAATTAATGAACTTACTCTAAATGTAAGAACCAAGCAAGATAGCATATAACACTTAGAGAAAATCTACTCCATGTCAAAATAATAGGTCCTCTTATTGTTATACTCTCCAACATTCAATGTGTTTAAGGCTTATATATGTTTAACTCTAATAAATTCAAACAATGCAATGCTCTACCATATGCTTGCTCTTCAATCTTGAATATACTACTAAACATACTTGCACAACACAAATCAAAAGGTCTTAACAGGGATGTAACTTGGCTAGGCTAGGGGTAAGGTAAAAGAATGGTAAAGAAAAAGGTTAAGTATCAAAGAAAGCAGAGTATAAGAATAATCAATGACATACATGTCATGCACCATACATAACATCAAACAATTAAGCACAACTCTACTTTTCATTTGAACTTTCCATTCCAATAATATTGAATAAGAAAATCACGTGGGGAATTCATTTCTTTTATTACTCTCGGCCTCAATCTTTTTCATTTTTTTGTTTTGTTTTGTTTTTTTGTTTTATTTTTTGGCCGAATACTCCCCTTTAATAATTAAGCACAATGCAAGCCATATATCACAGATAACCAAACATGCACAACCTCCTCAAGTTTGACTCAACAAAACATGCTCTACTAACCATGATAGGGGTTAGAAAGATAAATCAAATAAGAACATGCTAAGTTGAACATGGTCAAAGCAAAGAACAGATAATAAGCTCAAGTGGGCTAACTAGTGGTCAACATGCTTTAGGTTGGCTTTTTTTTTTGGTTTAAAATGCTAGGGGCCTTTATCATGTTTATGTAATGTGTGCACAAATGTAGTCTCATCAAGATATGAAGCAAGTTCTAGAGATCCAAAGCATTGAATGAAATCACACATCAAAGAGACATGATGAAGGTTCAAAAGCTCATATGGGACAATCTTCTATTAAGTCAACAAGTGTAGTTTCAAAATCAGTCCAAATACCATCATGCTCAGAACTTGCATAAAAACAAATTCATCAAATTTATGATTCAAAAATCACAGATTAATTCTCATCTATAACATTCATATTCTTATTAATCATTGGGAGGTAAAAAGAAAAAACCAAACACTTCAGGTGCAAAAACATGCAAAAATAAAAAATCTTTTTAGAAATTTGAATTATTTTTCAATATTTATGGGTTTTTTTAATAAAGCATGCAAGTACAAGTGAAAACCTTCAAGTTCAAGCAAGAGCAAAGGTGCGGTATATTAAAGCACAAAAATTAAGAAAATATTTGGACCACTAACTAGCTAAAACCTAAAAATTTAATGTAAAACTAACCTAAATCCTACCCCCACACTTAAACACAACATTGCCTTCATTGTTGAAATCAAAGTAAGAAGAGAAGATAAAAACACACCAAAAAGAAAGAATTTCTGAGAAGAAGAAGATGATGATGAAAAACGTAAAGAGAAAAAAGAAAGGGAAGAGAAATCAAATCTGGTTTTTGTATGATGGGTTGCCTCCCATTTAGCGCTTTTGTTTAACGTCATTGGCTCGATGTTATGTTAATGCTCCTCACTTCCCATAGATAGGCTCGACCAAGTGCATCTCCTCTAAGTTAGATTGAAAACCTTTAAGGAAAGGCTTCAACATATGGCCATTGACTATAAACCTTTTGCTTGTATCCATGCTTTCAACCTCAATTGCGCCATAATAAAAAACATGGTAACAATAAAAGGTCCAATCCAATGAGATTGAAGTTTACTTGGGAAGAGGCGAAGGTGGGATTGGTAGAGAAGAACTTTCTGACATGAAACTCCTTCCTACTAATCATCTTGTCATGGATTGCCTTTGATTTCTCCTTGTAAATCCTTGTGTTCTCATAGGCTTCGTTCCTTATCTCCTCTAACTCTTGCAATTGTAACTTCCTAAAATTTCCAACCTTAACATAGTTCAAGTTACATTGCTTAATGGCCCAAAATGCTTTGTGCTCAAGTTCTACTTGAAGGTGACAAGCTTTCCTATAAGCCATCCTAAAGGGTGACATTCCTAAAGGGCTCTTGTAAGCTGTTCTATAAGCCCAGAATGCATCTCCTGATCTGAGACTCCAATCCTTTTGATTGGGTTGCACTGTCTTCTCCAAGATAGACTTGATCTCACGATTAAAAACTTCTGCTTGGCCACTTGTTTGAGGATGGTATGCTGTGCTAGTTCTATAAAAAACATGATACTTCTTCAACATGGCCTCAAAGGATCGATCGCAAAACTAGGTCCCCTAATCACCGATTATTACTTTAGGAATGCCAAACTTGTTAAAGATGTTAGCTTTAATAAATCTAACAACAACCTTAGCATAATTAGTTCTAGTAAGAATAGCCTCAATCCATTTAGATAAATAATCCATAGCAAGCAAGATATAAAGATAACCATAAGAAGAGAGAAAAGGACCCATGAAATCAATAACCCAAATATCAAATATCTCATTAAAAATCAAAGTAGTTTGCAGCATCTGATCTCTCCGAGTTATGTTACCAGTTCTTTGTCATCTTTCACATAATTCACAGAAGTGGAATGCATCTTTAAACAATGAAGGCCAAAAGAAACCATATTCAAGTACCTTATGAGCTGTGCACTTGGCATCAAAATGACCACCACAGGAAAAAGTATGGCAAAAAGCAAGTATGGAATTAAACTTATCTTATGGCACACATCTCCTAATAACTTGTTGAGCACAGAACTTCCACAAATATGGATTGTCCCAATAATAATACTTAGCATCAGGATGGAATTGATCCTTTTGGGATTTAGACATACCTGAGGGTATCTCATTAGTAATCATAAAGTTAACTAAATCAGTATACCATGGCCGAGGAGTAGCATGGAGGACAGTATACAATTTCTCATCAGGAAAGGTCTCCTTAACAAGAATGACATCAACTCCCTTATCATTAAGTCAACTCAAGTGATCAGCAACAAGGTTCTCAGCTCCTTTCTTGTCCTTAATCTCAAGGTCAAACTCTTGTAGGAGTAAAACCTATATGATAAGGTGCAGCTTAGACTCCTTTTGCTTCAAGAGATACCTAAGAGCTTCATGATCAGTGAAAATAAAAAATTTTGTGCCAAGTAAGTATGATCGAAACTTTTCAAGAGCAAACACAACAACAAATAATTCCTTCTCAGTTGTATGGTAATTGCACTGAGCTTCATCCAATGTCCTAGAAGTATAAGCGATCACATGCAAAGACTTCCCTATATGTTGCCTAAGAATAACTCCAACTGTATAGTCACTGGCATCATACATAATCTTAGATGGAAGGTCCCAATTAGGTGGTTGGATGATGGGTGACATTGTCAACTTATTTTTCAACAAGTCAAAGACATCCTTGCACTTTTAAGAGAAGATAAACTAGGCATCCTTGGCTAGCAACTTATATAAAGGTGCGGCTACCTTGTTAAAATCCTTGATAAACTTGTAATAGAAACCTGCATGTCCAAAAAAAGATCAAACATCCCTCATAGAGGAGGGGTAAGGCAAGGACAAGATAATATCCATCTTAGCTTTATCAACCTCTAAGCCACGTTCAGAGACCACATGCCCTAAAACTATCCCTTGTTCTACCATAAAATGACATTTTTCATAGTTCAAAACAAGGTTAGTATCCATGCATCTTTTTAAGATCAGAGACAAGTTTCCTAAACAATGATCAAAGGAATCGCCATAAACAGTTTATTCATCCATAAAAACTTCTATGATCCTCTTAACATAATCAGAAAATATGCTCATCATGTATCTTTAAAAAGTGGTAGATGCATTGCATAAACCAAAAGGCATTCCCCTATAAGCATATTTACCAAATGGACAGGTAAAGGTAGTATTTTCTCGATCCTTATGGGCAATAACAATTTGATTATATCCATTATAGCCATCAAGGAAACAATAGAAAGAATTACCAGCCAGGCGCTCAAGCATTTGATCCATGAAAGGCAAAGGATAATGGTTCTTTTTTGTTGCCAAGTTCAACTTCCTATAATCAATACACATTGGCCAGTCACTTTGCACACGTGTGGCACCAACTCATTCCTAGCATTATTCACCACAGTAATACCTGTATTTTTAGGAACCACACGGATAGGACTTATCCACTTGCTATCAAAGATAGGGTGTATGACACCTGCATCTAAGAGCTTCAAAATTTTGACCTTCACCACCTCCATTATGGGCAGATTGAGCCGTCTCTCCATCTCCCTCGAAGGCTTGGAATTATCCTCTAAGAGTATGCAATGCATACACATAGAAGGACTAATCCCTTTGATGTTCGCTAAAGTCCATCCAATGGCAGTCTTGTGGTCCTTTAAGACATGCAACAATCTTTCTTCCTGCAACAATCAGACAAAGGTTTCAATTCTAACTCAAGAGGCATGCAACACAAAAGGTAAGACTTTCATGTGGGAAAGAGATAAATTAGCAAACACATCCATTGTTAGCGCCATATAAGAAGAATACAATGCCATAATAGAATCAATCACATAAGGTTCAAATATCATGGCACCATTGCTATTAACTGTGATGCCCTAATACCCTCTGGAAGGATATGGGGGTGCCACACGGACAACAAAACATATATACAGAATCGAGACAAATCTAAGTGAGACGGAACATTTTATACATGCATTTTAGAATCTCAAATCAACCATACGGTACTTAACATATCATTCATGCTGTGCCTATCATATTACATACCATAAATTCAAAGACCAACATGCATTAAGGTTATTACAGACCTTCAAACAAATTGAAAAGTCATACACACCAGATACAAACCTAAAACAAACTCAGAATACATTTTTCTCAAAACAAGACTCAGACTCCATTGGTCATTGTAGTTGACTTGTCCCAGTCTTTATAATCTTCCCTCTGAACCTACACGGGGCAAATCCACCATGCTAAACTTATAGCTTAGTGAGTAATAACTAATCTATACATGAAGTGGCAACTCATCATACAAAATCATATAACAACATAAGCATGACTTAAAAGATTGCCTAACATTAAATCAGACATAATGCATTTCAGAATATATTTTTATACTTATCAGAACTGAATATCACAAGAGGGTATAAACCCTTCAGAATCAGAATACAATTTTTATTTATGTTAGAATCAAACATATATCAGATTACAAAATCAAAGGACTACAAATCTATTTACAGAGGCGGGTAACAGGACTTATACAGGAGAGACCGAAGTCTCAACACTGAAGTGTCCAGGAGAGACCGAAGTCTCGACACCGAAGTGTCACAGGAGTAGCTGCAGACCATTCTAGATATGCCTATTTACCCACAATTAGGACTCAAAAGTTTTAAAACAAAACAAAGTCATGTCAGACATTTCATGCAAAGCAAGTAATCAATCATATTCATATGCAAGTAGCACTTCAATATAACATTCATCAATTAATGCCCCGGACCTTCATGTCCATTAGCAATATACAATTCAGTACGCATTCATCAATATCAAATTCAATTCGATAATAAACAAAACAAATCAAGTTGAGACCATCTTAGGTTACTCACAATCGCTCTCGTTTGCTTATTGCCTTGAGGTCCCGACAATATTCGGAAGTGATCACTCTATGCGTTCCTCTATAATATTTAACACATATACAAATCACTATTGTGCATGATTAAGAATTCATTTATGTTTATTGAATATGTATAATGCATGTTCATGACAAATTCTTAGGTATATTTACTTACTAAACTGATGTAAACATCAATTGTATTTCAAAAGTTCCAAAATTCATACATTCAATTACTATTCCAACTTTTGCAAGAAGCACCTCATTCGGGTCAATTTTGCACAATCAAAAAGATCAAGAAAATCATGTATTTCTATAATACTCTATTCTAGACAATTATTCTCAATATCTTAAGTCTCTATTGATACCAAGATCATTCAATTTGGTTCATTATTCTATGAGTTATGCTTAAAATACCACAGACTGTGTACAATTTAAATTTTTGGCTAATGCATGATCATGCCTCCAAGTTGTACACCTCATAACTCTCAATTCCAATATCTAAAAATTGCAAAATTTACACCAATTTAAAGCTGAGAGAATAAGATACAACTTTGGTGAGGACATCTTAGTCTAATTCAGCCCACATCAATACAATTTATTCAATAATCATAGGATATGATTTCTATCCCTGGTAGTGCTACAACCTAAGCCAAGACTTAATTTCATGCCAATTTTGAAAGTCATAGAGACAGAATTAAAATTCAACTTCTTCACGAAAGTTGTATAAATATGTCTCAAGTTTAATATGAATTAAGAATAAACTCATTTGAAACTCTACAGATCAATATATAATCATAATATCGAAGTATGTTAAGTGAAAATTCTCCATATCATGACATTCTAGTACATCTCCTCACTTTCATCCAATCAATCTCTTTCAAATCAATTCAGATGGCTCTAAATTTTTATAAAAAGAAAAAAATGTCTTAGGAGTCTATTGGATCAATTCTCAAGTCATTTGCTGTTGGGCACCGATTCGCATTAAGCATGTTTTATGAATTTTGGGGTTTAGATTGAGCATTCCTTTTTGTTAGAATAA
>JANZLD010000235.1:55108680-55120322 GCA_026413575.1 Erythroxylum carthagenense | reverse complement strand
CATCACTCCTTACCACAACAATCATCACCATCTCAAAGCTTAAGTGTGGATTTATATGTGAGGAGAAGGAAAGCAAGCAAATAAACAAGAAAGGTGGTAGAAGGACCAACGAAAATGGTAGAAGAGGAGACCTACGGATAGAAGAAGAAGAAGACAATTTGACAAATCATTTTTATTCTTTCACCAAACAAATGTCGTGGAAGACTTGCAAAGCATAAGATATTTATATAAAAAAATGAGAAAAATGACTAAATAGGCAAGTGACAAGTGTCACTTGCCACTTGTCCTGGTTTTATTATTCCGATTCCAAATTCTACTCCAATTTCTCGTCAAACTCCAATGACTTAACTTAATAAATCCTAACATCATACCTCCAATTTTTCAGTGCCATTGACCAGTCATTTCTAGTACAGGAAACCCACTCAGTCAGTCAGTTGGAAATTTTCTGATCCAGGCATGTACCCCGAAAAATTCCTGAAATTCCCTAAAAATATGAAACACACAAAAATCCACTCCAATTAATTTTTCAACCACAAATAACGCATTTTTCACAATAAACACAGATGCCAAGAAAATGTAATAAATGCATGCACAATCATGTGCATTTACAAAAATTACAATTTATACATATATGAAGGTCATATTAGACATGACCGTGCCGAGATACGTTTACACACTCGTAACCTATTTCAAATTACCAATTTACCCCCTTCCCATCGGTGATGGGATGTTACAGTGACCATCTACAATTACTCACAATCGCTCCCTTTCGCTTATTGCCTTGCAATTCCGGCAATATCTAGAAGTGATAACTCTACTTGCCCTTCTATACACAATCAAATATAAGTTTATATTACCATATTTTTCATGTAACTAAATCAACATTAGTATGACTGTATCATATAACATGCATGTTCTTGACAAATTCTCAGGTATATTTTCTTATTAAATTGATGTAAACGTCAATTGTACTTCAAAAGTTCCAAAATTCATACATTCAATTATTATTCCAACTTTTGCTGGATTCATTCAACTCAACTTTTCACAATCAATAAGATTAAGAAAATGATATATTTCTGTAACACTTTCTTCTATACAATTGTTCTTATGTGTCTTAATTTTCTAATGATACCAAGATCATACAATTTGGTTTATTATTCAATGAGTTATGCTTAAAATACCATAGACTGTGTACGTTTGAAATTTTGGCCATGATCATGCACTAAAGTTGTACAACCCATATCTCTCAATTTCAATCTCCAAAAATTACAAACTGTATACTAATTTAAAGCTAAGAGAATAAGTTACAAATTTGGTGGAGACACCTCAATCTAATTCTGCCTACATCAGTACAGTTTATTCAATAACCACATGACATGATTTCTATCCCTGGTAGTGCTACAACCTAAGTCAATACTCAATTTCATGCCAATTTTGAAAGTCTTAGAGATAGAATTAAAATTTGACTTCTTCAAAAAAGTTATATGCTTATGTATCAAGTTTAATATGAATTAAGAATCACCTTATTAAGAAATCTATAGATAAAAATATAATTATAATACCGAAGCATGTTCACTATAATATCTCCAGTTTATAAAAGTCCAGTACATACCCACACTTTGAGTCAATCAATATTTTTCTAATCAATTCAGATGGCTTCAAATTTTTATGGAGAGAAAGAAAAATGTCTTAGGAGTCTATTGGTTCAAGTTTCAATTCATTTGGAGATCGGATGACAAAGTTGTGACTAAAAGAATCAACACAATTCGGTTTTGGAAAAACCTTCAGTTGCAACTAGTCTTCGCTTCTCCGTCTAAAACGCAGGTTTCTTCCTTCATCACTGAAGCTGCAGACTTCTTCACTCTTCTTCCTACTGATTTATTCATTCTACTCCATTTCTAACTTATATTTTCTATATTTCCACTCCCATTTCAACTCACCTTACTCTAAAACAACTCAAAATGCAAGATTAAATACCAACACCAAAACTATAAAATTTTCACTACTATTCATCATCTTCAACCTTTGTCACAGTTTATGCTCTCTCTCTTTCCTTATTTTATGGTTCCTACACCATTTCTAACTTATATTCTTTGCATTTATACTCCCATTCTAGCCCATCTTACTCTTATACTACTCAAAACTCCAGATTCAACCCAAACACCAAAATCAAAACTCACCTACGGTTTTTCATGCATAATAACTGTACAATATATCAACTAATCTTTCTAACTGACTACACAACTTACATAACTCATGCATATGTTTATTTTCGACACTAACTCATCATCAAAGCATTTGCAATATCCATAAAAACTTAAAACACAACTTACCTGTTTTAGAAAATTCCAGCAGTGAGAGTGAGGAACATAGTTTCAGTGGATGGGGGAAGAAAACAATAAGAATAGGCATAAACAAACACTAGCTGGGTTGAAACGTTTACATGCAAAGGATAACACCAGTATTTTGGTGATGAGGGTTCAGTGATTTTCGGTGAAGACCAAACAATCCAAAAGACAAACAATGAGCTACAGTAATTTGCCTTCCAACACACGTGTGTTGTTATTATATTGACACATAGCTCCATGCATGACTCCCATTTGCCTTTCATGCAAGTTGCCACATGTCTCCAACATGTCAGGCCATTTGTCACATAATGAATGATGTCAAATGTCAATAATTTGTAGATTTAATCATACTAATTTTTTTGTACCACTTAACTTGTCACCTGACAATTTTCCTAGTTCAAAATCCAAAATATTCCAAATTTTCAAAAATTTCCTAAAATTTACCAAAATTTTTGAAATAATATTAATAGTCTCCAAATATAGAAATTGGCCCTTCTTCATAAGACAAATCTGGTTGTATTTGAATTTCTTGCACAGGAATCTTATGTGTAACATCAGATCGATATCTTCTCAACATAAAGACATGAAATACATCATATAACCTAGCCAATTCTTCAGGAAGAGCTAGATGATAAGCTACTGCTCCAATTCTTCTCAAAATTTTATAAGGACCAATGTATCATGGACTAAGCTGGCCTTTCTTCCTAAACCGAAGTATGTGTTTCCATGGTGACACTTTCAAGAATATCTTATCTCCTACTTGATACTTAATATCTCTTCTTTTTAGGTCAGCATAAGATTTCTGCCAATCACTGGCAACTTTCAACCTTTGCTAGATAACTTGAATCTTTCTTTAGTATCTTTCACAATATCAGGCTCGATAATCTTATTTTTACTTAATTCAGTCCAACATACAGGAGTTCTACACCTTCTGCCATACAATGCTTCATAAGGCGCCATGCCAATGCTCGTTTGATAACTGTTGTTGTAAGCGAACTCCATCATAGTCAAATAATCATCCCAACTCCCTGGAAACTCTAACACACAACCTGCAACATATCTTCTAATATCTGTATAACTCGTTTAGATTGTCCATCTGTTTGGGGATGGAAAGCAGAACTAAACTTAACCTGAGTTCCTAGAGCCTTCTATAAACTTTTCCAAAATCTTGAAGTAAATCGAAGATCACGATTTGAAATGATGATCAACGAAACTCCATACAATCTCATGATCTCATTCACATATAAATCTGCGAGCTTATCCAAAGAATAATCAGGACAAATAGGTAGAAAATGAGCAGATTTAGTAATCTTATCCATAATTACCCATACAACATCATGTTTTCTTTGAGTGAGAGGAAGTCTTATAACAAAGTTCATGGTAATGTTATCCCATTTCTATTGAGGAATAGAAATAGGATGTAACAAACTAAATCGAACTTGGTGCTCAGCTTTAACCTACTGGCATGTCAGACATTTCGCCACATAATCCATAATATCGCGTTTCATACCTAACCACCAGTAATATTGCTTCAAGCCCTGATACATCTTGTTCCCACCCGGATGTATAATAAATACTGTATTATGAGCCTCAAACAACAACTTTTTCTTCAATTCATCATTAATTGGCACACACAACCTATCTTTATAATACAATTCACCATCTCCTTACATAGAAAAATAAGACTGTTTACCTTCCTAAGTAGCCAAGATAAGTTGTTGTAACTTATCATCAGCTCTCTGAACATCACAAATTTCTTATCTCAAAGTAGGCCTTGCTTTCAATTGAGCTATTAAAGCTCCATCAGTTACAAATTTCCATTCACTCAACTTAAGTGATAGTGCTAAAATGGTCTTTCGACTCAAAGCATCAGCTACTACATTAGGTTTACCTAGATGATAGTCCACAATGCAATCATAGTCCTTAAGTAGTTCCAACCAACGCCATTGTCTCAGGTTAAGTTCCTTATGGGTAAGCAGATATTTTAGGCTCTTATGATCTGTGAAAATTCTACATTTTTCACCATACAAGTAATGCCCCAAAATTTTCAAGGCAAACACTATTGCTGCAAGTTCCAGGTCATGTGTAGGGTAATTTTGTTCACGTGTCTTTAGTTGCCTAGAGGCATAAGCAACTACCTTTTCATCCTGCATTAAAACATAACCCAAACCAATTCTAGATGCATCAATATACATAACACACTCCTTATCAGAAGTTGGTTGAACCAATACAGGAGCTTCAATAAGCAAACTTTTTAGTTGATCAAAACTATTCTGAAATTTATCAGACCATTCGTACTTGACTCCTTTCTGTAATAGTTTAGTTAAAGGGGATGCTATCACTGAAAAACCCTTCACAAATTGACAGTAATAACTAGCTAGACCCAGAAAACTTTTCACTTCTGTTACATTTCGTGGTGGCTTCTAGTTAATAATCATTTCTATCTTACTAGGATCAACTCTAATTCCTTCAGAAGAGACAACATGCCCTAAAAATCATATCTCCTGAAGCTAGAAATCACACTTACTGAGCTTAGCATAAAACTGTTTCTCCCACAGGATTTGTAGCACAATTCGAAGATGTTCAGTATGGTCCTATTCATTCTTAGAATAAACCAGGGTATCATCTATAAACACCACAACAAACTGATATAAATAAGGCTTGAACACCTTATTCATCATATCCATAAATGCTGCTGGAGCATTAGTTAACCTGAATGACATTATTAGGAATTCATAATGTCTATAACGGGTCCTAAATGTAGTCTTAGGTACATCCACATCCTTTACCCGAAGCTGATAGTACCCCGATTGTAGATCTATCTTTGAAAACAATTCTGCATCTTTCAACTAATCAAATAAGTCTTCAATCCTTGGCAATGGATACTTATTCTTCACGGTAACTCTATTCAATTGTCTGTAATCGATGCACATTCACAGCGTTCCATCCTTCGTCTTAACAAACAACACCGATGCTCTCCACGGTGACATACTATAAACCCTTCATCCAGAAGCTCTTGTAATTGCACCTTCAGCTTCTTTAGTTTAGTAGGAGCCATTCTATATGGTGCTTTAGATATAGGAGCAATACTAGGCATAACTTCAATAGATAACTCCACATCCCTTTTAGGAGGAAGTCCAGGCAATTCCTATGGAAACACATCTATAAACTCATTCACCACTAGAATGTCTAATAATTTACCAACCTCCTTCTTAGAATCAAACACAAAAGCTAGATATGCTTCACATCCCTTCCTGAGAAGCTTCTGAGCTTGCATAGCAGATACCATATTAGTTAAAGAACTAGTGCGAATGCCATGCGATACTATTTCAGACTGATCAGGCCTCCTAAGCATAACTGTCTTAGTGTTACAGTCAATTACTGTCTGATGCTTGGATAACCAATCCATACTCAGAATTAGATCAAATTCATGAAAAGGTAATCTGATAAGATGTGCTACATACTTATTTCCTTGGATCAGAATAGGACAATTCCTGTACATATGATTAACCAACACACTACTACCTAGAGGGCTAGTTATATGCATGTCATACTCTAACTGATCTACAGGCATTTCCTTATCAAACATTTCTCCACCACAGATATAAGAATGAGTAGATCCAGGGTCAATCAATGCATGTATTTCAGAGTTAAAGAGATAGACAATACTAGTAATGACGTCTGGTGTGTCCTGATTCTCACGAGCTTTTAGTTCATGAGTTTAAGTCGAAGCAGAAGGCACAACTAGTTGATTTATAGTTTCTGAGTGGGAACTCAGATTAGGTTTATTTAGATTATATCCTCCTCGACCTCTACCTCGTCCTCTATTCCCAGCAGATGCATGGAAGACCTCCCTATTGGCTTGTGTTGTTTGAGCTTGTCTAAGAGGAAAACTAGCTATCAGATGCTCAGTATTGCCACAGCAAAAGCATGCTCCCATAGCCCTCCTACAAGCACCCTAATCAATTAGAACCTTAACCTTCAGACGATCCCCTACCAGAAGTAGTCCTTAAGGGATGATTTTTTGACCTTCCCCAAGATACAGATCTCTGAGTAACTTCTGGCGCAGAAGAAGCACCTTCTCTACTTTGTTTGCCCGAGGACTGACCTCCTCTAATAAAACCCCTTCGGTGACTCCTTTCTCTTCTGATCGTCTCTTGCCTCTCAATCTTTATAGCAGCTTGTACTAATTGATGGTAAGTCACTTGTTGCAACAGAGTAAATGCTGCCAGATGCTCCTTGATGGAGTCATGCAAACCATCCTCAAACTGGTGACATCGAAACTCCTCAGCAAGCACAGATTCAGAGGCATACTTACTGAATCGGTTAAACTCCTGATCATACCCAGCAACTGATAAGTTTCTCTACTTCAAGTTCAGAAATTGCTTCCATTTATCCTTTCTGTAAGCCTCTGTCACATATTTAACTTTAAAATCTTAGGCAAAGTAATCCCAAGTCAGGGGCATAGGTAGTTGAAGACTCCTCAAAACAAACTTCCACCATTTATAAGCTACTCCTTACAGAAGGGGGACAACACAGTGCACCATCTGCTCTGTTGGACAACTGATCTCATCCAACACTCTCTTCACCTTCTCAATCCAAAACTCAACCCTTTCAGATTCCTCCAGAGATGTCCCAGTAAATTCCTCCACTCCATACTTCCACAGTTGATTAATTGGAGCCTTAGGTGCAGTCATACGAAGCAGTAACGTCATCATATCTTGGGACAACTTAATTAAAGCCTCTCCCTGAGCTGGAGGAGGTGGTGACACCTCAACTTCATCTCAATTGACCCCAAAGGGTCCAGATATTATTGAACAAGTTTGCTCCGGCTGATTGCTCTCGGCAACTTCGTCAATAGCATCGTGAGATCCTTCCATCATTAATTCTATAGACAAAATATAGGACACTGCATTAGGCCAAAATACAACTTATATACTCAAATAGAACCAATAGTTAAGCGTTGGTTAAGCCATAATCGCCTAAACCATGCTCTAATGCCAAACATTGTGACATCCACATATCCCCTGGAAGGATATATGAATGCCACACAAAACAGTACTAACAAATCAAAGCATATGAAGACTTCCAGTAAACAATTCAGGCAAACATACATTAAATTACATAGTACTTAACACAAACTCACTGTAAATTCCAAATTAAACTGAAGTATCATTGTTACAAACTTACAAACAAATTCACATATACATATCAGATACAAGTCAAAAGTCAAACCAAAAATTTACATTATTTTCAAAACAATGCTCAGACTCTATTGGCCATTGCAGTTGTCTTGTCCCAGTCTTTATAAACGTTGCTCAAAACCTACATGGGGCAAATCTACTGTGCTAAGCATATAACTTAGTGAGTAATAGTGAGTAATAACTAAACTATGCATAATTTGATAATTAATTATACTGAATCAAGTTATAGCACAAGCATATATTTAAATTTCAGAATAGTTGCATAATTAACATAATTGAGTATCAAAGAAGGCACAATTCCTTCATTTCAAAACATCATTTTGTTTATTTCAAAATCCAACATATATAAGAATAAACAATCAAATGACTGCTAATCAGCCAACAGAAGTGGGTAATAGAACTTATATAGAAGATACCATAATTGGTATCATAACACAGAAGAGACTTACGTCTCAATAACAGAAGATATCGAAGTATCAGATATTAAAGTGTTAGACACTAAAGTGTCAGACACCGAAGTGTCACAGAAGTAGCTGCAGACCCCTCTAGGCATGCCTATTTACCCACAACTAGGACTCAATAGTTTTAAAACAAAACAAAGTCATTTCAGACATTTCATATACAAAGCAAGTAGTCAATCACATTTACATACAAGTAGCACTTCCAATGATATAAACATGCATCAAACACCTCTGACAATCATTGTTCGGAATTCAGAACACAATCAGCATAAATCAAATTCAACATGTAAAAAAAAGTAAGGTGTGACCATCTACGATTACTTACAATCGCTCCCTTTCGCTTATTGCCTTGAAGTTCCGGCAATATCTAGAAGTGATCGCTCTACTTGCCCTTCTATATACAATCAAACATAAGTTCATATTACCATATTTTTCATGTAACTGAATCAACATTAGTATGAATGTATCATATAATATGCATGTTCATGACAAATTCTTGGGTATATTTTCTTACTAAATTGATGTAAACGTCAATTGTACTTCAATAGTTCCAAAATTCATACGTTCAATTACTATTCTAGCTTTTGCTGGAAGCACTTCGTTTGGGGCAACTTTGCACAATCAATAAGATTAAGAAAATGATATATTTCTATAACACTTTCTCCTAGACAATTGTTTCTCTGTGTCTTAAGGTTCTAATGATACTAAGATCATACAATTTGGTTTATTATTCAATGAGTTATGCTTAAAATACCACAGACTGTGTACATTTGAAATTTTGGCTAGAGCATGATCATATATTCAAGTTGTACAACCCATATCTCTCAATTCCAATCTCCAAAAATTACAAATTTTATACCAATTTAAAGCTAAGAGAATAAGCTACACTTTGGTGAAGACACCTCAGTCTGATTCAACCTAAATCAATATAGTTTATTCAATAACTATAAGATATTATTTCTGTCACTGGTAGTGCTATAGCCTAAGCCAAGACTCAATTTCATGTCAATTTTGAAAGTCTTAAAGATAGAATTAAAATCTGAATTCTTCAAGAACGTTGCAAGCAAATGTCTAGTTTAATATGAATCAATAATCACCTCATTTAGAAATCTACAGATAAAAATATAATTATAATACCGAAGCATGTTCATTATAATATCTCCAGTTTATAAAATTCCAGTACATACCCACACTTTGGGTCAATCAATATTTTTCTAATCAATTCATATGACTCTAAATTTTTACGAAGAGAAAGAACAATGTCTTAGGAGTCTACTGGTTCAAGTTTCAAGTCATTTAGAGATTGGATGACAAAGTTGTGACTAAAAAAATCAACATAATTTGGTTTTGGAAAAACCTTCAGGTGTAACTAGTCTTCTCTTCTCTCTCTAAAATGCAGGTTTCTTCCTTCATCACCAAAGCTGCAGACTTCTTCACTCTTCTTCCTACTAATTTATTCATTCTACTCCATTTCTAACTTATATTTTCTACATTTTCACTCCCATTCCAACTCACCTTAATCTAAAACAACTCAAAATGCAAGATTAAATACCAATACCAAAACCAGAAAATTTTCACTACTATTCATCATCTTCAACCTTTGTCACATTTTTTGCATTCTCTCTTTCCTTATTTTACGGTTCCTACACCATTTCTAACTTATATTCTTTGCATTTCTACTCCCATTCTAGCCCATCTTACTCTCATACTATTCAAAACTCAAGATTCAACCCAAACACCAAAATCAAAACTCATCTACAATATATCAACTCATCTTTCTAACCGACTACACAACTTACATAACTCATGCATGTGTTTATTTCTAACACTAACACATCATCAAAGCATTTACAATATCTATAAAAACTTAAAACACAACTTACCTATTTCAGAAAATTCCAGAAGTGAGAGTAAGGAGCATGGTTTCGGTGGATGGGGGAAGAAAACAATAAGAATAGGCAAAAACAAACACTAACTAGGTTGAAACGTTTGCATGCAAAGGATAACACCAGTATTTTGGTGATGAGGGTTCAGTGATTTTTGGTGAAGACCAAGCGATCCGAAAGACAAACAATGAGCTATAGTAATTTACCTTCCAACACACGTGTGTTGTTATTATATTGACACATGGCTCCATGCATGACTCCCATTTGTCTTTCATGCAAGTTGCCACATGTCTCCAACATGTCAGGCCATTTGTCACGTAATAAATGATGCCAAATATCAATAATTCGTAGACTTAATCATACTAATTTTTATATACCATTTAACTTGTCACTTGACAATTTTTTTAGTCCAAAATTCAAAATACCCAAAAAAATTTAAAATTTCCTAAAATTTATCAAAAATTTTGAAATAATACTAATTGTTTCCAAATAAAATTTTAACTCAAATAATCCTCAATTCGCATTTTTATTTGCATTTATAAATAAATTATATCTGAACAATGAGTGCATGTACAATTTTTTAATGCATCAAAAATAAATATTCACATGTGTGTGAATTACTATGATGCATGAACATGAAATGCACTCTTAATTTTTCATTGTACTCTCAATTTACTATTTTTGGGTCTAGCCCTGAAAATGGGATGTTACACAGTATAAAAATGCAACAATTTCCAACAAGTAGTAGCAGTTCAATAATTTTTTATGAATAACAATAGCAATGCAATAATTTTTCGACTTAGATTGTTAGTAAAATAACATAAATAAATAAATCGGAACAATTTATTTGAAAACGCAAGGTGTCGTGAAAATTATTGTCCTAAGTTAGAAATTCACACTTACTGTGCATTTGGTTAGCGTCTTCAATCTGTAGAGACGGGACGAGACGAAAATCTGGAAACGGAATAGAACAAGAATTGGAGACAGTGAGGTGTTTCGTTGCGGTAGGCAAAACAGAGAAAATTGTCTCCGTCCTGAGGACAGAAATGTGTTTGGTTGCAGTGGACAGAACAAAAACATAATGTTAATGACGAAAATGCCCCTGCAGTATAATATATTGGAAAGATGTAATTTATTGATTATTTTATAATTGTATTAATATTTATTTGAAGTGTATTTGTAATTTGTTAAAGACGATGAAATACAATTAAAAATTAGGCATATTTATTGAAATACGAAGCCTAAAAATTAAAAATTAACTACCTTACAAGTTAATTATCTTATTATTAACTTATAACTCTAATAAAATTAATTATCTTATTATTATTATTATTGTTGTTATTATTATTATTATAAATTTTGGACAGATTATTATTAATAATTTTATTGTTATTTTTTTATTAATTTTATTATACGAAATGAATTATCTTATTATTATTATTGTTGTTGTTGTTGTTGTTATTATTAATTATTATTATAAATTTTGTAAGAACAACAACAACAACAACAACAAAAACAACAACAGCAACAGCAACAACAACAACAACAACAACAACAACAACAACAACAACAACAACAACAATAATAATAATAATAATAATAATAACTACATTTGCTTATAATAATAATTAATAATAATTATTATTATAAGCAAATGTAGTTATTATTATTATTATTATTATTATTATTATTATTAATGTTATACATAATTAATTATCTTATAATAATAATAATTATTATCAT
>JANZLD010000235.1:55006617-55016741 GCA_026413575.1 Erythroxylum carthagenense | reverse complement strand
TGTACATATAAGTGTATGAGCCAAAAGACTCATTCCTCTAAAATTAGAGGTCAAATGAATGCTCATATCACATATGCGATGTAACAACCTAGCCTGTCCCAATTTACCAATATAGCCTTCCCATCGATGATGAGATGTTACACAAGGATTATACATTGACATACAAAAACGTCAACAACTTAAACCTCACAAGGTAGATAGACTCCATTTTCACTATGTGTTCGGATGATCGCAAATTCACATTAGGGTACATTTTTATGTTGACAGATGGTTATGATGACGTTATGATGATTTATTAATATAGATGATCATCTTTTTATCCTCAGTAATAACTGTTGTTGTGTATGGTCATAATACATATGAAAGTCTTAATATTTGTGTCAATCTTAAGCATTTAAAGGTCATAGGGCATATATAAAGATTGACCTTGAGCCTATGTCATTTTGACACATATAGTTTAGTATAGATATCCATAAATTTAACATGACATTAGGAGATATAAGTTTTTAATCCCATAAAGGTTCTCTAATGTAGTTTAGCATTTAATTGGAGAATATAAAGATTTTCTCTAACGCTATTTAGCATTCGGTGAGAGAAAACATGATTTCTCTGCTATAATTTAGCTTAAAGTTGGAGAAATCAAGACCTACAAACGAAGATGATAAATTTTAGATCATATATGTATCATCTTAGTTTGCTACACTTTATTTTCCTAGTTTACCACACTCTATTTTTTCATTCATGTTAGTAAGTTATTAGATATTCATGGTTATATTGAACCTATATCATACATGACACATGTGTTTGATATTTTTTAGTATCGAAAGTCTTACAGAACGGAATATTGAACTTTCATTACCTTTAGATCAGATGTTTTAAAGTTTAAAATTTGGTACTAATACAGTAGCATGACTTAACTAGTTTTTAAACTATTTTTAAAACTTGAGTCATAACTGCAATCAGTGCTTGCCAAGGGGAGAATGTAGGACATTTTTGTCATTTTCCATAAATTGGACAACTATTAATTGCATATTCGATTTTTAAATAATTTATCGATTATGTTACGTAATTCAATCCTAATTAAGGTAATAAAGTAACCCAATTAATGATTTAGATTAATGGGTCAAAATTTTGGAGAAAAATAGATCCCAATTAGTATAGATTGAACCCATATCGAGTGATAAAGAAACTTGATATTAAGTTATAGAAAGGTGAAGGTCTCTTTTAATTACTGATGTAATTTGTAAGCATACGGATCCTCTGACTCATTAAGAGTGCTTACATCTTAAGGAAACTAAAAAAAGGCATTAACGGAGTGTCGATCATTAACTTCCTCAATTGTCCTGGAAAGATCAGAGCTCGTTTTGACATCGGAAACTATTTTGAAACTCTGAATGGAACCAAAATCAGGTATTTCACATTTTCTTCATTTTTACCCTTTTATAAATAATTCGAAACACGTAATAAGGTCTATCCTACGTATTACACCTTAGTCTTATAATTTTTACTTTTGCTAGTTGTACAAAGAGACTCGGATTTAGTTAATAATAATAGGCTTTTCTTCTATAAAATGTCACTATGATCTGGGCATTCATTACTCTCACTCTGACTTTTTTTTTCTTTTTTTTGTTATCTATAAGGTGTTCTTGGGAAGATTTTAATTATGAGACTAATCTTTACTCGAGTCAAATAAGTTTCTTACGAGAGATAAAACTTTGGGCGCAAATTTTAAGCAGTTATATAAATAAACGAGGGTCGAACCTGCAATAAATGCTAAGTTATTTATAAATAGAGCAAGTAATCGTTAGTGAAACTCACCGTCGTGTACAATAATTCTTTCAAAACTAGCAATGCCTATTGGCGGTAGCCCCACACGACGTCACCCAAAATTCTTCCTATTCATTTTTTTGATATACATTATAGATGGTCCAAGTCGACGTCGTATTTGTATACAACTGCCTTTTTGAAAATTAGTATGAGCTTGCAGACGATTTAGGTTCTTTCCGCCGTTCGCTAACCGTCGGTGACTGGAAACACTGACCGGAATTCTACACTCTTTCGCTTACAGGTCTTCGAAATGCCACCTAAAACAGAAAAGCCACCGATTGAGGTGGTGAATATTGACAGCAGCGACGACGAGGAGGATGACTCCGTCACGACGGTCCAAAAATCCTCGAATCCAAAAGCGGCACTGAAAACTCAATCCACCTCGCAGCTGGTTTCTCCGGCCGATCAGAAACTCGAATTTCGTAGTTTCTGGAAAGCCGGACGCCTTGACGTGGCTCCCACCTCCAGGAAGCCTCTTCCTGTAGGTCAGTTTCGTCTTCCTTCAATTTGTTTGTTCTAGTGCGTCTTAACTGTACACGTAAATTTTCGGTTTCTAATTTTGCTGATTTACAGTTGATTTGGAACACGCACGAGTTCATCCCAAGTTTCTGCACTCTAACGCGACTTCACATAAATGGGCATTTGGAGGTTAGCCTCTTCTTTTAAGAAGTATAAATCAATTGTTGAATTTGGTACTCGTTTTTTATCACTTTCTTCTTGTTTACATATCTCTTCTTTTAATTGGTAGCAATTGCTGAACTATTGGATAATGCTGTTGATGAGGTATAAATCGAGTTTTTTTTACATGCTTTACTTTATTTGATTAGTTTCTGTTTCTTATTAACTTGTCTGATCAATGTGTTCATGATAATGTTTTCATGTCTGCCCTTAATTCAGATTCATAATGGTGCAACCTTTGTGAAGGTCGACAAAGTTGTTATCGCAAAGGATAATTCACCTGCTCTGATTTTCCAAGGTGAGTTTGAAGATGAACTTGTTTTGTTTCTTTTTTAGATGTGCTCCATTTCTCACTATAACAACATAACTTAAAATTTTGGGGAATGCTTTTTCAGATGATGGTGGTGGCATGGATCCTGCTGCTCTAAGGAAATGCATGAGCTTGGGTTATTCTTCAAAGAAGTCTAATACAACAATTGGACAATGTAATTTGTCTACCCTTCATATTTAAAGATAGCTTTGAACAGAGATGTGTTAGTAATTCTTACAAACATATAAGTCTTCCTTCTTTTACCATTCTCCTAACTGTAGCTGGTTATTCCTAAAAGATTTATAGTTATTCATGACGAGCACACTATTAAGCAATGCCTTATAATGTTCATGTTAAGGTAGATGAGACCATGGCATGTTGCAAATCCCTTTTCTTGGGTTCTTCACTTTGGTTATGCTGACAATTTTTTCAGCCTGTTTTACTTGCATTCTGCTTCTAGATCTTTATATGAATGAAAAGATATGTATGGTTGCAGATGGTAATGGATTCAAAACCAGTACCATGAGATTGGGAGCAGACGTTATTGTTTTCAGTCGTGCAACTCGTGGCAGGTAGGCTTTTCCCCTGATATTTGTTCATTTAGTGTAATTCAAAATTCAGTTCTGATTGACTTCACATCTGACAATTTGGGAATGCTGGATAAAACTTTGCCTTATCTGAAGATCACTTATCTTTTGACAGATATTATTATTTGAAATCATTAATGATATATAGAAATTGTGATTTGGATTAGTTTCTTAGATATTGCTTATTCTTAAGTAGCAAGCGGATTTCTTTGTCATCCTTTAAGTTCTTGATATTTGAGGTGAAACGGGTTGGAGTATTGCTATGATCTGTATTTTATCTGGTTTTGAACTTTAGCACCTTTCTATTGACACCTATTCTATAGCAAGGCATTTCAGAGTGTTGGACTTCTATCCTATACCTTCTTGAGGAAAACAGGGCAGGATGACGTTATTGTTCCAATGGTATCTGTCTTCACGTTGGATAATTTTGAAGTGAACTCATCATCAAAACTAATACATTCATTATTGTCTCATATGTTCCTTTCTCGTTATTTTTCAGATTGATTTTGACATATCTGGCCATTGGGCGGAACCAATTATTTATAGCTCACAAGATGATTGGTCTTCAAACTTGAAAACAATCCTTGAATGGTCTCCTTTTACATCAAAGGACGAACTCTTGCAGCAGGTTGGTTGTATTGATAGTGATTCCATAACTTGTCACTTCTAGTGTATGATGTAGTTACCACTTGAAGGTGTTACTGCAGGGTGTAGTCATATAATGCTAAACTTTATTCAACGCCTTAAAAGTCTAATCTACCTGCATGCATAATTTCTGCTGACTAATAGTTTAAATAACTTCACCTATCAAGTTTAATTTACCTTCCTAGAATGCATCATTTATAACTTGATAGAAAAGTTGATATGTACAAAGTGGTTGATGCGCCTTTGCCTCTCACTGACCTAAATGAAACTTTAGAAGTCAAATGTTACTAGCACCCTTAATGTGTTCTTTACATTCCTGATGTCTTTTTGTAGTTTCTTGGGAATGCAATTTCTTGATCATAATTTCTACGTACAATTAATCACAAAAAATGGGTTTGCACTGATGCCATCTCTAGCTTCCTAGGTTATTGTTGCATACCCACAAGATAATGCCTTTCAGAGTATTATAATTGCTGTTTTTAATTCTTAAGCACAACAGTATAAGAGTTCTAGTGTGTGGATGTTGTTCACATCTTTTATTGCACCCTACACGTTATTTGCATTCCTGATGTCTTTTTGTAGTTTATTGGAAATACAATTTCATATGCTTAATTTTGCATACAAATAATCACCAAAAGGGTTTAGGTTGTTGCAATCTTTGGTTTCTTGGGATATCATTGCCTACTCAAAAGATAATGCCTTACAGACTATTTTAATCATTGTTTTTAAATCTTAATCACAACAGTATAAAAGTTCTAGCATATTGATGTTGTTTGTATTTTCTTTGATTGCACTGATTAGTTTGTGTTTACCAGTTTGAGGATATTGGACCACATGGTACAAGAATATTAATATACAACCTATGGTTGAATGATGAAGGTGTGTACGAACTGAGTTTTGATGATGATGATGAGGTATGTTGTGTTTGCTTTGATGTGTTATTAAATTTTGAACTATGTTCATGGAACAAATATATTTTTGTCTTGCAACAAAACTTGATTAGTATGCTACTGGGGGCAAGTGACATCTAAATGTAACCAAAGACCTTTTTGTCTATGGGACATATAGTAGTCTCATTTTTTCCTATCTTTTTGCTAGGCTCTTTTCTTTAGTCTTTACTAGTTTCAAAAGCCTAAACATTAGAAATCAAGTAGTAGATTGAGTATCCTTGTTTTGATTTTTTATTTATCAGTTAACAGTAAACCTTAAAACAAAGTCATATATTGTTTTGTTTTGTTTGGTGAATATTCTAGCATATATTGATGCTTCTCTTGTAAACTAGAACTAATTTATTTCTTGTGGTTTACAACTTAAAATGTCTCGTGACATCTTTCTTTTTTCTTTTGGCAATTTTCATTGTTGTGTTTGGCAACTTTGAGTCTTTTATCTCAACACGTTCTCTTGTGCACAATCTTGTGTATTGAAGATATACTGTATATCAAATGCCAAGGGTGTATTTGTGCCTTAAAGTTTCACAAATAGTCTAAATAAGTCTCTACTGTTATCTTTGGTACCACTTTGGAAGTATCATAACGTTGAATAAGATGCAAAAGTGGTAACAGAAATAATGGCAGAGACTTATTTAGACCTCTGGTGAAATGTTAAGGTAAAAATCACACCTTTAGCTAATGTCTTAAAAAGTCATTTTTAAGATTACTTTCAGCATTTGGTTGGTCCAAATTCCCTGGTTGTGCCATCACATAGGCTAAATTAATGATGTATATACCAAAACTGCTAAAAAATGAACTATTTTAGGATTTAAGGTGTTACTAGTATTATTTTGAAAGCATTAAGGTGTAATGTGAAACCATAAATAACAATAGGGACTAACTTAGACTTTTTAGAAGACGTTGGAGGAAATTCTTGACTTTTGCCTATATCAAATAAAGACATATCTTTAACTCCATATATGGAAAAATTTTAACTATTGATAATAACAAATTTATGTTGAACTCATATATTGAGTTTTTATTTGTGACATGGAAATATTTATGGTTCCTCATTTATCTTTGACTTAGGATGTACGACTCAGGGATGAAGCTAGCTGTGGAGGCCAAATAAAACTACCCAAAAAGACTGTTGAGCTTCAGTCTCATATCTCCTACTGCATCCGCTATTCGTTGAGGGTAAGAATTCTATTTCATGTTTGTTTGTTTTCTTCTATTCTCTGTTAACATTTTTTGACCTGAGCAAACAATCTTCCTTTTGACTAGGCTTATGCATCAATCTTGTACCTAAGAAAGTTCACAAACTTTAGTATTATTCTAAGGGGCAAGCCTGTACAACAATTTTTTATAGCAGATGACTTGAAATTTGCTAAAACGGTAAATTACAGACCTCAGCTGGCAGTGACATCGAATGAGGTAAGATCACTGAATTTTATCCTCCATCTCCTTTTCTTAGAATCTTCTCTCTTTTATGTCTGTCATAATTTCACTGCACAATGCCACAAGCTGCAGTAATACCATGGGCTTTCATTTAATCCTTGTGGTAATTGATGCTTAAATGCTTATGCTAAAAGTCTTCCCCTTAGTATTGCAGTTAATCGTTTTCTCTTCCATCACTGATCAACAATTGCCTCATCTTTCTAGCCTGTTATGTAACACGTAGTCGTGGTTATTTTGTAAGTTATGTTAAAGTGTACCAGTATCCCAAGTCGACTAAAAGTGAGAGCCCGAAAAGTATTATAGGGCTTGGACAATCCTCCTCCCCTTAAGGTGACTATTGTAGTGGAGTTAGGTCCAGTTTTATTATGATATCAGACCCATTCCTAATTTGATGTTGGGCCTTCCACAAGTATTCAGGTGGGCCACTCATAGCTGTTCAATTCTGAAAACTTTCTGAACCAAATGTCTATTCCTAGGCATGAAAAGAGCGTGTTAAAGTGTATCAGTATCCCACATCAATTATGAAAACAGCTTAACAAGCCTTATGAGGCTTAGGTAATCCTCTCCTATTAAGGTGCTTTGGAGGGTGGAGTTTTGTCCAGTTTTATCAGGCTATTATAGATGGATAACACATTTAGCACAAGATATGAACAATGTACAAGACAATCGTAAATTTGTAATATGGAACTTTAACGGGGTTTATAAATGATTGAAATTCCTTTGAGATGCGAAGTAATGATAAGAAGCATTTAGAATTCCTGAAAGTGGATTGACAGGTAGGAATTTGTTCATGGTCGGATCACACCTTGCATATAGCGATTGATATGAAGTTGCATTTTGCAACTTTTGTCTCATTGTACCATTGAAAGTCAAATGCGTTATTTTAAGAAAGCTGATGCTGTTGCAGTTTCAAAATGTCTAACTTGTATCCTTGGGCAACATATGACAAACATTTCATTTATATATTGGGAAGAAAGCAATTTGTGCTGTTACATGTCTAACAACCAGTACTTTGTTCCTTTTTTTTTTCAGTCAGTCAGTACATACTTTTTTCAACATATATTGTTTCCAAGGAATAATTAAACACTCGTGCGCTATCACTTTCACATTTTCAATTTGCTTATAGAATTTCTCTGTGAAATTCTAAAAGCTTAAATGCTGGTTGTCTATTGGACCAAAGTATTTGAGTTTTTCATGTGGAACTATTTGACCTGAAAAATGTATGTTTTCTCATCTCTCCTGCCTCTATTTTGGGCATTTAAGGCTACTGTGGAAACAACCATTGGATTCATCAAAGAGGCACCTTCTCTATCGGTTTCTGGATTCAATGTGTACCATAAAAATCGCCTAATCAGGGTAAATTCTGATACTATGTTGGTTTCATGCTTTTAAAATAGGAACATAGATATCTCAGGCTTCAAATTGTATATATAATTTTGATTTGGATGATTGTTGTTGCTTAGCAATTTAGATGCTTTCTGATTGCTTCCTGCATTAAGTGTCCTTGATGACTTGGGTAAAGTAAATTAGCAACATGTTACTTACATTAATTTTACTCTTTACTTGACTACAGCCTTACTGGAAAGTCACTGGTAGTGGTCATTCAAAGGGATTTGGTGTTGTTGGTATTTGTCTTTCTTCTCAAGATTTCTGTTATCTTTTTTAATGATTTTTCAGTAAAATTGTATGCATGTACTTCTTCACTTTATGCTACAGGGGTTCTTGAAGCCAATTTTATCGAACCAGCACATGATAAGCAGGATTTTGAAAGGTCACCACTCTTTATACGGCTGGAATCTAAACTGAAGCAAATACTGATGGAATACTGGTTTGTAACTGTTTGCTAACCTCTTTAGACAAAGACTCCATATTTTCCTCTTTTCAGATGGTATATATTTATCAGAACATAGAGTGTGAATCAAAGCCATGTTTGAATGGAACCTTCTCGTAAAAGTATTTTGATAAAGTTTTTGGTGATTTAAGTAGATGCTATTCAAACAGGTCCTTTTCTATCCATATCAGTATCTCGTATAGAGGTTATTGTGTTAGCAACAGTGTCCCGGAGAAAGTTTTTTAGGGAAAACCTTTCCCTACCAACGTTCTTGTAGTCTGGCAAAGGATATTTAGCCACCTTCTCTCCCATTCCCTACTCTTGTCAGCCCCTCCACGTTATGAGATGATATTTATAGTTCTTTCCTTTCATTTGTAAAAACTTGACATATAGTTGTGTTTCCTTTATTTGGTTCCCATCCACACAACTGTAGCTTTTTCATGCATGTTTCCTATCGAAATTCATATAACATTTTTAACTTGCAACAGATATTCTGCCTTTTTCCATTTTGTATGTTAATCTCAAGTAAGAATGGTGCCTACTATATAACAGAGGTAATATGCATAAAGGAGGTTTCAAAATTTTATCCATTCTGTGAAATACTAGCAGAAAAGAAATAATCTCATTCACATCCTCGTAGGTTACAGCTATAGTCAATATATATACACTTGTCTATACTAAATAAATTATCAGCTTTCCTAAGATACATGGAAATCTGTATCTTATCCTAATCCCTTGAAATCAGGGATTTATATGATTTCTATAGCTATACAATCTTCTAGATAATACTGCAAATTCTCTAGATAATGCTGCAGATTCTACATATTCTGCATAATTCGGCACTCCCCCTCAAGCTGGTGAGTGGATATTTTCCATTCCTAGCTTGCCAATAATATCTTGAAACACTGTGCTTATTAGTCCTTTTGTTAGAACGTCTGCCAACTGATCCTTGGTTGACACAAATGGAGTGCATATTAAACCACTGTCCAGTTTTTCCTTGATGAAATACCTATCAACTTCAATATGTTTTGTACGATCATGTTGTACTGGGTTATGTGCAATGCTGATGGCTGATTTGTTATCACAGTACAACCTTATAGGTCCTTCCCATATTATTCTCAAATCATCAAGAATTATCTTCAGCCAAAGTAACTCACATATTCCCAATGCCATAGATCTAAACTAAGATTCTGCACTTGATCTCGCCACTACATTCTGCTTTTTACTCCTCCATGTTACAAGGTTACTACCTAGGAGTATGCAATAACCAGATGTTGATCTTCTATCAACCAAAGAACTTGCATAATCTGCATCAGTATAAGCTTGTAATGTCAAACCTGTGACTGTTTGTGAGTATTTCAATTGGACTTTTGAACCCAAGGACCCGTGTTGAAAGTCTGTTAATGAGATGGGTAGTAGTTAAGACTGCTTCACCCAGTATTGTTTTGGAACATTCTTATGAAATAGCAATGCTCTAGTGATCTCTAGGAGATGTCCATTTTTTTTTCTCAGCCACCTCATTTTGTTGTGGAGTAGTAACACATGATGACTCATGAATAATTCCTGTTTTCTGAAAAATGAAGGGTATGATTGAAATAGTCCTTGGCATTGTCCAATTGAAATCTCTTAATTTTGACATCAAATTGAGTATGGATCATGTTGTAGAACTTAGGAAACACAGTACTAACATCAGATTTATTTTTCAAGAGGTAAAGCCATATGACTCGGGTACAATCATCAATAAATAAAACAAACCACCTAGCGCCCGAAACATTTGAAATATTAGAAGGTCCCCAAATATCACTATGAATGAGAGAAAATGGAACAAAGGTTTTATTGTTGCTTATTGGAAAGGAAGC
>JANZLD010000235.1:54989077-55000441 GCA_026413575.1 Erythroxylum carthagenense | reverse complement strand
GAATTTTGCTGCCGACTCCTTATCCCACTTTGCCTTTGATTTTCCTCCTGGTTTTCATGTTTTGAGACAAGCCCCTCCTAGTATTTATAGATGGCTTGATCATGACTTAATAGGGGTCTCTTATGTTAGGTAGTGTGCTGCTTTTGTAAACACTACTCATTTTATCCTACCCAAAAAAAAAAAAACAAAGTCAGTGGTACAGGCTTGGATCAGTTAAACGGTAAACGGCACCGTCCGTGTCGAAGGTAACTACATGATAATTATAGTCCTCCGAGTTAGCTAAACACTGTAGTCTTCGTTCTTTTCTTCTTCATTCTAGATAGAGGTTGTAGTCACTGAAAATCGAGGAATAGGAATCATCGGCCAGAAATTCGATCCCGGGAACAGAACGAGTGGACGCTGAAATCAGTCCATTATGAGGAAACGAGATTTGGCTATTCTCATGCTCTGCGCATTCGCCATTTTCTTCTCTCTCCAGGTTGTTCTCTTAAACCCTAGAAGCTGAAGAATGTCTCCTTCTGCGATTTCATTTTTCTGATCCCATGGTTTGTTCTCAGCACGAGGGTGATTTCCAGTTTAGAGAGGCGTGGTTTCATCTTTTCGACGATTACCCAATCAAATACGAAGCCGAACGCCTCCCTCCTGCTATTGTCTCCGATCTTAACGGTGATGGCAGGAAAGAAGTTCTTGTCGCCACTCACGACGCCAAAATTCAGGTCCTTCTCTATTGATTTCCATAATTTTGTTTATTTCTATGGCTTTTGATAGCTGTTTCTCATTTTTTTTGTAATTAATGTATATTAGATTTTGGAGCCGCACTCGAGGCGAGTGGACGAGGGTTTCAGCGAAGCGAGAGTGATTACTGAGATCTCACTGTTGCCTGACAAGGTCCGTGTTGCATCTGGTAGGCGTGCAGTGGCTATGGCCACTGGTGTTATTGATAAAAGTTATAAGCAAGGACAGCCACTGAAACAGGTTTTGGTGGTTGTTACTTCGGGTTGGTCAGTGATGTGCTTTGATCACAACCTCAAGAAGCTCTGGGAGAAGAATCTGCAGGTTTGTGGTGACGTTATTCTGTCATGGGATTTGCGCATTTTGTAGTTTGTGCTAACTTTGGTGATTCATTTTGTATGCAGGAGGATTTTCCGCATAATGCACACCATAGGGAGATTGCAATTTCAATAAGTAATTACACCCTGAAGCACACAGATACAGGATTAATTATTGTTGGTGGGAGAATGGAGAAACAGCCTCATGTAAGTTTTTTTGTTTTCCTTACTTTGGATACTGGTGTGTACTTAGCCATAAAGTTTATAGACTTGGAATGCAAATTTGACTGTAAGCTTTACTCCCTGCATTTATCTTTTTTTAGCCATTTGAACTTAGCACGAGTCAAGAGAAACTTAGGCTGTTTATTCCTCTGTGTTCATCCCTCTCAAATGGGTAAATAAGTTATCTGGTTTCAGAAATTCTTCACTCGATACATGCTAGCTTGAGGAATACATGGAAATGGCCTTTGAGAGCTTTTGCTGTGCAACATTTCCTCATATATAAACCATGTCGCACATTTGATGTTTTCAACTGTTTTCATTGCTGAACTTGAACAGAGTTTACTGTTAAATTCCCTTTTTGATTTTTCTTTTCCTGTTTTCTTGGTTTCATACCAATTTTTCTACTATATCTGTTACTAGTCAGATTTTCTGTACTAATTGTGGTTCATGTGCGAGCTGATGGTAATCAAACTACCTAAAAATGTGTCAGTTCCTGGATGTGACTAAAGTTTTATGATCCAAGCACACCCTCATAACTAATTGATGGTCTTTTGTGTGTGTTTGCTGCCATTTCAGCTTTACTTGGATCCCTTTGAAGAGATTGGCATAGCTGAGAAAAATGCTGAGTTGCATAGAAGAAGTACAAGTGAGAAAGAGGTGCATCTGCTTCCGTTTTAGTTATACATCTTTTGGCAGCTAAGTATTATCACCTGGGAGTACAAGGCATGCAAGTTTCTGAAACACTCTTGATCATGCTTTGAACTATTGAACAAATGTTGCAAAAAATTTTCTTATGCACTTTTGATTCTAATATGACTTTATCAAGTATTTGGTTCCCTTTCATTAAAGTGCACTGATTATCTTCCTGTCCAATGCCTGACTGATAGTACCAGGACGAACGAGTTGATGTCATTTGTTTCTTTTGTTTTTTTAGAAGTGGAATATTTAGCAGTCATTTTATTCTTAACAGGCCTCAGAGAATTCTGGATCTGTGGATCTACGCCACTTTGCCTTTTTCGCATTTGCTGGTCGAAGTGGTGAACAGCGCTGGAGTAGAAAGAATGAGGTGGGATTTATGTGTTAAACTTGCAGTTCATCCTGTTTGCACTTATGTTTAGATTTGGATAATAAGGTCTTGATAGCAAGTATATTATCATGTATGGGGAATTTTGCATTGTTTCAATAGTTAAATGAAATATGCAATGAACATTTGCATGTAGGAATTAGAAATTAGTGTATTATGTGAAATAGTTTTAGTGTAGACAAATGAATGAGTACATGTTACAGTGAACAAGCACTTCGTGCAATATTTTTTCACTGGAAGTTATCTTTTTGTGCTAGTATCTAATTAATGAGAATACCTACAGTGACAAATTATAGCATTGCTACCTTTAGTGATATCATTGTCTTCTGTTTTATTCAACATTTTGGCGATGCAGAATATCGAAGAGCAATCTTCAGATGGATCTCACTTAATTCCACAACATAACTACAAGCTTGATGTGCAGGCTTTAAATACAAGACATCCTGGAGAGGTATGCACTGATAACATTTCAAATTCAAAAGCTTTGCTTATGTAATTTCTTAAGGATTGTATAACATCAAATTCATGTCAGTGATAATTAGCTCTATAATCATTTTTCATAAGATTGATAGGAAGTCAATAACAAGTCATTGCAGCAGCTGTGCTTGTTAGGGTTGTTTTCACCATTTTATCCTTTGCAGCTGTAATTCATTGTTTTTCCAATTGTATAATCCTGAACAGCTTATTTGATTCATTTGAAGTCTTTATCCTCTGCAATTAAGATCATCTCGCAAAAGCTGTTATTGGGAGAAGTGGGTTGTGGGGATGAGGATGTTCTATCCAGCTCTGTTAATCTTTTCTTCCATGTGCTTGCTAATTGCATTATTGCTCTCTTCGAAACAAAAGCTTGCTTATGCAAATTGAACATTAGTTTGAATGCAGAGAATTCAGGGAATCAATTCTGGGAGTTATGCCACACCACTGGGTAAGCATTTCAGAACTATTCTTTCCATGATTCAGGTAGTATAATTAAGATTGTTAAGAGTGAATTTGGGTGCTTCAATGTCTATGTCAGGATAGGAGAGAGGACACCATCTTGCAGCTGGCGCACTTCAGGCGTCACAAAAGAAAAGCATTGAAAAAAGCACCTGGAAAGACTACAAACTACCCTTTTCACAAGCCTGAGGAGAATCATCCTCCTGGGAAAGATTCAACCAAAAAGATTTCAAATTTGATTGGAAAAGCTGCTAAATATGCTGGCTCAGCAAAATCTAAAAAGGTGAAATCTACTGAAATATATTTGTGCAGTTTGTGGAAGAACCATTTCAACTCCTATCAAATATATGAGATAAATGTGTTTATAGTTTGTGGGTCTGGTTCATTTTATACCATTTGGATTTTGGACCAATAACTACTTTCTTAGTTATAACGATCATCTTCAAGAATGGGTACATTCTCACTGTTGCTTTGCTGTTACAGGCATTACCTTATATTCCAACCATAACAAACTACACTCAGCTATGGTGGGTTCCTAATGTTGTCGTAGCTCACCAAAAAGAAGGGATAGAAGCTGTTCATTTAGCATCTGGTCGCACCATTTGCAAGGTAACTCTTAAGCCAGGTGATGCTTTTTCATTTTGTTAGACTATTCAATTGGCAATTTGCTGGACCATTTCTTGTTAAAATCACCTAATTGGATTGGGAAGGTCAACATACGTCAAAAGTTATGTTAATGTTTTATCATAATACTAGAGATGGTGGTTTTTATCAAAAGTATTTTGTGTGAAAACGCCTTATTAGCACTTATCCTGCAGCACAATTTTCATTCAATGCCAAATTTTAGTATCCCTTGGAATTGCTTCTATTTGACTGTGTGTTTACGTCGTGTCCAATACTGCATGATTCATTGTCAAACATACTGAAAATTCACCACTTCAACAGCTTCATCTCCAAGAAGGTGGGCTTCATGCTGATGTCAATGGAGATGGAGTCCTTGATCACGTTCAGGTAAATTGAATATGCTTTTTGACTCCCAAATCTGTCCTTATTTCAATTAAAATTGCAATAGCAACTCTTTAATAGGATTTGTTTCCCAGATCTTAAATTAATGGTGCACTCTCTAACATGGGACAGTGGAAACTGATCCTTTCATTATGCTAAACTTAGAATCACTACTATTTGGTCTTGTTTATTGTGATAAGCACCATCTTTAAGTAGAAAACCTATAAAATCACTACTATTTGGTCTTGTTTATTGTGATAAGCACCATCTTTAAGTAGAAAACCTATCTAATTTGAATCCTTTTCTTCCCCACATTTTTGTTCAAGTCTTTGTGTGTGAGATTCAAAAGGTGGATAAGATGATGTTACCTTTGTTGACGTTATTGTCGTTCTCATGTAAAAGCATAAAGCAATATGTTTTCCTTCCAAAAATGGTTGGGAGTTTTGGTGTTAATTGGTAATAGAAATATTTCATTTTCTTCCTATCAGGCCGTTGGTGGAAATGGAGCTGAGCAGACTGTTGCTAGTGGATCCATGGAAGTGCTGCGTCCCTGTTGGGCTGTTGCAACTTCTGGTGTGCCAGTTCGTGAGCAACTCTTTAATGCTTCCATCTGTCATCATTCCCCATTTAACTTGTTTCAGCATGGAGAGTTCTCAAGAAATTATGGTCAACTTTCTGATGTGTCTGCTTTAGAGGTGGCAACACCCATTCTCATACCAAAAAGTGATGGCCATAGGCATCGCAGGGGGAGTCACGGAGATATTGTATTCTTAAACAATCGGGGGGAGGTATGACTTTAACTAGACCTTGTCTCATGATATTATAACAATAGAACTATATCAACATGTATTTGCTTTTACTCACTCAACTTTTGTAGTGAGTTTGGAAATTTGCAGACAATGCCTGCTCGACAGAATAGTTACCATATTGTTAGAAATGTCAAATTTCTCTGTGGAAAACCCGTATGGTTCTGTTGGAAAAATAGCTTATGAGATTGACGGAACAAAATTATTGCATTCAGTAGCATTCACCGCATAGAATAATTGTCTTCATTGTCTACTGTACAGCCTTGAGCTGCAAGTGTGGGGTGATAATTGTGCCTGATAAATGTTTCAGGTGACTTGTTACTCTCCTGGATTGCATGGCCATGATGCCGTTTGGCAATGGCGGCTCTTCACAGATGCTACATGGTCAAATCTCGCTGCTCCATCTGGAATGATGGAAGCTGGGACAGTGGTTCCCACTTTAAAGGTTTTTTCTTTGCGGGCACGTGACAATCAACAAATGATCCTGGCGGCAGGACATCAAGAGGCAGTGGTGATATCTCCTGGGGGAAGTATAAAAACATCTATTGATCTTCCTGCACCTCCCACCCATGCATTGATCTGTGACGATTTCTCTAATGACGGACTTACTGACCTCATTGTCATGACATCTAATGGGGTGTACGGGTTTGTCCAGACCAGGACGCCTGGTGCTCTATTCTTCAGCACTCTGGTAGGCTGCCTACTTATTGTCATGGGCGTCATCTTTGTCACTCAACACTTGAACTCTATGAAAGGGAAGCCACGGCTTGCATCATGAAAACGACCTGTTTATAGCTGATGATGTACAATTAACTGAAGAGAACATCTGTGAAGCAAAACCAGTGGCATCTGTGATTTTCGAGATGTTTAAAGATCATGGGATTAAGTTGAAAGGGATTTATAGGATGCTTGAACTCAGATCAGGCTTTCAGCGAGGACCATGGTCTCAGAAAAACTTTTGATCTGAATTGTTATACGAAGCGGTTCTTTTCTCACTTGATGGTTGCGTTCTGCCTTGTAGAACTAACATATACTGTTGAGGACTTCAGAACTAGCATATACCATGTACCAAGAATAACAAAGCTCTGTAACTTTTGACTCCCGGAATCTCGTGATTTTAGACAAAAGTGACATTCGGACCGGTTCAACGTGTAAGAATCTTGTGACACAAAAGTTATTTTCGGACCATTCTTATTAAGTTGGTAGATATGCAAACAATCGCAGGCCCTGGCTATAAAATTGGAGACAGTCCACGCATTGGAGTCAAAAGAGAACACAAAGCCAAGCGAAGAGAGGGCACAATTTGCGAGAAGAAAAGGGGATTGATGGTACTGTATTATATAATATAAGAATATGAAAAAGGTAAACGAGAAAAAGTGTGATATTTTTGGGCGGTGCATCGCTTTCACGGTGCGGTGAGCATAATATTGGATGCTAGCCTATTCCCTGCTTGCCTAATCGAGGCAATTCCCAACTCCCAGCAAACACCCCTTCACTAATTATGGTGGCTCTCTCATTCCAAGTCTTTAGTTTCACACCACAATCCTATATGATTATTAAAACATTTAATGAACTTAAAGTTTAGCAACGATTGGGTGACAAGGTCTTTGTACAAACTCGTTAATTTAGCATGAATATGGTATAAACTTATCTGCTGCCACTTCGTTTTATTGTTCTAGTAAACATGTCAAATGATATTTATTAGACTAGTACTATCATATCTTATCATATCATTTAGCTCACTCGATCTCAAACTTAGGTTAAGAACTTTAATCTGAGCAAAAACAAAAAAACAAAAAAAGTCTCTTTTCAGTTTTAGGTTGTAATGCCAACTTTGTCAGACCTGGGAAAATAGAGGACAATTAAATCCTTTTCCCTTCAAGTTTTATTCATAAATTCACTCAATTAGTTTATAATTTATAAATACATACATACACTGGACTATCAATCGCGTAGCCCTCTTTGCTCTACTAAACTGTGTTATCTTTAGATAGTGATAAATGCTATATCGGAAAATGCATCCAAATTAATTAAAACCTTGCAATTAAACACATCTTCTTTTCTCCTCATACGTGATCTATGATCACTTCATCATAGTATTTGGTTCAAGTGAATTGGAGACCAAGACGATAAAGTCAACTAAATACATAGCGTCTCAAAAAAGGTGTTTTCATCTGATAAGCACTTAGCTGTCTTCTCTGCTATAATTACATCATAATGGCGAATTAGGCACAAAAGGATGGCCAAGTTAGTGGTCCTAAACCATCAAAACTAAACGCCTAGGCTTGATTATTACAGTGGAGATAATGACTGCAAGATCACGTGCACAAGCATACTATATCTTCATTCATTAAATATTTTTCAATCTATAACAGAGTCGTAAAATAATACTATTTATTTTTTAATTAAGGGCAAAGTGTAGGCTAGGCCAGGAGGAGGTAGCCATAAAAATGGGTTGTTCCATGAGGACGTGACCATAGCTTTGTTGATGTGAACTTTGATCAAAATAAGACAGCACTCCAAATACCCAAATTATGATCAAAATGGTAAAGAAACACTTCCCCAGGAATTTCGAGAATTCCCAGAACTAGTTGCTGAGAACGTGCTAATGCACCCCAGAACTCTAAGATCAGATTTCGTTGAACTGAAACATGCGAATTCATGAGCTCCAACTCCAAGCCCCGATAACATCTAGATAAGGTGTAATCATCTAACTGCTGTATCCCTTTGTTGACAATTATCGTCTGTTTGTTTGTTTTCTTTCTGGTCCTTTCACATAAAAGACAGAACAAGAGTGACTAGAACATTGAATTAGTCAGCTCTTCCTTTTTGGTAAGCATTGAATTTGTCACCTTCTTCATCACATCACCTTGAGTGTGTAGTTTCTCCACCTAACAGTTGTTACTGTGATTCATGACGTGAACCGAAATAGACAACTCGTGGCTGCAATATTCCACTGTATGCGATGAACCTATGGTTGTCGCAATTATATTTGCATTGCTCCTACATCAAATGTTTTTAGCAAAAGGTTTCTTAAAACTTTGGTTACACTCATCAAAATAATCACTTCTTTGTCAGGAATCTGAATTTTAGTTTTCACTAAACTCGAATACAAACAATTTAGAAAGAACAAGTAGGCATATTATTAGAACTATTATTCATTAGCACAAACAGTTACCAACTGTATATATCCTTACAATATGACCATATATACCCCTTCTCTGATAACTTCTTTAATTCGCTACTGTGTAGTATTTGTAGCTGTTGAGTTGTGAGATGATTATTTTAGAAAAACTGAATGTTATACCTATCCCATATTCACGTTCTTAAAATCATTGAATCAGCAATTATGTGATATTATATATAAACCAATTAACATGTTACTTACAGCGTTTGCCCTATGGAAGCGACCATTTCCATTAGCTTATAGGCATTAGGCACCATGAAAATCAAAGCTAGTTTCCAGCCTAATTTAGGGTTTCAATGAACAAATAAGAAACTAAATGCTAAAGGTGTACAGATAAGAAACTATATTCTCTTTTTACCTTAAAAGTGTTAGAATTTGTCACTGGCCCTCACTACTTAAGGAACCCTGCTGAGTTTACTAACGATAAGAGTTATTGCATATGAACGAAGGTACTGCTCGATTAAATGATTCAACAACTGAGACAAGTGAATAATGAATTTCAATTATATATGTTTTCGGAATAAACTGCGGTTAAGATAAGACTTTGGACTTTGTTTTATAATTGTTATACACAGTCTATGCCAGCAACTTGAACAAAATTTCTAAATGACCCTCACTTAGGTCATTTTTTAATAAATTTGAAGTTAATGATTTCATTTATTGAAAGATTAAAAGAATGTGCTAATTTACAGAATAATATATCCTTGATTTTACAGTCACCAAGCTCGATATGCCCTAGCGAGACGACCCTAGGAACGTTTAGGGGTTGTCAAAAGCTAACTTGACATTCTTGAGAGAGAACCGCAAACATGGTAGGCACTCTTGATGAATTATTGATCGGTTGAAACTTTAGCATGACGATTTGTTTCTTTGGAGTATAATTAACTGTATACAGCTACATATAATCCAATCTTCTCTTTGGAATCTGATCAGGAAATTATCAAACTGAACTGATCACTAGTGGGATCTCAACTGGGCATGAATTGGGTCATTGTCAAAAGCTGTGGTTCCTAGAGCTCCCCAGATAAGTTGCAAAATGATGAACTAGGGTTTCTCTGAAGGTGACCCTTTGTCTTTATTTTGGTGTAGGTAGATGATTGTTTTGTGTAATTTTCGAAGCGTTCCGAAATGCAAATGGGTCCTAATATGACAAGGAATGGTAGGCCACTACGTACACTATCCCCTTAAAAAGCACATGCACGGCTGCACGCGCGTTTTTGTAGCGACAAGCCACAATTTAATGGGCACTGTCATGATTAATAAGGCAAAATGCTAGAGAAGCGTTTCGAAGAAACTCACATATACAACCGTTGTACATAAAATCTTGGATCAGGGGCTATTTATATAATTTATTCTTCTAATTGTTTTATTAGAATTTTTAATATAGACTAAAGTCCACTAATAAAAATTAAGCTTGGATCGATCATTGTCAAAATATCTAAAGCTAAGATAATTAGCTCTTACCATTTAAACCTATTAACATTTTCATGTTTAGTTAATATGAAATCTAACAAAACGTGTTCAGATAATCAATAAGAGTTAAAGATTTAAAAAATTTTTTTGAAAAATAAAAATAATTCATTTATTATAGCTCACTATTACAAAATGTTCAAAATAAGCAGAGACAAGTTGTGAATCTAGTCTATACTAAAAAATGATGGAAATTAAGCAGAATACAAGTAGTGTTTATAATTCTAACAAACTATATCACACATACTAACATTAGAGGTGCCACCTTATTCTCATGCCTGGTGTTGACTTATGCTCTACTTTCCTTGCCACTACAATAGTATGTATTCCATTCAGAATTATATCAACTAGTTAATGCCTTTCTTCTTCAACTTGTTTGAATATTCTTCCATTTCTTTCTCTCCAAATAATGTAGATGGTAGTGATGAAGGCTACCTTAAGAAGGATAGCATTCACTTTACCACTTTTAGTCCTCTTGATGAACCATCTTAACATGTCTTCCAAATCAAAGATCTGATTTGCAGCATCCACCATGTATTGAACTCTACTCCAAATAGGCTTGGAATAAATACAACAGAAAAATAGTCGATCCCTGTTCTCGTAAGTATTCTTGCAAATGACACACTTATCAGCTGAGTTAAACCATCGACATTTGATTCGAAGACGGTTTTCAATAGCCAACCATGCAATGACAGAGGCTTTGGGGTTAATCGTATGTTTTCATATGAGTTCAAAGCAAGGAAATTTTTGTAACCCAGTTCTAAAAAATTGATGACAAAAAGCATCGGTGAAAACACCTTTTGGTTTAGGGAGCCAGTAGTTGCTATCAGCAGAGGTAATATCAACGATAAGAGGCAAGTGTTCCTGCCATAGTGCAAATCCTCTTAAATTCCTTCTCCAACCTCCATACTCCATAGGTTCAGATACACGAGCATTAGTTAGCAGATGTAATCTCAGCCGATAGTATAACGAGTGATCTATTAATGGGATGATGTCCAACTAGTTGTCAAACCAAACCCAAGTTTCTCAACCATTGTTTATGTAGCATTAAGGGTTTTGAAAATTGATTGATCTCTTTCCACATTTTGCACCAAAAGTTAAAGAAAAGAGTCATCTTGCACCCCATTAAAGGGTCATTACCATTGATTCTATTCAGCCACTGTCTTTTTCTCTTCTTTTCTTTTCAATATTTGAGAAAAGCAATGAGCTAATCGAATCTAGACAAAGACGACCAAGCCCTGATTATGAAGGGATCCCATGTCAACAAGCACATTCAACATTAATTACATGCGATGCGAGTTTAGATATCTATCATCAGCTTCTCCCACTTTACTTTCACCAGAGTATGGCAATTGTTAGTTGATTTTATCGGCGGTTAGTTGATAACTAATTATATCAGCTAATTTAACCAAAGAATAATATCAGCTGTTTAATAAAGAAGTCTGATAAAATTAGTTGTTTAATGTTAACTGTTGATGTGTAAAATGACTTATGAGGGTCATTTAAAAAAATTATAAGGGCATGAATATTATATTTCTTAGTATTTTGTTGAATATTTTTATAAAAATTTAGATTTTAGATATTTAATTTTACAAAAATTAAGTT
>JANZLD010000235.1:54972609-54989016 GCA_026413575.1 Erythroxylum carthagenense | reverse complement strand
AAATGATGCAGTGAGTTATATCATATTAACATTTTTCATATAATATGTATAATTTTTATTATTTAATAAATTAAAATATCTATAATTATAGTATGACATAAATATGATATATAATAGGTATATACTAAAAATATTAATTTGATGTGACTCTTTATATTCAAAAACTTAATATTATGATTTTTTAAATGTAAACTAATATTATAAAATTAAATAAAGATTAAAAATTTAATTAACCCGTTTATTATATTCTTCCAATCTTCAGTACAATAAAAAAATCAACTTTAAAAACACATAGAGTAAAATTAGAGAATAAAGTGGAGGGTAATACTGTTATTAAATAAATAGCTAATTCCAAAAGTTCTTTTCATGGAACTTTTAGAAATCAATTTGTTGGAGTTAAATAAGCTAATTAATAAGTCTTTCATCAAACATATCAATAACTTTTTAATATGATCAAAAAAATTAACATTTAGTGAATAAGCTAAAAAACAGCCCAATAGGTTATTTGTCAAATACCTCATATGTATGTATGCATGTTGTGGAAGGATTGTAATCTTTTGGGGACCTTACTTCACATGCTTCCTTGTTACCATCAAACATCATCATCTTCCTCCATGTATTTCTTTCTCTTCTCTTGATCACTCTTCAGAAACTGAATATGACAACATAGTTTGGTCGCCACCCAGAGTACATGCGTGTGATCTTGTTCACTTATACTACATAAAGAAAGATCTGTCATTTTTATTTTCTTTTCTTCTGTCTTCTCTTTACTCTCGCTGTGGGAAGTTGATAAACTACGTGTAATGCAAGAATTTAACCATACCTCGCCTTTGAACGCACAAGAGTTAGTTATGCTTGGGATCTGTGGCCAATGAGACATATCCTAAAGTCTCAGTTATCTACTAAATACATGGCAGTAATACATAAAACATTTTGCGAGTAATAAAACGAAATGCAACACATGAGAAAGAGAAAAGGATTCAACAGCTAGGACTTTAAGAAGCTGACGAATTTAAAGCATTTTAATTCCTGAAAACGACCCGTGTCATCTTCTCCCTGTCCCCTGTCTCCGTCTCCGTCTCTGAAGAACAACAACACAAGAAGAGTATTTGTGTGCATGATAAAGTAACAGGGCATGAGAGGGTGTACGAGTCAACCATGCCAAACAAGCACAGGGCTCGAGATTAGTACAGACAGAGGTAAAAGAAAGAAACGCAATAATTCCATCTTTCAGTTGCTTTTTACCACAGCCATACGAAAAATATATATTATATACATGTATTATTATGTTATACACGGAAATTAATATACTAAGACCATAATTATTATATTATATGATACTGTTACACGACCGAAGCGCATGGCACGGCACGGGAATGGCAGAGAAGAAGCTTCAATCACTGAATTGCCTCAGGCAGAGGCAGCAGTATGTACGTACGGACCAAATCTTTTCACATATCAGACAAAATAAGATCTTCTTCAATTGCAGCTTATTAGTTACTAATACGATCTTAAAAGCTATATAGAATACAATATCATCAGTTTTCGATTGTCGGAGGACCGGACGACTCCCGAATCCAACATACTTTCTTTAAGATTTTGATTCAGTTGGCTCAGGTGTATGACATACTATATATTATAAATAATTTATTTAAAATGCTTAAAATAATAATTATGTATTTTGTTAATAAATTTTACTTAATTGGTTTACTCAAAATTCCAAGATTCAGACTAATATAGAAATATAACATAACTGTAAAATGCACTTCAATTATTGAAGATTTGGCATCACGTTCGAGTTTACCCAAAGTTACGAGACATTTATTTCAAGCGAACTCCTTCAGTTGCGTGTAATAAGGCAAGCGTGTAACATGAACAGCGAATAGAAAACAACTATCACATGAAGGGAACCAAGAACTGAAGTTGAACCACCAGTTCAAATATAAAATGGTTATATATAGCTTCAGGGTATAAGTGTGTTGGTAAGGGACTTTTTTAACTTGAATGAAATCACGAGTTCGAACTGTCCTCATATATGCAGCTATTTTAAATTTATAATCTTAACAATTCAGTTTAAAAATGTTAATTTAATTAATGAAATCTTTATTGTTAATAACATGCAGGTGTTTACATGAAGAATAATTTTAAACTAATCATCTACGTGGACTAAAATACTCAACTTACAAACTGTTTCTATATCAAATTGAATGTTTTAATCCACACGAATGATTATTTGATAATTAATTTTTTTAACATAAATACCTACATGTAATGGATGAAAAAGATTCTTTTGGTTACAAAATTTCCCGCTTTGTAAGAGTATGAAGAGGATCATAATATATGTAAACTGTCTTTCATATTTTAACAAAAGGTTATTTCCATGAATAGAGCATGTAACTCTTATGGTTATGATAGAGCGACTTTACTAGTTGCTATAAGGGTCACTCTCACTTAAATTTCTTTTTGGTAAGTAAAAACTAGAGTTGAATTTAATTAATTGGCCCCTTTTTACTTTTAATGATAATTGGTCCCTTTTTAGTTTTATTGATCTTTTATATTTATATTTTGAAAATTAAAGGCTACATAATAATATATACAAAACCTGCTACGTCTACAATTGTGAATTTCTATGTTTGTGGACATCCTATAAGATTCGCACGTCCCCCCATCTAATTTTTAAGCATCGCTTAAAAGTTAAAAGCATGTGATTTGTGAATAGATGTGCATGGAAGAGTGATGACATTGTTTTATTCATTTATAATTGTTAGACATTTTGATTATTCCTGACATTACACGGGGACCAAAGTATAATGTAAGGACCGACCTAAAGTTTTGGAGAGCCTCTGCCCCATAGCAACGTAGGGTTTAGAAAATAAAAAGGTTAGGTCCATGGTTGAAAAGAAAATATTTAGTTAGGAGTTACCAAAACCATGTGTTGGGTTTTGGGTTTTCTGTTTATGATGTAATTTAGTATTGATGGAAACCAAAATGAGAATTTGGAATTGCTGGTTCAGGAACATCCATGTTTTGATGATAAATCCTAATTCCTTAAGTAGTCAACATCATCAAATTATTCTCAGTACAAGTAATACATAATGGTATTGACTTTTTAATGTACTACCATGAAAGCCACTTGCTGATTCCTGAGGTGGTGGGTGTGGACCACGGACAGATGGACTCGCTGCCCTTTGGTATTTGGCAATGGCAATTTGGCAGGGACTTATCCATCATCCTAGCTAAGATTTGCTTAGTCAGGTCCTGACTTCGTCAGTTGTATTGGTCAGTTAAAAACTTGAGAGGGGCATCGTATGGCTTTGAGTTTTGGGGCTGGCACCAATAGAAGAAACAAAACAGGGCTATAAACCCAATGCAATGCGTTAATTAACTGGATTGTACGGAGGGGGTTTGGTTGAATTGGCCAATAAACCCAATGCAATGTGTTAATTAAATGTGGATGGTTGTGGGTTTAAAAATGACCGGATTGTACGGAGAGTTTGGTTGAATTGGCCAATAAAAGCCATCTGACAAACTACACAGCGGGCTAATCAGCAATAATCACATGCATCTCTGGGAGAAGAAGGTACAAACTCTGTTTAGATTTGGAAACTACACACCATATTTGCTTCAAAACTGTTGAATTCAAACAAAATCCGCAACAATCAATCAAAGTCAGTCAGCTTCCAATCAATCTTTGCATGTGGCGCTAAAATTGAGAGCTTCTTCAGGTGGCTTCAATGGTTAAAACTAAAAAGACAAAGCATTACTTGTATGAGACTGGAAACTACAAGCAACATAACTGAAAGAGGACGTTAAACCTCTGAGAAAGCCAGAAGATTAGACCCATCAATGTTAAGTGGGGACATTAGTTGGAGAATGATTGGAATGTATCTTGCTTGAACCCCAACCCTAAAAGGAATGGCTGTTACATTAGATTTGGCCTTCAAAATCTTTTTATTTTTTTTGTCATCGGAAAATATATCATGTTAATTTAGAATCTTTTACTAGTTAGGAGAAAGACAGTAAATTATTAGACTCTTTAAAAAAGGTCATACTATTAGACTTTTTTTAGGCCTTGCGCCTTAACGAGATTCTTATTAATTGTTATTACTGCTCCTATTAGATTTCTTTTAATTATAATCTCAAAAGTAGTGTTTTATGAACATTTTAAAATATTGAGCTACTGACATATTTTTTAATATCTGCATTCTCTTGCTTTCCTTTAAGCTATGTTTAGTAAGAGATTTATTAATAGAATATAATGTAATGTAATACTATTACATTGTTTAAGAAGAAGATTTATAATGGAATGAAATGAAATAAGATAGAAAATGAATGTTTCATATTATATCTCATTCCATCCTAAACAGTAAAAATGAGAAACTTTCGATTTGAGAAGATTATGATGAAACATAAAATGATAAACAATTTTTCACTATATTGCATCATAAATCCTTCTTTTAAACAATATTTCATCATATTATATTATGAACTATTCCATCGCTCAGAAATAATAATTTTGTAATATTACATTTATTTATGTTCCATTCAATTCCATTATAGATCATTCCATTCTATTAAACATCTTACGTTCAACCAAACATAGCCTTAAATAATATAAGAATTTGTAAATTAAGGGTGACTTTGATATTATATTAAAATTTGTAAATTCTTCAATTTAGAGAAGTGTTTCATATAAAAAAGGAACATCATATCTTAACTTTAAAAAATATTTCTAAAAGGCTCGTATGAAATTAAATTTATTAAGAGGTGATAAATAAAAAAATTTCATATATGAGCCAACTTGGTAAATCTAATTTAATTGGGTTTGAGTTGGGAATCAATTTTTTTGAAGAATTAAATTTGACTTGAAATTTTTACTATATTTAAGCTAATTCAAAATTAATGAACTAAATTAGAATTGAATTTGATAAATCCAAATTTTTTTGACTTAGACTTAATTTTCATTATCCCTAATTTACTCTATTGTTAAGTTTAACTTTTTCAAATTTAGAAGAAAAGTGATAACTTAGAAGGGTTAATTACACATTTTTTCACAACTTTCCTTAATTTTCAATTATAGTTTGAACTTTAAAAAATGACGATTAAATACTCAAATTTTCAATTTTTTTAATTATAGACCGATATTAGATCTCTGACAAGTTTGTAGACGTGATATGTCACATGTTTCAAAAATTCTAAATATTTATACACATAAGACCTAATTAAACAAAACAAATTAATTAAGTTTAACTAAATTACATCATTTAATTAAGCTAGCTTATTAAACACAACTAAATTATTAAGTATGTAATTGTCACTTTTTAAAATTCAGAATATAATTACGAAATTAAGTATATAATTACAAAATTAAGTAAAAGGGGGCAGTTTTGCTACTGTTGAGTGACCTTCGCGGGTGCAGGAGCTTAATGCATGAGTGCGATAAGATCTAAGATAATCTGTGTGAATTATGACCAAATTGCATGAGGACGAGACTAAAATATGAAAACCGGAGCTGAATGAATCAGAAGAGATTCTAAAAAATGAATTTTGAAATAGAATGTTACTACTGTATGCACATGACATGATGCATAATTTTCCTCTTTTGCATTTGCATGTGAGCTTAATTATTTCTGATACATTTTTATAAATAAACAAGTACGAGGACTGTGTTACCCTGTACCCCCGCAGCACCTAATTCAGATCATATACTTTAAGAAATCGATAAAAAGCACGCCTCTTTTTCACTGCCCCCTTAATTTATTAAACTAAAATTAGTCAGCAATTGCATGGCTAAACAGTAACAGTAAATGCTGACAAATCAAACAAATAAAGATTAACTTATTACAGTGGAGGAGACTATGCTTTACAGCTACGCCCTCACATGCACCTTCTAAATTTCACGCATTGAAAACTAAAATCATTGGATAAGACTTCCCTTCTTATAGTCATCAAATTTCATTCAAGAAATAGGAAATGCACCGACACGTGGCGGCTGCAGAGTCGGTGGGACGGGGGTGAAAATGTGATCATTCCGTTAGATAGAGAGATGAGATGGTGACTGACATCCATAGCCAATGGGAGAGGTTTTTTTTTTTGGTTAAAGAGAAAAGATTGTTTTAGTTGTAGAGAGGAGACACAGAGAGGAGCTGCTCAGAGAGCAAAAAAGGTTTTCATTCACTGCAACAAATCAGGAACACGGAGAGAGAGGGGTGGTGAGAGACTTAAATTTGGGTAGCAGAGTGAGAGAGAGAGAGAGAGAGAGAGAGGGCTATGGCGGCGTTGCAGAGAGAAGCAGCTGTGATTCTGTGTCTCTAAATTTAATGCCTCGTCGCTAGAAGAAGAAGAAGAAGAAGAAGAAGAAGAAGAAGAAGAAGAAGAAGAAGAAGAAGAAGAAGAAGAAGAAGAAAGGATAGGTTTCTCTTTCAGAAAAGTTAAAGTTGTCAAAGTTGTTATCTTTCAACTAACCCACCTGCGAGCACCCATCAACACCAAGAACACAAGAAGCAAATTAAACAAAGACTATTCATTTGACACGGTTTTTAAGAGATTACGACAGAGAGAGAGAGAAAGACAGGAACATACTCTAGTCTCTATACAAGGATACAAGAATCTGAGGGGACAAGAATTCCGAGAAAAATCGAGTACTGCACTACCTTTTCTACTCAGAACCCGAAATTCGGGAAGTTCAAAGGCTTCTTTCTGCATTTGGTTTCTGGGATTCCAATCAAAAAGCCAAAGGCTGAGGGGGGGTGGTCTCTGATATGGATTGTCTGTCACCACAATTGAGGTCTGGGTCAGCTTTAGAGGTATGGCTAGCTTGTTCTCACTAGGTAGTGGAAGAGGAAGTAATAATCAAGAGGAACAACAAAACAACAACCCGCCATTAATAATCCCACAAGAAAGCTGGATTTGGTACAAAAATGAAGACATTTCTTACAAGGGCTTGGAGCTATGGCAACAACAAGAGTTTCTCAACCAACGCCACCAAAATCCACAGCAAGATCTCTATGTATCTGCCGTTGGTTTAGGAGTAGGACCTGGGAAGAGCTCTATCAACGTCTCTGATGAATCGCCGTCGAGATCAGGCTTCATGATGATGAGGTCTAGTGGTGGTGGAGGCATAAGTTGTCAAGACTGTGGCAACCAAGCCAAGAAAGATTGCTTACACATGCGATGTAGAACTTGTTGTAACAGCCGAGGATTTGGGTGCCAAACCCATGTGAAAAGTACTTGGGTTCCTGCTGCAAAGCGCCGAGAAAGACAACAACAGTTAGCTACTTTGCAGCACCAACAGCAGCAACAACTACAGCTTCGCGGAGAGAATTCCAAAAGACACAGAGAAAATCCTAGTTCTTCCTCTCTTGCGTGCACTCGTTTGCCAACCAACATGTCAGGTACAGACATCTATATACACGCAACACACACTCTCACCTTGTTTATTTTCTTTTCCCTGGCACGACTCACAGTTCCAAAGATTTAGTCTTTAGAAGAAAATAGACACATCCTCAGAGAATCGTCGAGAAAATGTGAAGAGAGAGAAAGACACTGAGATTGGGAGAGCATGCTCTATTGCGTTGCGTGTAATGAAATCGATCTCCGTAGGAAACCCCATCAGCTTTTCTTCCTTTTCCTTTTACAAATACTGTTGTTTAGTAGTCCTGACCAGTGTGGATCGAGGGGAAGAAACTATTTTCCTCTTTGTGTGTGTCTGTCATGTGTTGATATCTGTGTATGACCCTCTATTCTCTCTGCTTTCTTTCTTTCTGCCATTTCTTCCACACAATAATTTATCAAAACCCCATTTATTACCACTCTTATATATACTAATTTATAAAAAGCCGATTCACGTTAAGGCCTCTTTCTGAAATCTTATTGTTTAGGGTTAGAATTAGGGAAATTTCCGCCGGAAATCAACTCTCAAGCGCTGTTCCAATGCATGCGAGTGAGTGGCGTAGATGAAAACGACGACCAGTTCGCTTACAAAGCTACAGTGAACATTGGGGGTCATGTGTTCAAGGGAATTCTCTACGATCAAGGCCCAGAAAGCACCTACATGGCCGGTGGAGAAACATCCTCCGGTGGTGGTAGTGGATCACAGCAAGCGCTCAATCTGATCACTGCACGTACCGCCACTGCAACCACCGCAACGTCCCCCACAGGCGGTGGTGCTTGTGTGACAGTTGCAACCTCGTCGAACGCGGTTTTTGTAGATCCTTCATCAATCTACCCCGCTCCATTCAACGCCTTCATGGCTGGTACGCAATTCTTTCCAAGTCCAAGATGAAAACATCAAACACCACATTCTTGTCTCTCCCTTTCCCTTCTTATATTATCTTTTTTCGCTATAAGTTGCCAAATATTTGAAATGATAATCATTGATAATTGTAGTAAGGAAGTACATTTGACAAATCCATTTGGAAGTAGGAGTCACGAAAGAGAAAATTTGAAGAAAGCAGGAAACTTTGAGAGGAAATGCGGGACATTTAGTTGTATTTGTTCAAAAATTTAATGGCAAGTTCAAATTTTTTTCCTTGTCTCCTACATTTTCTTCTTCTTTAGTAAAGTTTTTTGCGAGTACAAGATGAGCAAGCATGATGTGTAGTAGTGCTAGAATATGCATATGTGCGTGGCTGTTTCGTGTTATTTATTAATTAATTAGGGGTATGGTGTATTGTCTTCTGTGTTTGAATCTGCATTTACGCTTGGTTTGGACCTTCAGAACATACTTTTTCCTTGCTTACTCGTAAGTTTGCCGGTTTGAAATGGAACGAAAGTTGGATTCTTCTTTAGTTGGACAAACTACAAAGACAAACATCTTTTTTCTCATGACGCGGTATGATATGGTATTGGGGGGAGTCCAGCCATGCATAAGCATTGAAGTTCAAAAGGTGAAAGAAAACGCGCACATACACACACCCTCTCTCTCTCTCTTTATCTTTTTCTTCTTTTCTCTCTCTTGACTTGACCATGTGAGACAGTAAGAGTGTTTCTTATTACCCATTCCTCCTCCTCTTGAGCTCCTTAACTAGAGTAGACATGCATTGATGTGACATGGACGATGAAATGGGAAACATTGTTCATCAACTGCTACTCTCCTTTAATGCACTCTGCAAGAAAGTATTAATATGCTTTGTTTTAGGTAGAGATGCTCTTGCTTGCATATGGCTGTGCAGACGTGAATAATTAGAAAGACTGTTTGTTGTTAAGGGAAGAGTTTGGATTATGCCCATCAAAACTGAAAGATTGAGAAGCTTTCCTTTTACAAACTAACCATCTGACATTTTGCATGTTCTCTTAACGCACAGTAGCTTTTACAAGTTCAGCATATAATTTCTCTTTTCCCAATAAAAGATATTGTTTCTTCAAAATTGTCTGCTTCCTTGAGTCCTAGATTACTGTTATGCTACATGCGGAGAGTTTGATTCGTCATTGCAATACATAGCAATGATAATTCTCACTCCGTGGATCCTCTTTTCTTTTTAAAAAAAATTGGCAAAGAAGTTTTAACTTCTGAATGAAATTTGAAAGAAATAAGAGGAGATATATTTCATCTTCAATCTTAAGTCTTCTTGATAATCAAGGATGTATAACACTTTTCCTGACTTTGGGGTATGACGTTTAGAGGTAAGGAAGAAAAAGAAAAATTCTATAGCAAATGTTTGAGTACAGCTCATTTAGCAATTCCTTCGCAAATTAAAAACTAATGAGTAAAGTATAAAATAGCATAGATGACTATTTTCTGTTTCATTTTGAGCTTACAAAAGTCATCTGCTTACCTAATCAAATGTGACTATGACTGCATTTGATTTGATGTAATGAGATTTCATGTACATGTTCCATGTCAAAGATCCACACACCAAGATTAATAAAACTAGCTTTAGCTATAATCAAACTAGACAACTTTCCTATGTACAAAGAAAAGTAGAAACTAAACAAAAGTCTAAGTGTAAAGTCTTTTGTTATTGGTGATACTGGCTTGGATCACTATGGTATGAAGAAAACACAATCAACTAATAATATAAAAATGAACATTTAGGGAATCAAGTTACATTGTTCTTGTACAAAACAAAATTAGATGAAGGAGGTATATATTAAATAGTGATGAAGATGAACTTAATTTTCAGAATAACTATTTGTGGAGCTTTTGTCTTTAAGGGAGTTTTTCTTAGGTAATTAACTCTCCCTGAAAATTGGCACCTTTCGGTTGGAGGTTGAGGTGCTTTACTAAATCTTTGGTTAAGCATTCTAGTTGAAAGGAGCTTAATTGTTTCCGATTATACATGGGCACATACGAACTGCATAAACTTAGTCTGACAGCTAAATGACACTCACGTACGTATTTGGAAGAACATTAGGCTTTTTGACCGTTGACTTTAAGAAGTGTTGAGTTTTTGTTGTTATGTTTTAAAAGAGCACATTGATATGGAGACTTGTAGCTGGCACTTGAAAGCTTTGAAAAGTTAAATGCTCACGGGATAAAATTACTTGAGTTATGTTTCTTACACTCGATATGCAATAAGCTTGAAGACGAAGAAAAAGATTTATCTATGTTGGAAATTGATGGAAAAGAGTTGGAAAAAGCTTCTTACATTACCGTTCAGTTGCATGGAACTAGGTAGAGTTTTAAGTGCTGAAAGTGTGGGCATGATGATTTGAAAGTTTAGGGTTTGCTAGAGTTGTTCAACCTGTTATTCTTTTTTTTGTTTGTTGAAATTAAAAAAAATTGCAAGCATTCTGAGAAGGGACTAGGGAGTTTGCTTGTCTCCTGACAAGTTTCTATCAACATCTGTTTCTTTCATCTGAAGGGAGATTTCTGAAATGAATATCATATAATTGTTCCCTTCCCCCATTTAAATTAAGAAGATCTACGCAAACCGGTATGAAATGAAGAACGATTCCTGAGAAGCAGGATAACTAGATGACCATATATACACAAATTTTTGGCATATTAGGTCAAAAGGATTTCAAAAATAGGAGGATAGGGAATAAGCCGAACAAATAATTCATGTATCAATTTGTTTGGTTATTTTGCATCGTTGAATTGTTTCATGGGGCATACTTATAGCAGCTAAAAATTTTCAACTTCTAACCACCATTCCTAGGATATAAAGGGTACGTTTGAAATCAAAATGTTTCATTTTCAATCCTTAATGTCATTAATGCATGCTGTTATTGGAATAGAATGCCCCACTTCATATAATTCTTCACATAACAATGGAAGAAGACCAGACTTAACCTCTATTTAGTATTTACCTCATTCAAGAACCAACTAACAATGATGATTTCCATCTTAGTCTTAATTGAAATCTGATAGACCAATTGTTTAATAAAGTTGTAGCTACGAGCTAAGAAAGAAATATCACTTGTCTGGTACGTAGTAATTGATCAACTGCATCCCAGATACTGCAACAGCTCTTACCAAGAACTTTACAGGAGCGTAAGCTGACTTTTGAGAATGCTTTCTCATGAAAATTCGCCTGTTCAATTTTCATATTTGAGAAACCACGATTCAAGAGAATCTATCCTGCCAGAAAAATCTCCATTCACGTATAAATTGATCAAATTCCAACAGTTCCTCTTCAAAGTAAAAAGCTTTGTCAAAGGTTGGTTGCTTTAGCCCCCAAACTTGTTCCATGTACAGTTTTTCTTCCTGATCTCAGACTATAACACAAACAAGGCGACCTATTTTGATCTGGTCTCTTGGAAACCAATCTATGGCTTCTAGCTTCATTCTAGCATAACAAAACTCTATTGAATTAATACATACACCGAAAGTTTGGTTCTGTCGATCCCCAGTTTTGGTTTGCCGTAAGATCGTCATTTCCTGTAACTTTACCACATCAGTCAGCTACTGAAAATAGTGTTATCCGTGAACTGGACAACAAAAGAATGAGAACGACTGAGAGCCTATAATAAGACACTTGGCTATGGAAGTAAAGGTACGTATCATTGTCTGTTTATTACTTGGAAGTATCTTGAAAAAGACAAGACAGTTCACGGAGAGGAAGAAACGAGTGAGAGTATAAGAGGAATACAACAACCGTAAGCTGGGGATATAAATTTCTAATTCTTGGCATAACCAAAGCTAGAACAAAAAGAGTACTAGGGTTGATAGCAAGTTTGCAGTTTGCAGTGGGGTATGATAATAGCAAGTTTGCAGTTTGCAGTGGGGAATGATAGCTAAGTTGAGGCCTGATTTATAGGAAACAAAAGCAGTACTATGATTAACAAATTTGTGGTCAGAATTGTTGTGGTCCCCTTCAGCAGGCACTCCGGTTAGTGAGGTATCTGTTACAGTTCAGATGGGCTACAACAAAATCGATTCTTTTGTTCTCCTCATCAACTAGCCCTTAAGATCAGGTGATCCAATGGAGATTTGGAATAAGTAGGATTTAAATGAAATTGACTGCTTAGTTTTACTCAAAGGGAAACCTATTTAGCTTGTGAGTAACTAGGAGACAAAATTTTAGCGAAGCTAACCTGAAGCGAAGAAGTTCAACAAAGACTAAAAAGGGAAAAGGGCAACTTTAGTACCACTTGTGTTCTTGTCTCGAGACTTGTTAAGCTGTTTGAGCATGAAGGCTACAGGTTAACGTAGGCACTGGAGATATGAATGCATGTATCAGGATAAGGCAGCAGAGTAAGCACTGAAATGTCCCTTTATTGTGCTAGCTTAATTCTTTCTTTCGCCTGTGATAAAAGCTCCCTCGTCTAGTCTTCTTTCGTCCCTTTTATGTCTGTGTGCGAGAATCCATGAAATAACTGTGAAGACGAAACATTTAGCCAACTATACGCGAGAGTACAAAGAGTTGTGTGTTTGTTTTCTCATTTCTGTGCTGATTATTTGATTCATTTCCGAACCCTGGATCAACTTGTAGGAGTTTAACGTTGGAGTAATATTCATATAGATCAATCAGTCTAAAAGACAAGGCAATCAGTGTTCAGAGTTGAATAAAAATCAAGAAAACAGGCTGTTAAGTGTTAACGGAGCATTTTCTAGGTTTTGGACATTCCAACGTGCAATGCTTTCCGAACTGAACAAAGGAAGGTCACACATTCTCGTGTCCAAAAACCTGATCTAAAGTATGGTTTAGGCCCATGTTGGGGTTTCAGTTTCACTTTGTCACAAATAAGCGAATAACCCTCGTATCATATTAAACAGAAGTAGCTGGTGATCACACCGTGGTCGGGTTGGTCGTGCAGGGCCCGAGTCCAGTTAAAACGACCCGTGGGCCGATCGGTACATTCTTTAAAGATCAGTCTCATACCTAATGGCTATGTCAAGCCCAAGCCCGATCCACGCTCTCTTCAGTCCGTCCGCATGTGAGAGACTCTCATGCACACGTAAAGACCTAAACCTAGTTGTTGCTCCATATATAAAGTATAATTCTATCGTAACAAAGGTACGAAATCATAACCTAGCTTTCTCTGCATTCAGCAGCCTCACCCTCACCAAAAGACTGACTTGAGCGTCGGAGGGGCTAATCGGGACACAACCCCCGACGTGCCTTTTTCGTTTTACAGGGATCTCAACGTCAAAGTCATCGCAGAAAGCAGCCAACTCATGGATCCAAACAGCAATGTTCCGTTTCGCCAGAATCCAGCAGAACCAATTGGCGTCCACCGTGGGGCCCAACATCAGGGCACCACATCTAGAACCACGCAGGTCAGTCAGGCGGCAGCGGTTAACCCTGATATCGCCGCTGTCACGGCTCTGGCGATGCAGCGGATGGGTTTACAGCTACCTGCCATCTTACCGCCCACATACTGTGCTTCTCGCACACAGTCTTCGGACTCGAACAATCAACCACAATCTACAAACTTAGAAGAATAAGAGCAGAGCGCAGCCCTGGAAGATAACGTTGGGACCAATGCGCCCGAATCTCCAGCACCTCTCAAACGCGGATCCCCCTGCACCCATGCATACATCTCTCACTCGAAAACAGATCGACGAGGCAGCAGATCTGTTGATTCGCCAGATTTTACAATCCTAACAGGCACAACAACAGCCGTCTATGCGGCAGGCAAGCCTGGCGATCGATCGCCATCCTACGGAAGCTCTGGAAAAAATCGTGGACGATCGAATCAATGTAGCCATGAATTTTCGCCCGAACCGTCCAACATCCCAATGTAGCTCTCCCTTTGTTCCGGCGATCTTAGATAGTCTCCCGACACCCGGGACCAAAATACCGACGCCTGAAAAATACACGGGAAAAACCGATCCCTTGGACTACCTGCAGCATTTCCAGTCGATGATGAATCTGCATTGCGTCCCGGACGCTATCCAGTGCAAGGCTTTTTGTACGGCCTTTCAAGAGGGTGCCCGACGATGGCTCAATAGCCTACCTCCGGGCTGTATCACCTGCTTTGAGGATTTCAGGTTGCTTTTCCTCAACCAGTTCGCCACGAGCAAACGACCACAGAAAACCGCCTTAGAAGTAATGCAATTGACCCAAGGAAGGGGAGAAAGTTTGTGGGAATTCATCACTCGGTTCAACAACGAAGTGGTCGAAGTCCCCGACCTCACCTGCTCGTCAATGTTGGCAGCACTTATGAACAACACGAGGGATGAGGAGTTCAAGAAGTCATTGGTCCTCGATCAACCGCGATCTATTCAAGAGATCAGAAGTCGGGCAGATAAGTATATTCAGCTCGAAGAAGTGCTGAAAAATACAAAGCATAGAATGGATGATCGCTTGCCAGATGACAGAACGAATAGTTCGCACAAGCGACAGAAAGGTCAGTCGAACTGGAGAAAATCGACCGATCGACAGGGGTATCGACAGGAGTTCACCCCGCTTAATAGGCGATATGCAGAAGTATTGGCGGCCATGAGAGCGGAAGGAGAAACTATCCGGGAATTTGAGAAGATGAAGACTCCCCCCAGTGAAAGGAATCCCAACTTATATTACCGTTTCCACAGAGACATCGACCATGACACAGAAGATTGTCGGCAATTGAAGAGAGAAATCGAGTCCCTAATTCAGAAGGGAAGGTTGGGTCGATTTGTAAAGCGCGAGCAAAATGCCGATCGAGACAACGATCATAAGACTGGTCGGCCCGATGATAGACGACAATATTGGAGGCGGAATGATAGAAGCGATAGAGGGAGACAGAATGCGAATACAGACGATCGACGCGAAGTGAGAGGTCGGTCCAGGCCACGAGGCGACAGGAACACTGGGTAGCAAGATGACCGGCTAGTGAGGGTCATTAACATGATATTCGAAGGGAATGCAGCAGGGGGATCCACTGCAAAAGGAAGAAAGAGGTACGCCAGGCAGGTCGGCGGAGACTGGTCAGTCAAAAAGAAAAGGCAAAATGATGGCGTCCTATCGTTCGACGAGTCTGACCTTGACGGTGTTAGTTGGCCCCACGATGACGCGCTCGTAGTGAGTCTGAACATGGATGACAACGAAGTGAAGCGGGTAACGATTGATACGGGCAGCTCAGCCGATCTGTTGTATTATAATGCCTTCAAGCAGATGGGGCTACCAGAGGATCGACTGCTACCTACAGAAGAGCCTATCAAGGGGGTAACTAGAGCATCAGCCTATCCGTTCGCCCGAGTCTGTCTGAAAGTGAAGTTCGGACAAAGGCCGTGTCAGGTAGAGAAGGATGTCGAGTTCCTGGTTGTGAAGTTTCAAGGGGCGTATAATGCGATAATTGGACGAGCCACTCAAAACGCCCTTAGAGCAGTTGTCTCTACATACTATCAGGCAATGAAGCTCCCAACGTCCCACGGAATCGATGTTATCAGGGGTCAGCAAAGAATCGCTAGGGAATGCTACTTAGCGGAAACATGGACACTAGATGGAGCAGTAGTCTTGGCGAGCTCTCTTGACGTGATAACCGATGAAGAAGAGCGGAATAACGAAGCTCGCCGAGCAGAACTCGTACTCCTCGGTGAAGACAGGAATAGAGCAACCATTCGTTCAGAAGTCGTCAAACAAAAAGCGACGAAGTTCTACAACAGAAGAGTAAAGCCGAGCGGCGTAAAGGTTGGCGGGTACGTCCTGCGAAAGGCCGAGGCGGCTGGGAAGTATCCTGGAAAGCTCGGACAGGTATGGGAAGGACCCTATCAAGTGATCAAACAAGCCGGGCATGGTTCCTACATCCTATGCGATGTGAAAAGGAAAGTTCTACCGAGACCTTAGAACTCGCGAAACTTGAAGGCGTTCTACCAATAGATAAGTTTTATTTTAGTTAGTTTTCGCTTATTATTATTTTTGTACACAACCCGTGGAAACCTTTTTCCTGTCCCTGCCAGGCAGGTTTTTTAACCGCCCACGCCCTCATTATCATAAATAAAGGAGTTTTTAGATTTCTTGCAATAAAAGCTTCATTACATTTGGAGAAGAGTAAAAATCCAATCAACCAACGCTCGGCATCTACATAGGTCGACTA
>JANZLD010000235.1:54950076-54972509 GCA_026413575.1 Erythroxylum carthagenense | reverse complement strand
CATATATAAGGTATAATTCTATCGTAACAAAGGTACGCAATCATAACCTAGCTTTCTCTGCATTCAGCAGCCTCACCATCACCAAAAGACTGACTTGAGCGTCGGAGGGGCTAATCGGGACACAACCCCCGACGTGCCTTTTTCGTCTTGCAGGGATCTCAACGTCGAAGTCATCGCAGAAAGGAGCCAACTCATGGATCCAAACAGCAACGTTCCGTTCCGCCAAAATCCGGCAGAACCACACCGCATATCAAAATTTGAGATCATATTCTTAGAAAAGCTATTTAGAATAGAAGATTGATGGTCTTTTAAACAATTGAGTCAAATGTGGTACGGTATTTACTATTAGCAAATTAACATGCATGGCCTTTCCCTTCTTAGACCTTATCCCACTGGCATCTCTAGAATTGCTGCATACATACCGTAATCTATATCGGTTTCTTCTAAACTCATTTCACGAGTAAGGTGGCCTTGGAACCAAGTTTTTCCCATCACCAGGACCATTATATGTTGGGTTCTTCTAAACCTACCTCTTCTTGACGGGGTCTAAGGATGGCAACGGGGCGGGTATGCCATCCCCCGTACCCGCCCCCACTCCCATATCCGCCGGGAATTTTTTGGCACTCCCATGCTTGTACCCGTTGGGGGTTTGACCCCCATCGGGTGCCCGTTTACCAGCCTCTTTTTTTTAAAGATAAGCTTATTTAATATAAATGGACTATTTGTTTTTCTTTTAAATTTTCATGCTATATTCATACATACATACTGAATTTAAATAAGCTTATCTTTATTTAATTGCTGGGTTTGTATGTATATATATATAATGGCAAAATTGTAATTACTATATAACGGGTAAACGGGTATGGGGAGTGGTATCCTCATACCCGCCTCGATACTCGACGGGTATTTTTGCTAACCCCCCATACTCGTCCCACGGGTAAAAATTTGCTCTCCACACTCGCCCTCGTTCGGATAATTTTATCGGATACCTATCGAGTTCAGGTACAATTGCCATCCCTCGGGGTCTACCTAGACTGGAATGCCAACCCTGCAAGCTCATTTTATGGGCTTAATCTGTAATTTAACGTTGTAAGTGTTTAAGGACAGCCTACACCTGTATTAATTGAACTAATCTATTTGAAATTAAAAATGGATTAATTTAATTTAAATATTTCACTCATTAATTATTTTAAATTAATTAATAGTCATATAAATGTTTTATTTATAAAATTTTATTATAATTTTTTTGAGTTAAATATTAATCGGGACGTCATTGCGATACTCTCTTCACCTCACAAACTTTTAAGAAACGAACATTGCAGTGTAACGCATTTCCCTTGTCCTACTCTTCAGGATCGTAGAGACCTTCCACCTTTGGAATGTTTCTCTGTTTTCTTGTCCTGTCAAGTAACTCTCTGTCTCTCTCTCTCTTCCATTCTCAATCTACCTCACCTCCACAATCACTTCCCCACACTTCTCCGCCAATTCATCTTATCATCCCACACGCACACAAAAAGCAAAAAACAAACAAATCCCTGGCGCAATTAAGCAAAACAAATGGCTCCTTCCAGGCCCCGTAATAGTAAGAGAGGCTCGTCCTCCTCCTCCTACACTTCAACTATAACCACCGTAGCTTTCATCGCATTATGCGTTGTGGGTGTGTGGATGCTCGCCGCTAACTCCGGTGTGCCACCGCAAACCACCAACCGCGTGTCCAAAGACTCCACATTTACCACCACCGGCTCTGGCGTTGACACAGCTGACGTCTCATCTTCCATTAAGAATATTGATATCTCTGGCAATAACTTCGAGACTGAGGTTTCCTCCTCTAATGCGCCCGAGAAAACAGATTCTGTTGTCACTAATAACGCGGAGACTGAGGTTTCCTCCTCTAACGAGCTTGAAAAAACAGATTCCGTTGTCACTACCAACGTTGAGACTCAGGTTTCCTCCTCTAACGAGCCTGAAAAAACAGATTCTGTTGTCACTAACAACGTTGAGAATAACGTTTCCTCCTCCGTGGAGCCTGAGAAAACAGATTCTTTATTGAATAACAACGTTGAGACTGAGATTTCCTCCTCCAGTGAGCCTGAAAAGACAGACGCTGTTGTCACCAACAGCGTTAAGACTGATGTCTCATCAACCACTGACTTGCATAAAACAAACGCTTCAAACAAAACTGATCAGCCTGTTTTCGAAGACAATCCTGGTGATCTTCCCCCTGACGCCATTAAATCTGATGAGCCAAAGACCAATGACGAGAATGAGACAGACAAACAAGACTCGGGGCTTGATAGCAAAACGGTTGAAGGGGATAAACAGAAAGAAAAACATAATCTAATGACTCAGAACCAACAGGCTGATCAAGCAAGCTTGGATGCAAAGCAGCAGAAAGAAAACGAGAAGAATTCGAAGAATGAGAATGTAGATCAAGCATCCGAAAGTGCGGAACAAGGTAATTCGGAAAAGGAAAAACAGATGATTGATTATGGTAAAATTTCACAGGATTCAGGGAGTCAAGTGGACAATGGAGATCAACAGCAACAAGAAACACAACAAAATGCGAAATCATATGAAGAACAACAGCATGAGCAGCGACTTGAAGATGCTGGAATACTAACCGTTTCACAGGACTCTCAGAATGATGTATCAGAAGAGGATCAAAAACAAAGAATGGCGCAACAACAACAGAAACAGCAGGAACAGAAGCAAGTAGCCTCTCAGAATCAGGAGACCCAGCAACAAGAGGGAAAACAAGCTCATTCGGACATAACAAACACTGGAACTCAACAGAATCAGGAATCCGAAAAAACAACAGAGAGTGCTGACAACCAGGTTGATAATAATCAGGCGACCAAGCAAGAAGCTTCGGTCCAAGACACAACAACACGTACTAAGGCTACGGAATCGAACGTAGGGGAGACATCATTTCCAGGCAATGGCGCATCAGGAATACCAAAAGAGTCAAAGGAGTCTAAGAAGTCCTGGTCTACTCAGGCGTCCGAATCAGAGAACGAGAAAGAGAGACGAAAGGAGGAATCGTACGGTAAAGAAAGCATCTATGGCTATAAATGGCACCTCTGCAATGTGACTGCAGGTCCGGATTATATACCTTGTTTAGACAACGAGAGGGCGTTAAAACAGTTAAGAAGTACCAAGCACTTTGAACATAGAGAAAGGCATTGCCCTGAGGAAGGGCCTACTTGCTTGGTCTCTGTCCCTGAAGGGTACAAAAGGCCAATCACGTGGCCTAAAAGCAGAGAGAAGGTTTGAACAGTTCTCTCAAGTTTTATTGGAGTGTTTTCGCTTTTGCAGTAATAAAAAAAAAGTAATTACAGCGACTCTTTTAATATGGTAACAGATATGGTATCATAATGTACCTCACACCCTATTGGCGGAGGTGAAGGGACATCAAAATTGGGTAAAGGTGACCGGTGAATTCTTGACTTTTCCCGGCGGTGGGACTCAGTTCATACATGGAGCTCTTCACTACATTGATTTTGTTGAACAGGTACCATTAGCTTTGGTGACGGGCTCAGATCCTAGATTGCATCTTCTCCTCGAATTAGTCGTTTGCCTTCAAATTCATATTTGGCAATTCTAATACGTGTTAATGGGTGCAGGCAGTGCCCAATATTCAATGGGGCAAGCACACTAGAGTAATTTTGGATGTTGGGTGCGGGGTTGCAAGCTTCGGTGGCTATCTTTTTGAAAAGGACGCCTTAACAATGTCTTTTGCACCTAAAGATGAACATGAAGCTCAAGTTCAGTTTGCCCTTGAAAGAGGAATACCAGCAATATCTGCTGTTATGGGTTCTCAGCGCCTGCCATTCCCAAGCAGGGTCTTCGATCTTGTACACTGTGCACGTTGTAGAGTGCCGTGGCACGCTGAAGGTGATAATTGTTCCTTGCTATTTCATGTCAAGCTTTTAGTGCAATTGGATTTTTATGATACCAATAGATTGAATATTCAATGAGTTGCCTGCTATTTCATCTTGCGTATCAATTTTATATGCTGATGGATGAGAAGGATCGTTCTATGCTTCAGGCGGTCTTCTGCTTCTGGAATTGAATCGTGTTCTACGACCTGGAGGATATTTTGTATGGTCAGCAACTCCTGTGTACCAGAAGCTTAAAGAAGATGTAGAAATATGGCAAGGTAGGGTTGTATGATACCGTCTACTTGTTAAATTCGTCAAACTGACTCGTTTTGATTTTCCTAGCAATGTCTGCATTGACTGTCTCCATGTGTTGGGAGCTTGTGACAATCAAGAAAGACAAAATCAACTCAATAGGCGCTGCAATATACAGAAAACCTTTGACAAATGACTGTTACGATCAAAGAAAGAAGAATACCCCTCCCATGTGCAAGAGTGAGGATGATCCAGATGCTGCCTGGTACGCTTTCTCACTTAGGCATCTAGATGATAGCAACAGCTGGGAACGACAGCTACATCCGATTAAAACATCCATTGCACGTTGAATTGATAAATATCAGTATCATGGAAGCTTTGTACTTTCAGGTATGTACCTCTCCAGGCTTGCATGCACCGGGTACCAGTTGAAGAGACAGTGAGAGGTTATCACTGGCCTGTGGAATGGCCTAGTAGATTACAGAGTCCTCCGTACTGGCTAAACAGCTCGCAAATGGGCATCTATGGCAAGCCAGCCCATGAAGATTTTTCCAGAGATTATGAACACTGGAAACAAGTTGTAGGCAACTCATACATGAAAGGATTAGGCATCAGTTGGTCCAATGTCAGAAATGTTATGGACATGAGAGCCGTTTATGGAGGGTAAGAATGTTGCTCATCCTATCTTTCTTGTTAACATCTAGTTCTTAGGATCAGAAATTTTCTTTGCTTCAATCCAGGTTCGCAGCAGCTCTAAAGGACCTTAAGGTGTGGGTCATAAACGTAGTAAATGTGGACTCTCCAGATACTCTTCCCATCATATATGAGCGAGGCCTTTTTGGTATATACCATGATTGGTGTGAATCCTTCAGCACTTACCCTCGAACTTATGACCTCCTACATGCAGACCATCTCTTCTCAAAGCTGAAAAAGAGGTCAATAACATTGATCAATGCTCTTCATTCTTTTGCCTCTCTAGTCTGATGAACAAATTGTATTCTCCTCCTTGTAGGTGTAAGCTTGCTCCTGTCCTAGCTGAAGTGGATAGAATAGTAAGACCTGGAGGTAAGCTGATTGTTCGGGACAAGTCGAGCACAATAGGAGAAGTTGAGAACTTGTTGAAGTCATTGCGATGGGAGGTTCATCTTACCTTTTCAAAGGACCAAGAAGGTATGCTCAGCGCTCAAAAAGGTGATTGGCGACCACAAACATTTGCAGTCTTATCCTGATAAAAGTAAAAAAATGGATTCGGCTCGATTAGGCTTTGGATCACTAGCGACATTAGTAAACAATTACTTGGGCCTCTGCAATATCGCGCTCCTCTGAAATGTATAATCGACAGCTAGCTAACTTTTTTGTAGTGCCATCATGTTAAAACTCTTAGAAATATTGTCAGCAAATAGAAATATAACTGCCCAACTGATGGGATTCTTTATGCCAATAACATGAAGTTTCTTCATGTCTTTCACGTTACCTCCATCTAAAAAGCATGAAATTGAAAATTGATCAAGTTCAGTAACTTACTACTTGCATCAGCGGGGAACTAACATTTCAAATGGTGGGATATATGATAGGAAAGTAGACCTGGCAGGAACCTGAAAGTAACTCAGAACGTAACACTGTTAACTACATGTATGCAGATTATATTAAATTTTTGAGTGAAAAAGTCCTCAATTGTAGTTACATTAAAAGGACAAATTCGAGAATGCAGCAATTGATAGAAAACGGCTTTGATTTCCTTGCAGAAATTATGATATGATTTGAACATGTACCAAATTTATCACGAAATCAGAGTACTTGATGAAAGATCAAAGGTATAGAATGTAATATATCCCACAACTTAGAGATTCTTTTTGCATTGCAGGCAGAATCTATTCCATAGGAACCCCTATCATTTGCTTTCATTGCTAGAAAAAGGTAATATTTCCAAGAAACTATCAACAGCTAAAGTGATGATCTAAAATATACCCTATCCTCAGAAAAAAAAAAAAGGTCTCTAGTAGCAGAAGAAACTTATGAAATGCTAGTTTTACTCTGTTCCCCATGTATTCATCAAACAGTATCCAGAAGTGTCTGCAGTTGTCCACTGTCGACAGAATTTTTGAGATCTGAAAAACAGAAGCAGCAACATTATGGTTACAGACAAATCAAACATGATAGGAGAAAAATCAAAACCATGAGAATATGGCAAAACATAGAGAAACAAAGGGCTTAGACATGGAGCAGACTAACCATCCGAGCCACCAATATGCTTGCCATTAACAAATATTTGTGGGACTGTGCTTCGGCCGACAAGATCAAGCAGAACATATTGAATTTGAGAACCATCATCTGCAAGCATTCATGCATAGAATGAAAACCTAAACAACTAATCCAGATATTTCAAAATCTAGCAGTCATAAAAAACACAAGAATTAAGCTGAAAGATACCTCGAAGATCAACCTCAACGACAAAAGGCTCTTCCTTTAATTCACTAAATATGCGCTTGGCACGAAAGCAGTACCTGCAATGAAAAGCAACACAAAATCACATCTGGTTTGCGATGTTACACACTTGCACAGGCCTAATCAATTCCAAGCAGAACAATTGAACAAATTGACTACAAGAACTATTACTTCTCTAATAAATTCAGGAACTAAAATCTAAAAGCAAGTAGAATACACATCTACCATCAAATTCAACTTCCACAGAAAAAGGTCATCAGGGCATTAATTTGATGACCGACGCATTCTCTATAAACTTCCATACAAGATCAGAGGATCGCACAGAAACAGAGTCCATAATTAAAACAGAAGCAACGAAAGAGAGAGAAGCGTTACGGGCAATAGGATTTGGAGAAGATGACGATCTTGTGAGAGTAGATAGTGTTGTGAACAAAAGCTGAAGCTGAATTCGTTGCTTTGCTTCCATTCACGTACAATAAGAACAGTAACATCAACATCAACATCAACAACGAAAACAAGCCGACCCCTTTTCGATTATAAACAACGTGCTTCTTCATCTTCGTTATGCAGTCCCGAAATCCAACCAATTCTCCGTTATTGTTCCCAACTCGGAATTTTTGTCAGGTTTGACCATGTATTGGATCAGGAAGAAGACAGGCACCTTTTTATGAAACTTTTGTAGTTTGAGGTTTAGTAGGCCCCGGCCCAAGAAGAGTAGTAGTTCGATTGCTACTGGTTTACTGGAAATTAAAAGTACGTATCACTTTGTCAACACCCTGCCAATCTCTAATGACAAAACCCTGCAAATGTTTACAAGTTAAGACTATGCTCTAGTAGTAGTCATATGGTATATTAAACAAATTACTACTACAATGATCAAGCAGTCCAATTAATTTTTATGGGAGTTTAGTCTGATTTTGGTTTATCAACTTACGTTCCACCTGCGTAAGGAGCAACTTCATCATGGGAGTTTGGTCTGATTTGGGGTACCTCGCCTTGCAATCCTATAATCAACTTCATAATGGTTTGTAAAATACAGATTATCATAGGTTATTATCTTCTAAGTTGTACTATGTTAAACAAAATGATGTACCTTTGTGCATGTTCTTATATTTAACTAAATGATGGGCCTTTGTGAATATTCTTAAAAGCATCATTCTCTTTATTATCTTTGAATAATCATGTTATTGATATAAAACTCTTGTTATAATTTTGTAGATGGAATTCTCTACATCTATTAGCTCTAATTATAATAATATAAATAAAGGGGTTCGCTTTTAAGGAATATATGTTTGTTTGAGGACATCATGAATCTAGGTAGAAGATTTTTAGGATATCTCAATTACCTTATTGTAATGGTGAATTTATCCACTAGTACGATAATCAATTTCCTAAGAGAGCCACCTATACAATTAAAAATTAAAGAATGAAATATCTACACTAAAGGTAGCTGAAAGAAGGAAAAGTATATATGGACCAAAGGAATTTGATGCCCAATTGAAAATTATGAAGTAAGGCATTGAGAAGTTGACCAGAAAGAAAAAAAAAGTCAAAGTTGATGTTATTTAATATAATTGTAAGCTTTATTTAGTTGTTATTTCATTATTCAACTTCTATATGGTTGTAAAATTAATATTTTAGTTTGACTAATATGAATGTACTTATGAATTTACTTATACCTTTCATTATAAAATGGAGATATAAAATTATGTGCTAGATTATATTTAAGTATAGTCGAATTCTTATCGTGTACAGATTACTTTATATCCCATTAAATACAACAACTTCTATTACTAGCTTACTATCTACTTCTAATCCATAACAAAATTTCCATTACTAGCTTATTAGATTATTATCTAATCACTAATAAATAGAAATTTAAGTTTAGACCAACAACATTTTGAATCAAGCTTGTGAAAAGTGGAGTAAAATATGAACCTAGTGGAGACACATATACAACTATAAATCATATAATACAACCTACCAGATCCAAATAATATCAAATCTCCTTGCATACAATATTTATCATGTATTTATCATATATATAACCAACCTATAATCAAATTAACAATTTAGTTACAAAATACACCAAATCAATTGTCATAGATTGAAATACATTGATGCATCAAATCCAATGTCTAGTTTGCCAACTTGTTAGCTGCTAATCCCAATTACTGCTCACCTCTTACTTGTAGTAGTTTGTAATTGTCTTAAGGTTATATTGGACTTGTATTTAAATCTCATCTTGGTTAAAATGACAATTTAAAATATCTTTGATTGACTTACCTATATTTCCTTTGAGTACTGTTTGTAGAACTAACAACTTGTGAACCAACCTGCTAATGAACGTTAATATAAGTTTAAAATCGATGAAATTGGTAATGAATGCATATGAGTTTAAAATTAGTATTTGTTGACTAGGAAGACATTCATCAGTAGTAGACATGCAACTTTGAATCCATGTTTACTGAGCATAAATTGGGTAAAATGAGTAGCACTGTAATTTGTAAGATATAAGAATCATTAGGTTAGCATTATACAGTTACTTCTGACAATTCTTTAACACAAGGTCCTTAAGTTAATGTTCTTTCAACTAAAATCAAACGCATAATGTTAAAATTGATAATTAGATTAAAATTAAAAATTAAAAATTATTAATTATTAATTACTTATATTGTCATGTTATTCTTTAGGTCTTAATACATTACATGTTCTACTGTTGTGTCCAATTGCACCACATTTCCTATATTTTTGAAGTTGACCCTTTTGTGACATCTTGCTTATACTTGTTAGTTAGTTTGGTTCAGTTTTATCTCTCATATTTGCCTTTTTTTGGCCTTTTGAGCATCACTCTTTTAGTTGATGGATATATTTCCTCCAAATTATTCAATGGCCAAAAGATCACTCCCCTAATAGGCTACAACATTTGATCATACACTCTTAAAAAGGTTTTTTTTAATATAGCAATTAGCCATAAATGCCTTTGATTTTATTTAGAGAGATTGATAGCATTGATGATATATTTGGATGGGTAGCCATATAGGTCCTATGCTCTGTAGCTACAATGATTATCCTTTCCTAGTCTTATAACATACTTTCTATCCCCTTTATTGATCTCGTATGCTCCATCACCATTCCATTCAATTCTCCATACCTCCTTATTTTCTGTTGCTTCTTCATAATTGTAGGTGCAATATCTGATTTCCATGTATATACATATAGCCTCCTTGCAGCATGTCTCCTTATCACTATTGTCCAGATGGTTTTTATCATATTGACCACTGGTTTGTCTCTTTTTAATAGGATCCACTCATTAAAGTTTTTCTTAGGTTATTATTAATAATCAGACATTTTGACTCAAATGAATTGTATGACCTAGCCTAACTCTCTTGTGGATACTCAAGCAAAGTAGAAACATATCTATATCTAATTTTGTACAATTTATTCAATTGTTTATTGAGGTTTTCGATGTACATTGACTGTGCACATGCCTAGAATGAAGAATCATACAAATAACACAAGTAAAAAAACTACATTTTTGATGTCATAAATTATTATAATTCTATCTCCATCTTCCAACTTCACATTAACTAATATGAGTGATAAGAACTAACTCCAAAAATCAATATTTTCAACTTTAACAATTGTCTACACTATAAGATATATGCCCATATTTCCATCCTTTCCAACTACATTAATATGCCTTTGAAATTCAGTCTTCAAGAAATAACCATCCATCCAAGTATGGGCCTCAAGGGTCTCCATCATTCTTTTATAGCTAAAAACAATTGTATAACTCTTAAGCTACAACAATAAGTTTTTTTATTCCTTGATGATTGTGATTCCATTGTTGATTTGAGATTTTTATGTTTCAACTCTTAGATATAATCTCACAGCTTCAAATATTCATAAGCATATTCTAATGCTCATCTTTAACTTCCTCTTAGCAGCCTAGCATATAGTAGAATTCCTAAATATGTTCAAATTTTCTCTGAATTCTTCAATCACCTTTGTAGTGGTAATGTTAAGCTTCTCTAGAATTCTTTTCCAGAAGTGTCTATTAAAAACTTTGCTGATACCATCGTAGGCTTGTTTGGAGTGAAACATGTATGCTCAGACCTATATGTTTTTATTTTGAAACATTGTTGTCACTATCATAGGTTGCATGCAATTCCCAATTGTATCCTTCAATGCATACTACCCTAATTCACTTAAACTTACTTTTTTTTCCACTGGACATTAAACCCTATTTTTATTGAACAATTAACAACATCATCTTTTAATCCTTTAACGTTGGCAAACTCCATACCTAATGTCCAATGTAACATAGTACAACTCGCTTCATGTCTAATACTTGTGATGGGCCTTCTAATTGGCTTCACAGGCTCCGTTCTGCTAACACACTCATCATTAGTAATGAAACTCCCATAATTGCTAGAATCAATATCCATCGGTTAGTGTCTATCAAGAATTAAAATATCAAATGTAATACGTACACCTTTAGCTTCATTATCACTTTTAGCTTGATCATCTTCTTTTTCATCATCACCTTCAGCGTCATTAACAACTTCAGCTTCATTATCTCCTTATTCGTCATTGTCACCTTCAACTTTATTATCATAAGTTCCCACATCCCCATCATTACTATTCTCTTCTTGATTGATATCTACATTAACTTCATCACGTACAATATCCTCATCATTGCCTATTATAGTCAAAAATTATAGAGCCATAATCAAATTGTAACATTTATGTGTAAGATACACCTTAATCGCCCCAAGATTTTTAAAAGTTGGTTAACCTAATGCAACTTTCATTAGATTGAATAAGCCTTAACGACTTATTAAATATAATATTTAGAACTCTATAATATGCCTTATCAACCAGTAAGTATCCAAGTTCCTTCCCATCTCATAAATTTATCTATAGTTGATAAAATCAAATTCCATTATATCAAAACTACTCGACTACCCACCCTTATAATCAACTCGAGATATTTCTTAAAGTTTCCACTATAATATAAATTCAAGGTTCTGTATTGAGTCATGATAACCCTATAAATGACAACTAATCCTATAAATGAAAACTAAATAATAACTTGTAAACAAACACATATACAAGCAACTTTGAGTAAGGTTAATTCAGTAGAAAATAACTGATCATAAAATAATATAGAAGCTATTTTAGATGTAAACACATATACAACTACTTTGGATAATGTTAATTAAGTAGAAAAATATTTGAATACAAAATAATATACTTATTTCAGATGCAAAAATATATATTAACATATAAAGACATATATACAAACACATATACAAAAAATACAAACATGTACATAACAATGGCAAAATCATGGAGAATCAATGTAGACACACAATATAGGTTAAAAGGGGACAAAAGAGGTTATAATATGAAAATGGAAAGTATTAGAACAATACTAATAAAAATTAGAAAGGATTTAAATATTTTGAAAATTGGTTGTAATAGTTACATTGATCATATAAGTTGGATTATACTTGGTTTTTATAATAACTCTATATTTATGAATGATCATATCTAGTCCTAATCCTAATCTAAAACCACTGAATTTGTGGACCATAGGATATTATGCCTTTACCTAACCACCACCAAATAGCTAAAGCTAATAAGATCATTAAAAGATCCTTATTCCTTTGGTATCTACAATGTCCTCCAGTTCTAAGCAACCTATTATTGAAAATTAGATGTCTAAAAGCCTTTAATATAATTGGACCTAATGTGGGTAAATATTATTTTAGTGTAGTAGCCATTGGCTTTATGTATATCTAATCATTAATTAGTGAATTTCATTTTTGCTAGTATTAACCTAATTCCTGTATCAATGGGGAACCACATGTTATTGCGTTCTTAGGGGACCATCTCCAGTAATATACTAGGCATGCAATTTGAACTCATCAATAAAGAAAAATAAGTTATTGGGGGACCATATATAACCTCCAATGTACCACAACAGACAATGAGTCCACAGTTGATTGCATTTGCCGCCTACTAGGATAAACATATTTTGTAACTAAAATTAAAACAATATAACAATCTTGGGTAAAAGACATAAACCTCCCATATGGTTTAAATTTGTTTAGCAAAACTACCTAATCTGTAAAATTATTAGGAAAAATCCTAGTTTCCAGTTTTCTTGAAAAAAGATTTTGGTTAAAAGATAACAACGAAACACACATTGTATTAACATCAAACCTAGACTAATCAAATGTCACTAATATGATAATGCAACTCAACTTTTAAGCTTGACTCACACAAATTAAATTCAACTTAAATCCATAATTAAAGATAATTATAATTTGTTATTTAGTTGTGTCAAATTTAATTATTTTGGTTTGAGTTTAAGAATTATGTTAAATTATTATATAAATAGCATTTCATTAGTCCATGTTTTATATTCATACTACATATGTTTTGTTATTATTTCTTATCCAAAGTCTAAAATTTTCCTGAAATACTAAAGACTAAGAGGAGATTTTTTCAAGAATTTTAAAGATCAGTGAGTTTTTCTGAGATTTCTTAAACTAAATGGGAGGTTAGTTTCTTTAACCAAACATTCTTTAACATTGTTAAAAAATTGCAAAAATGTGCTAATCTACACCTCACTATGAAATAGGGAGAATGCACACCACTCGATAAATTAGAGAGAAGTATGTCACAAGAAGCGCACCACACCAATCACCAATAAATGCCCATACCAAAAAAACATAGATAGGCCACACAAATACAAGCAGAGAAATAAGAGATTAAAGATTTCAACACTAAAAAACAGAGAATTACGAGCAATTAAGGTGTTCTAAAATCCACACCCAATTTTAGATGACGTCATTTTGGTTTATGCAAAATGCTATCGTCTATAATTCTGTTTTTTTTTTGTCTCACTTCATTTCCATACGAAAACATTTGGTTAAATGCCAAATGATGTCACCTGATGTTATGTTTCTTCTAGTCATAGGGCTTGGTTAAATTTCAAATATTATCATCTAGTGATGAAGGTAGATGATAAATAATATCAGATGATAATGTTTGGCATTTAACCAAAGGCTATCGTCTAGCATGGAGAAAACCAAAATTTTCTTTACCACATAAGATGTACATATGGACTAAGGCTGGTTAAAAAAATCACATATATATATATAACCCTAGGTTAATAGTTCTATTAACCTCCCGTTTTTATATTTATATACATATAAACGGGAGGTTAATAGAACTATTAACATATAAATGGGAGGTTAATAGAACTATTAACCTAGGGTTATTTTTGAACATTTCCAAAATGATATGACTATTTTTTAACATTTGGAAAACCTTATGGTTCATTTTGAATGAGCTAAAACAATAAGGTTAAATTTGAATTTTGGTGTAAAGTTTGGGCCATTTTTACCCTTACCTTATAAAAAATATGCTTAAAATAATTAAAATTATAAAATATTTCTTCAATTTTATAAAATTTTAAAATAGTCTCTTGATATATAATGAAAAGATAAGCACACATTTATGTACATTTCTAATCATATTACTTTTTTAATAATCAAATTACTACATTTTAATTGAATTTTCAATAAAATCCTTTAAATCACATTACTATTTCTATCAATCTTTGTTGAAGTATTTAAAAGTCTTTAAGACAATAATACGAAAGAATATAAAATGATGAGGCATTTGAATTCTTGGATAGAATGAGATATTCAATGGCTCGTGATCTTGCCTTATTTAACATTCCTATCTGCATTTCTTTTTATTTGGGTAGAATGGTATATTCACTAACACGTGATCACATCTTATCCACATTCTTCTTTAGATTTCTTTTTGATTAGGCAGAATGGAATATTGACTAACACGTGATCATGCCTTATCCAACATCATTCTTTGTGAGATTTTTTAATAATTTCCTATTTTATTTTATTTATTTCAAATTTCAAATCTTACTCAATCTCTGTAATTCCTTTTCTATCTTGTTTAGAAGCGTTCCTAAGATAAATTATACTTTTCTATTTATTTCAAAAGTCTTTCTAAGATGAATTAGAGTTTCCTTTTTTTTTATATAGTTCTTCCCAAAATGAATTTAAGTTTGTGTAAACCTATTTAAACAACTTTTGAGAGAGATCAACATAACCCTCTATTAATAAAATTGATCTTATCTTTGAAAATTTTTATTTTATATAAAACTGTGTTTGTTTGTCTTTCCACTATGTCAGGTGGTATGAGAGCTTTGAATCTCACAAAGCTTGTTCTATCTGACAGTGGAAAATAATCCTAATGATGGCATTCAATTATTACCCAATGTTTAGAGAAGGGTTGAAGAACGCAAGACAACTATTCACAATATTGAACAACATTTGGCTACAATTGCAAGATAACTATAGACATTAATGTGAGACAACAATAACCCAATATTTGGAGAAATAATTGATAAGGAAGTTATGACAATTGATGATTCTAATGATGATGAGGAAACCATCATCAGAGGAGATCATTGTAGACTAGATGAGAAAGATTCTGAATACCCTAGGGAGAAGAAGATGAATTCGCTGGAGTTATTAGGAGATTAATGATTTCTTAAAGGAGCATAAAGATTGGCAATGACACTAATTATTTCACATTAGAGGCATGGTATAAGAAAATCTTTATAAGCTATTCATTGATAGAGGTAACCAAGAATATCATCAAAAAATTGGTGGTTAAGAAGTTGAAGTTACTTACAAAACCTCACCCTGAACCTTATAGCATGGCATGGGTTACTGTTGTTAGTGATATCTGTATCATAGAAAGGTGTAAGGTGTTATTGGTAAATACTCATATTAACATTATTGTGATGTTGTTGATATGGATGTATGTCAAATTTTGTTGGGTAAACCATGGAAATATGTTGTTGATGCATATCACTCTAGAAGAGATAATATTTATTGATTTGTGAAGAATGGTGTAGAGTATAAGTTAGTACCTATAAGTGAAAAGAGAGTTGTGAAACCAAATGAAATAGAGAAGCTATTATTTTCCAATTTTAGACGAATTTAGGAATGTAATACCTGATGAGCAACATAATGGATTACCTCATACAAGAGATATCTAACATCATATTGATTTAGTTCTTGAGGCTAGTTTACCTAACTTACCTCATTACTGGATTAGTCTAAAAGAGAATGAGATCTTGAGGGAGAAAGTTGAGGAGTTTATTAAGAAGGGGCATATTAGAGAGAGTACGAACCTATGTGCAATTCTTGCTTTATTTACGCCCAAGAAAGATGATAGTTGGAGGATGTGTATAAATACTCAAGTCATTAACAAGATTATTATTAGGTATGAATTTGCTATCCTAAGGTTAGATGATACGTTATATCTATTTACTCAGTCAACTATCTTTTCTAAGATTGATCTCATGAGTGGTTACCATCAAATTCGAATTAAAAACTGCATTTAAGACTAGAGATGAATTGTATAAATGGTTAATGAAGACCTTCAGTATAAAGGTTATGGGTCTTGAGTATTTAGAGGATTTATTTGAGAGTGATTGAGATTTTAGGGAGATATGGGACTTGTGTTTGGTGATAAAGTCTTATGATGATTTTTATATACATAAAAAGTTTTTGATAAAATCTAAGAACTTCACTCAGGGAGAAGGTGATTAGAGAATTGCATAAGGGAGGCTTAGATGGTCACTTTAGTATAGAAAAGGCTTTGAAGAGTTTAGAAAGAGATATTATTAACTAAAGACAAGGACAAACATTGTTACTTTGTGTAGAGGTGCCAAGTTTGTCAAGTTGATAAAGTATATGCTTCAAATGCTAGTTTGTACATGTCGTTGTTAGTTCCTAATGCTATTTTGGAGGATTTGTCTATAGATATCATGTTGGGACTTCCAAGAACATAAAGACGTATGGATTCTATCTTTATGGTTATAAGTAGTTTTTTTTTCTAAATATCATATTTTATCCCTTATAAGAAGATGATAGATGTTACAATGGTTGCCAAGCTATTCTTCAGAGAAGTGGTGCAATTATATGTTTTTCCTAGATCAATTACTTTTAATCGTGACACCAAGTTTTAAGCCACTTTGGGAGGATCTTATATAGTTCATTGATTCGTCTCTTGACTATAGTAGCATTATGTACGAATAAACCGATGGCCAGATGGAGGTAGTGAATAGGACTTTAGGTAATTTGGTAAGATGCATATGCTGTGACAAACTAAAAGTTCGGATTTTTGGATTGTACAAGTTAGATTTGCCTACAATAACATAGTCCACATTGTCATTAGTCGATTGCCACTTTTTTTGGTTTATACCAAAGTACCTAATCATGTTCTTAATCTTGTTGAATTGCCTAAATCTTTTACCATTTCTCTTAGTGCTGCAAAGTTAGCCAAAGAGGCACAAGAGATTTAAGTAGAGGTGAGGAAGAAAGTCGAAAGAACTAATAAGAAGTACAAGGCTAAAGTTGCTCCACATAGGAGAGCTCAAGTGTTTAGTGTTGGAGATAAAGTTATGGTTTTCTTGAGCAAGAACCGAATTGTTGGAGGTCATTGTAAACTATAACAAAAGTAGTATGGTCTATTCACAATTAAAATAAAAATCAACGATAATGCCCACATTATTGAACTACCTCTGTGGATGGGCAATATCTCTCTAACTTCAATATTACTTACTTTCATGATACTAAGCCTGGATATACTGACAAAAGCTTGAGGTTGAGTTTTTTAACAAGTGGGGGTGAATGATAAGACATTTAAATTCTTGGATAGAATGAGTTATTTACTAGCAAGTGATCTCTTCTTATTTATCATTCTTATTTGCATTCTTTCTCTTTGGGCAGTATGTTATATTAACTAGCACATGATCACACCTTATCCAACATTCTTCTTTGGATTTCTTTCTGATTAAGTAGAATAGGATATTGACTAGCACATGATTATGCCTTATCCAACATCCTTTTTTGCAAGATTTGTGAATAATATTCTACTCTATTTGACTTGTTTCTTATTTCAAACTTTACTTAATTTATTTGATTTCTTTCCCATTTCATTCAATAGTCTTCCTAAGATAAATTATAGTTTCCTATTTCTTTTGTAAGTCTTCTTAAGATGAATTAGAGTTTCTTATTTTGTTCCTTCCTAAGATGAATTAGGATTTATGTAAACCTATTTAACCAACTTTTGAAAGAGATTAATGTAACTCCTTATCAATAAAATTTATTTTCTCTTTGAGAATTTTTATCCTACAATTCTTGGATTAGAATTGTTTTTGTTTATCTTTTCCTTTGCATCATGAAATCCTTGTATAAAATGAAAAAAAACACCTAACTGAATGGACACAGGGTATGGTGCACAATACACAGTCTCTTTTAAATCTAACTTTTAAGAAAAATCACAACCTACAACATCAACCCCCTTTTCTTCCTTTTCTTCTCTTTGTTTATTCCCTTAATATCTTATACCAACAAAACAAATCTCAACTAACTATTTTAGGTAGATTAAAATTTATATAATAATAACATCTCAAAATTCAAGACAACAAGCTAGAGGGCAGTGAAGAGAAGATTTAGGCAATGAAGGGAGTAGCTAATGAGTAATAACGAAAAAGATAGGATAAAAGAGGATTGATGAGGAGATAAATGAGTGAAATTATGAGATAATAAAGCAACTCGATAACTATTAGGATACATTTTTTAATTTAGTTCTTATATTTTAAAATTTTCACTTCATATATGACATTAGTTGGTATGCAAGGTACTAACAAGTATTTTGCATACTTGTTAGTACCTTCATCCGATACGATATTTTAAAAATAAGTTTGGTACTAATTGGTATCGATTAGAATAATACGATACTTAATTCTATTAATTGTTCTTAAATAATTCATTTGACAAATAATTAGACTTCTTCCAATCCAATATTTTAGGCCATGAATTCTTAACTAGTATATATAGACTCATACCTCAATACTCAATACATAAAGTTGATTAATAAATTAAATTAATAATATTGATAGATTAAGAAGATAATATTTTAAAAATTCTTAATATAAATTCTTAATATCATAAATTAATAATAATATTATAAACTTTCATTTTTAGATAAAATATTAACGCAAATGTATATATCGTTTACTCGCGAACATGCTTTATAATTCAACAATTACTAAAAAATTATAGTATAATTATTACTTGCATTGTATAATTAAGAAAAATATGTAAAAAGTTTGGAAAGAATGTATTATAAGTTAAACGACACTCTTAAAAGTCCAATACACCTATTATAATATGTAAATATAGAGAATAGTTATAACAACAATCGAAATATATAAACATATATGTGAAGTCAATTTCATTTCTTATAAATGAATGTTGATCTTTTAGCTGTTTATGACATATTTTTAATTTTATAATATAAAATTATTATTTTACAAATTTAAAAGTAATTTAACTTTTTTTTATTGTGTAGAAACGTTAGAATAACCTTATTATAAGTAAATATTTTTAATAAATATTATCAATTTTTTATAAATACATATAATTTTTTTATGTTAAACTATAATTTATAATGTATTACTTTTAATAAAATAATAGTTAGTTTTCACCATATTGTAGGGATGATAGTCAGCCAAAGCTCGACTTGAACTCCATGGGTAAGGGTTGATCAACTCATATTCGGAACTAGGCTCACGCCTAAGCTACCGGCCTAAGACTTAACTTGACAACATGAATGATAAAGGCCTTTTACTATAAAACAATGTTATTTTAAGAAAACTCCCCAAAACGACATTGCTTTGGTCTTAAGTTTAAAAAAAAAGTAAGATCAAAATTATGTCGTTTTGGATAGTCCAAAGTCGCACTTTAGAGGAACATGTTAGGTATCTGACAGGAGTTGTTTTTCATATTCTTTTGAACATTAATATATTATGATTAATAAATATATTAATTACTTTAAATTTTTTGAAAAAACATATGTATGCTCACTGTCATTTATATTAACATTTTATATAAATGGAACATAAAATAAAGAAGTTATTGTGACAAGATAATATTGCTTTCTTTTTATAGATGTAAATATATTTATTTGAATATTAATTACATATACATAGTTATGAATACAGTAGATATACAATTAATAAGATATTGAAAATTGCAAATTCGCTTTACATAATTTCAAAATAAAATCTAAATTAATTTATGAAATATGTTTGAAGTTAAATTAACTTTTTAAAATGAATATTAATTATAATAAAAACATAATATTTTGCAAGTTTAAAATATGATTCACTTTTGAATGTGAAGTAGTTATAACAAGTACATTATCTATATACACATATACATATAATATTGAGATTGACTTAAAATTTTCAAATATTATGTTATTGGAGTACTTAACAAATTTTGAATTTATCCATCAAATACAAATATTAATGGAAAGTAAATTCTTTAATAGAAAAATTAAAATAAAGAAGGATGCCTCCTCACGTAAATGTAATATTTTAAAATATAATGCATTTATTAGTTGTAAATTATTATTAAAATGAAATTAATTTTTAACTAATTTCATGAATTATTTTATAAAAATTTATAAATAATATTTAATGTGCCCAAAATTTAAAAATAATTAAAATTTTAATATCAATTAAAATTTTAAATATTTCTAAATTGATCTTATTTAATAAATAGACATTTATCGTCTTAAAAATTAACATTAATTTGATATATTTGTTTTTAAACTTAGAATTAGATTCTCCAAAATTTGTTATGGTCAATGTAATTCTTCTGCTAAACTTTATTTGGTTACTTTCTTTTGTTTTTTTTCTTTAAGTTAAATAAATAAGATATTAGTTTTTTTTAAGTAGATTTACACATATTAGGGTATTAGTAATTATACTTTTTTTAAATATATAAATGGAGAGAAAACACACTACATATTACATTGTAAGTCTAGGGCGACAAATCCCTGACATATAATCTAATAGGATTGAAAGGCACCCAATGGGTGGTATATCAAAATTAGTGATCTCTAGTTCGAACTGGTCTGCATAGTTAGCGAGTCAATTAGTACACTGATTACCTTACTGTATATGTGCTGAGTTACAGCTACCTCATTATGGGTAAACAGTTTATTGATTCCCAGAACTAAAGGATTGAGAGACATTGCATGCTTTGACGGGAGTGATAATAGATTAATCACTATACTCGAATCTACCTCTAATTCAATTCGACGATAACCTAGGTTCCAAGCTAGCTTGAGGTCTTAAAAAACTCGCCAAAGTTCAGTGGATATAGTGGAGCACCATCCAATGTTCTGTACAAAGCCTCCAAACCAAGTGCCCGAACCATCCCGAATCAGTCCACTTGCTGTGGCCGAAGAGAGCGATCTTTTGCTTACTCCATTCGTATTTAATCTAACCCAACCCTGAGGAGGTTTGCTCCAGCCTATAAGCTATTCTCGTCAAGGTCGATTGATGATATTTGCTCTTCTTTGCCAGACTGACGCCTTGTTAATTTGATGTACATAATCTAAACCCTGATGATCTGGTGAAGTCAGCCAAGCAAAGTGTTCTTCAAAAAAGGCCTTATTTCTCTAAGCCCATAAAAACTAGCACGTTGTGCCAAAGATAATAAACCAATCTAAGCCAAGCACAAGTCGGTGTGTTTGTAAATTCCTTATGAGCCACTCCTTGGTCGTCAGGGTGAAAAATTTTGCAGAGACTACTTGTGGAGGGAACTTACTCTATAAATTGCGGGCTTTGGGGCAGTCATGCACTACATGTAGTGAGGATTCTTCTAGGTGGCAATGGTAGCATGCAACATCCGAAGTTAATTGTTTGTGGGCTCGCTGTTGATTAAAGAGTAATCGATCATGTGAGAGGAGCCAAAGAAATGAGTGGATTCGTTGTGGGCCCTGTCACTGCCATACTGTCTTCCAAAATGCATTGGACGAAACATCTTTATGATCCATTATCATGGAATATGCGGATACAGTCGTGAACTACCTAGTTTTTGATCGTCCCCAAATTAGTTTATTAGGCCCTAAGTAGTGCTTCGGCGGAAGAATACCTGCTATGGACCTGTAGATTGAAGAAGGGAGCATGGTTTGGAATGCTTCCCAATTCTAGTTACCTGTAATATCTACAAAGTGTTGAACCAGGTGATTAATAGTTGCTGTTGAAATAGGAGCCACTGCATGAAAGATAAGGGATCCCCGATCCTCAACCCAGGGATCGAGTCAGAATCGAGTCCTACATTCGTCACAGATCATCCATTTCTTGCCAAAATTATGCTTAGCCAAGAGGATTTGTATCACAAAGCATTAGGCTTAGAAACCATTGACCACCCTAGCTTGGTTAGTAAGGCATTGTTGGTTTCCTAAATTTTTTGAATGCCAAGGCCTCCCATCTCTTTAGGTTGACACATTTTTTTTCAATTAACCAAATTTATCTTTTTATTAACTTGTGTTGAGCCCCACATAAACTAGTGCATTAATTTCTCTAAATCATCACAAAGCTGGCGAGGTAGTCGAACCATCTGTATAGTGTAAATAGGCAGCGATGCGATGACTGATTAAGTTAACGTTATTCGTCTGACGAGTGACAAAAGATTGGCTGTCCACCCCAAGAGTTGTTGTTGAACCTTATCAAGAATATGATGGTAGGTTCTTTTACTAACTCTCTCTTGCAAGAGGGGCATGCCAAGATAACGTCCTAAGTCATTTGCCTGCTTTAAACCCAATGCACTGCTTAGATAGTGTTGGATCCCGAACTTTTGATGAAAATTAGAAATATTAAAATAAATTTAAAGTGAGAAAGAATTGGTGAGAATGAGAATGAATTTAAGGAAA
>JANZLD010000235.1:54860413-54881148 GCA_026413575.1 Erythroxylum carthagenense | reverse complement strand
ATATGACTTTATTCCATTTTGCTCAAATTTAACATATTCATTCACATTTGATCAAACTTAACATGCCTTATAAACATGAACATTTGCAATAATACGCCAATCAATACATGAAGTAATTACACATTACATGTATTCACTTAAGTTCCCAATTCACAAACATTCACAACTAACATATTACTCTTGTTCTTTAAATCACATTAGCATTCATAAGTAAACTTCATTCCTTTAACCATTTATAAGTTCCAAAATTAGATAATTTGATATCAAATAACACCTTCCTAAATTTATTGCTTTAATTAATAATCCAAACCTTATTCAACCTTTAAATAACTAATTCCACATCAAACTAGGATCATTTTACACCCTAATCAAGTCCAATTACACTATTAAAAAGTGCCTTCTCCTTATATGGTCCAAAAAATGTACAAAACCAACCTTTTTCCCTTCCAAAGCATTTCCCATAATCGTGGGAAGGTGCCATATAAATCCCACGATTGGTTTACTCACCCTTGACTTTAATTTTGTTTCCAAATTTAACTCCTCCATACTCCATCTAACTTACCTTCACCAAAGCCCATCAATTTCACTTCAATTCTACCTTATTCATGCTTCAATCCCTTTTCAAATTCATGTCCAAATCCAATTAACAATCATTCATTAGGCAACTCACAAATCATTATCTTTCATACATCAAAACCAAAACAAAATTTTCTATACAAGGATCAATTTTCCAGCTCACATTTATCATCATCATAACACACATTCCATACCAATTTAATCATCATAGAACTTGAATTAGTATATGCTATCAAGTTTAGAATTCCCTTACCTATTTAACTTCAATTTTCAACTCCAAAAAACCAGCTAATCTAGCCCTTCCAAGCAACTAGCACATATCCATGATCAAGGTGCAAATCTTAGCACCAAAAAGACAACATAAAAGATAACAAGATCTAGCTTCCTTGATGCAGCATCTTGCAAAGATGTCAAGTGATGATGATCTAAATTAAAGAAAAATCAAGGAGTTTGTGAGAGTAAGAGAGAGTTTCGGTGGAGAGGAACAAAGGATAGTGAAAATGCAACAGAAACATCAAATAAGCTATAGTGATTTAGCACTTGTTTAGTGCTAGGTGTCGTAAATTTGAAAGGGCACATGTCCTTCAATGAATCAACCTACATGTCACATATAGAAGTGAGCCGCTTGTCCTCTATTTAAGCTACCAAATGCCACAATTCTATTAGGCCATTTGTCACTCAACCAATGTTTGAATTAATTGTGTGGAAATTAATGTTTGAAAAATGACAGTAGAAAGAAGAAAAAAAATTAGGCTTACCGAATTCCATTCAATGTATAAGCTTAGTCATACTAATTTTCATGTACTAACTTATCTTTCTACTTAACAGTTTTCCTAGTCCAAATGTACATCTTAACACATCAATTTTCTAATGGTACCAATTAATTACAAGTTACTAATTGTGGTCCATCAAACCAAAATTCAAGACATATATAGTTTACAATCATATCACAATTTCAACACCTATCATATTTACTTTCATGAACATGTAACATTTCAACTAGGGTATAATTTAAGGCCTTACATTTCTCCCCCCACCCCCCCCAAAAAAAAAAAAAAGAATTTCATCCTCGAAATCCTTAACTGACTAATTCAACAAGTGAGAGCTATGTTGTCTTAAGTTCTCTTAAGTTTCCCATCTAATTATCATAATTATCCGACTCCAATATTAACTTCTAATTTTGCCAGAAAAATATTTACTTCTGATTCGTTCAATATTTATCCATTCCTAAAAATGGAACGTTTAGTCTACATGATATAATTCCATGGAAGTTCTCATAAAAAGAAAATTTTCTTTCCTCAATGATCTATACAATTCACGAAATCCTTATTAGTCTACTATGTTCATCACTGCTTTTTAGCCATTCATAATGTCTCAATAAGATCAATTACCATCATATTTCACATAATTAGACTGTTCTATGCACTGAAGCTCGATGAAACGATAGGCATGTACATTTACTCTTATGCCTTGGTATGCAACATTAAGATCATTGCGTTTTATTTAGAGATTTATTTTCAAAAAGTCACTAATTAATATCATAAGCTAATGATACCTTATCCTCAATTGATTCTGGATAACATTTAAGTATTCTATGACCATACAAAAATTACCTATCCTTAGTAGACACCATTTCAATATATTCACATAAATCCATGCTTCCATTACACTTCTCTGATTCATCTCAAAAATTTGCCTATGGGGTCTAGGACTTAAGAGCCTTCAATATGTCATAGATTACTCCCTATACCATATCCAAGCATGTACTACATATGTGCTTAGTAACATCATTCGCCAAAGTAACCACACTATCAAATGTGTACTCATAATAACTGATTAACCTAACCTTGAGGACTTCCACATATTTTGCTATCATTTATTTCATCTTACTTAAGTATGTTCTCAATCAATTCAGAAATATAATATATGTAACCATCATGAAATTATGATATCAAATCCAATAATAACTTTATACCAATTTATAAACTCTTAACATGATAATTAAAAAATCATTCCAGCTCAACGTTCAACCTCTCTAGGTAATAGAAATTTTGATTTCCTTTTAATTTTGTCTACACACTTCCTACAATATAGTGCTTCATAAGGCACCATGCCAGTCCTAGTCTGATAACTATTGTTGTAAGTAAACTCTATCAGAGTAAGATAGTTATCCCAACTCCCTAAAAATTCTAACACACAACCCTGAAGCATATCTTCCAGTATCTAAATCACAAGTTCAGATTGTCCATCTGTTTGGGGATGGAAAGCAGTATTAAACTTGATTTGATTACCCAAAACCTTTTGTAGACTTTTCCAAAATCTCAAAGTAAATCGAGGATCACGATAAAAAATAGTAAACAATGGTACCCCATGTAACCTCAATATCTCATTCATATATATATCTACAAGCCTATCCAATGAATAATTAGGGCGAACAGGCAGAAAGTGAGCAGACTTAGTGAACTGATCTAGAATCACCCATATAACATCATGCTTCCTTTGAGTGAGAGGAAATCTAGTAAAAAAATCCATGGTAATGTTATCCCATTTCCACTGAGGAGTTGAAATAGGATGTAACAAACTATATGAGATCTTTCCATACTTAAATCTAAAACCAAAACGTAGGACAAAATGCATTAGGCCAAATACAACTCTTATATTCAAGTACAAGTCATAGTTAAGCACTGGTTAAACCAGAATTGCCTAAACCATGCTCTGATACCAAACAATATAACACCTGAATACGCCCTGAGAGGATATGTAGATGCTACACAAAACAATCCTAAAACATACCAAGATATTCCAGAAATTCATTGAAAATAAGATAACATACTTCACATCCATACTTTGCTGAGTTATATACAGAACATCATGTACATATTGTTCTCGTCATATACATGCCTTAGATGCAAATCCATCATGTATTATAGTTATTACGAACCATTTGTACAAAATACAATACGTCTCAACACATTCAAATACAACTTAAAACTTAAACATAACATTTTCCAAAATCATATCAAGTCCTTCATTGGCCACTGTGGTTGTCCCAACCTTAAGTCTTCTTATCAGAACCTATACTGAGGCAAAACTACCGTGCTAAGCATATAACTTAGTAGGGAATAACTAAACAGGATACATAATGGCGACTGTTTCTAATAGTCAACTAACATTCACATGTATTGAATCAGGTCATATCATAAGCAATCTTTAATTGTTCATATTAAAGAGCAATCCAAACATTATTTGTCTCAGAACATAATGTAATTCATCAGTACAGAATATTCTTACATCAGAACAAAACATATAAGTATCAGAATAGAACGTCATTACTTCAGAACAAAATGTACAAGTCTTAGAATAGGATATAATTGTGTCAGAATAAAACAAAACTTGTATCAAATCAGAATATATCTTGTATCAAATAAGAACTTATCTTGTATCAGATCAAAACATATATCAAAACACAAAATAGATTAGCCTACTAGTCCTTTTCATAGAAGTGGGTAACGGGACCAGAACAGAAAATACCTATGCTTGGTATCTCATAAGCAGAAGAGACTTAAGTCTCTAAATCAGAAGACACCAAAGTGTCAAGTATAAAAGACATTGAAGTGTCTAAATACAGAAGACATCTTAGTCTCTAGTTACAGAGGTAGTTGCCTTCTAAGTACACCTATTTACCCACAACTAGTACTTGACAGTTTTAAAAACAAAACATTTTAGATTTCAGATTCACAGGTAAGTGATGTAGTGCATAGCATATGACTTATTCTATTTTGCTCAACTTTAACATATTCATTCACATTTGATCAAACTTAACACGTCTTATAAACATAAACATTTGCAATAATACACCAATATTACATGTATTTACATAAGTTCCCAATTCATAAACATTCACAACTAACACATTACTCTTGTTCTTTAAATCACATTAGCATTCATAAGTAAACTTCATTCCTTTAATAACTTACAAGTTCCAAAATTAGATACTTTGTTATCAAATAACATCTTCCTAAAGTTATTACTTTAATTAATAATCAAAACCTTATTCAACCTTTAATTAACTAATTCCACATCAAACTAGGTTCATTTAACATCTTAATTAAGTCCAATTACACCATTAAAAAGTGTCTTAACCTTATATACTCCTACAAATGTACAAAACCAACTTCTTTCCCTTCCAAATAATTACCCATGACTGTGGGAAGGTGCCATATAAATCCCCCGATCATGGCATGAGTGAACTGAAGGTTCACTCACCTATGACCTTCATTTTGTTTCCAAATTTAACTCCTTAATACTCCATCCAACAAACCTTCACAAAATTCCATCAATTTTTCTTCAATTCTTCCTTATTCATGCTTCAATCCCTTATCAAATTCATGTATAAATCTAATTAAAAAACCATTCATTAGGTAACTCACAAATCATTATCTTTCATACATCAAAACCAAAACAGAATTTGCAATATAAGGATCAATTTTTTAGCACTCATTTATCATCATTATAACACACATTCCATGCCAATTCAGTCATCATAGAACTTGTATTAATACATGCTATCAATTTTAGAATTCCCTTGCCTATTTAACTTCAAATTTCAACTCCAAAGAACCAACTAATCTAGCCATTCCAAGCAACCAGCACACATTCCAAATGTACATTTTAACACAACAGTTTTCTAATAAATTCCAAGTTACTAATTGTGGTCCATCAAACCAAAATGTAAGACATATATAATTCACAATCATATCATGATTTTAACACCTATCATATTTACTTTCATGAACATGTAACATTTCAAATAGAGTATAATTTGGGGCCTTACACAGGTGGTACTAAGGACCCCATATATTAATTTAAAACCAAATATAAAGATATCAAGTATAATTATGTCATGATAAAGTAGTATAATTCAAAACCAAATTTAGTTTTGTTTCGTTTCCTCTATACGAGTATTTAGAATAATTATTATCAATAATGATGGTTTGTTTATCATTGAGTATTTATTACAAAATATATTTAACTAAGTAATTAATGCCATGTTCTATAATGAATTACAAATAAAAAAATAGTTATAAAAATATAAGAATGCTTAATCTTGATTTGAGTGTTCATTTTAGAATGAATGTTAGAATAATTATTGAATAATCAGTTCTAGATATAAGAAGTATGTCTAACAAATACGAGATACCTTCCCAGGTAGGCAATTTTCTCCATTACTTTGTATGAATGGAGATGATATAAGTTTTAAACAACTTATCTAGGTGATAAACGATAACTTAAGTTTCAAAACACTAATGTTGATATGGAGTATATTAAAGGGTATAATGGTTATTAGTAATGTCATAACCTAAGAAAATAATATGTTAACCCAATCTATCCTAAGTTGATAAACGTAAGACTTAAAAGGTAGATTGAATAAGTAAAGAAGTAACTTGAGTTGGGCAATAGGTATACCTAAACTATCATCTATAAAGTATCTAAAGAAAGGCATATAATCTAATAAAAAGGAGCTAATACTATCAAATGAATCAAATCATATGTGCATAACAGACTAATAAGGATAATATAAGCAAAAGATAAACTTGCTTTGTATAAGGATCCTTTGAGGCTATCTAAACCTTATATTTAAGTACCCTCTTTATTATATTCTAATTTTAGAAAATTGAGTTAAAGGTTATAATCTTAGAACATTGCTAAAACGTCACTAAGATTTAATATAATAAGGAATTCTATAAAAATGAGTTAATTTAATTAAGGTGATTTAAAAATAAGAAAGATCATTGTAAATATGAGTTTGCATTAAAATGTATTCAAAACGGTTCACCTTTTATGTTGAAGGTAGTACAAATAGAAAGCAATTATATAATGAGATTGAGATGAAAAATGATGTAACAAATGATCTAAGGTATAACATACTAAATCCTCTTATAAATTGATTTATTAGTCGAGTTGTCATATATTCCTAAAAGATATATAGCAATATGCTCTCGTTGTATGTTTTATTGGATAAATATAAAAACTACAAAATTTCCATCAAAGAAACATATCATGTGTGAGTATGAGATGACAGATATACCCATATGATTTATAATTTAGTTAATTTTCTTCTAACTACCAAAGAGTAGTTAATAATTTTGAATTAATATATATAAGATATGATTTTAACTTCAAAATGAACATCATAAGAAAAATTAGAACTTGAAAATGGAGAATAGTTTTTTTTTCTTTTTAAAATTCGTTTAAGTGGTAAATTAACATTTATAAGTGATTTAATCGATGATATATATGTTAATTCCATAATCTTAAACTAATTTTAAAATATAGATTAAAAAATAAAAATATATTCTCATAAATGAATTAATCGATAATAACAATTTATTTTTGCTCCTAATTATTTATTTTATTTTCTTATTGACTGAGAGATCATTGGACAGTTATTTGCATATCAATATAAAAGGATAAGGAAATGTCAACTTTTGTTGGCCATTCAAGTGAAGTGCAAGAACATTAAACATACTTATTGGTCAATATGCCTCCTTAAACCTCTTATTAGGATTCTAATAATTGAACTAATTGGTATATTAAATGAATATTTTAATTAATTAGTTGTACTAGCATTAAAAATGCTTCAAGTGAAATTATCTATTTTTCTTGTAGTTATTCTGAGTTGTCCTTTTTCCTGTTAGTCGATATCTTTATCCACCTTTGTCCAGCAAGTTATTAGCCCTCAATTTCTTCCTATTAGGAGTTTAATACTTCTCCACGGGACATAAAATAACAAGTGTACAAAACTTCAATTCATTTACCCCACAAAACTGTTGAAAAGTTGAGATGATCTCCTATCCTGACCACAACAAGATAATTATGAAAACTTTTTGTATTTTGAATTCCTTAAAACTAATATCACTTTAATTCTATAAAATAATTAACAACTAAATCATAATAAAACATGAATCTTGATTCATACCTTATTCCAAAGCTTGATTATATTCTTACTGTATCTCTCAAAATGTTTCCAAAATTAACCCATCTCAACCATTGTAGCAGTACAAGTGTCTGACCTCTAATAGTATCTACAATACAGTTTAAGAGAACTCTATAATTCTTACAGAGAGGGTTAAGCAAGAAATGTTAACTCCATTAAAACTTAAGCCTATTTATAATAAATTTTGGACACTTTAGTAATGCAATTCAAATTAAATTATAATTTCAATTAAACTTTAATTTGAATTATAAATAATTCTAATTAAATACTAATCATGCTCATATACATATAAGATCTAGTATCTCATATTAACCCTTATATAAGATAACTATGGAGACTTCAAGTCAATAGTAGTATCAAAACGTAGCAATCCCTATACAAGATAACTTTGGAGACCTCACATCAAAAGATCACTTATATAATCATCGCAATGAGAAGTTTTGTAGACATATAAATAATATTCTAAATGGTTTCTCATATTGGGTCGGTTCTAATTTTGAGTTGATTAATTAGATCTTTATCTTTACTTTTTAAAAACAAAATTAGTCTAAATTTCCTTCAAAACAAAATTGAAGACATGCATAATATATATATATATATATATGATTTATGAAGCTTGGTCGACCTGAGTTATAACATTTCAAGTTTTTTGCCTTATCATATCATTTTGCCGTAAGAAATTTGAGGAAAAAAAAGTTCATTGTTCATAATGCACAATCACATCTTTCTTAAGAGCAACGTCAAGTTATCAAAATCAAGGTTCTACATACCAATGTGGCATTAAATAGGAGTACTCTCAACTTAACTCGCTTTTATTAATTAGTTTTATTTTTAAAATAATAGTGATGTTTATTTTTAAGATCAATTTAATAAATTTGTTCAATTAATAAATTTATATATAAATTATGTACAATTTTTATTAAATTAATTATGATATCATCCAAAAGAATAACTACAAGAAAAATAGGGTTTAACATATTACTGACGAAATGCGTAGATTTTCCATCAGTAAGCAAATTTTGCAACGAAGTTTACCGACAGAACAAGTCGTCAAAAAAACAGTCATAAGTAATAATTGTCGACGAAGTACAGACTTTTTGTCACTAATTTACTAACTGATGTTTTATTTTCCATCGCTATATTTAGTGACAGACGGACAAGAATTGTCCGTCAGTATATTTACCGATGGATTTGGCAGCTCTGTCAGTAAATTGGTGTATAACTAAACTGACGAAACTTAGTTGTTCATTGATAAATTGATAACATTTTATTGACGGATTTTAGTTTTATGTCGGTAAATATACTGATATTGTTTTTTTTTTTAATTTTTCCCTACATTTGATTTTATTTGATAATCTTCTTATTGATGCATAATTTATATAGTTATCTGTTATCTGCTGATAATATTTTGATTTGTTTCCACATTTAATTTGTTAAAACATAAAGTTGATTCATGATATAAAGTAAAAATTATCTTAATTGATAATAAAAAATTATTTTGTACAACAATAACTATTTAACAACTATTCATTTGGTGACTACAACTACGCTATTTATTTGGTGAATACAGATGCTCTGAATGTTGCGATGAGGTGTTGCCCTGTCTCTTCCAGTCATCCACCTGATTACAAAGCTGGGTTATGTACTCCATCGACTATTGCAACTAAGTTGCCAATCCCTGTATTGTGCTTAGAAGCTCATGGACTTCATTGGGTATGAACCGCCTACTAGATATTGTTGTACTAGATGTGGAAGATTGCGAATAACAAGTGTTCGCAAATAAAACTAAGTCGAATATCCTTTTAAAATGGTCCCTACCACCCACTGCATGAAGATAGGTTTGACTCTTATTAACATTTTTAGACTATCATTAAATGCTTTCTTATATTTAGTCCTATCAGGAGCAATGTTTATGTTAATAAGTGAAAATTATTAAGCGTTAATACTAAAAACTCATCAATGATTATAAGAATATTCTAAACAATAGCACATAATCAAAACCTCCTCTACATTTACACAAAACCGAAACGCATCAAATAAGGTATCTAGATTTTACATGTTAGGAGATATGGTTAAATTTCAAAAAATGGTCTCTCAAGTAAGATTGAAATTGAGTCCGATATTGTACTTGTAATTTGATGATCTAGATAATTGATTTAGAAATTTGTTAAACCATGATTTGCAAAAATGTTTAGGTAAATTTGTAATGGTTTGAGAGATATATCTGATTTACCATAACTATTTAGGGAATATGACTTTAAATGTGTTCTACTTTTAGGGAAAAAATTTTGGAGACCATAGGAAGTGAAATTGGGAAGGTATTCAGACGAAAATTATACATATATATGTGAATAATAAGTGTGAAAATTTTCATGGTTTCTATCTAATGGTTTAGAAGTTATGCTTACTGAAAATTTATCTCTATGAGTAAGTTTTTTGCATTGTGAACTGTACACTAATTTTGTGATTATGGTGAGTCATTATAAATATTCTATGAAAAGGTTGTATATATGAATTAAGAGATTGGTTTAAATTAGATGGTGTAGAAAATATATGAATATTCATGCAAAATTTGTTAAGTTATTAATGTTGTTATAAAGGAAAAACATATAATTTGATTTGCTCTTCACTAACACACTGAGGTTTCATGTTTGGAAACACTATATGGAATTCCTTAAAATTCTTGTAAGGATATTCTTTTGAAAATTACTAAAAGTAAGAAGTAAGCGAATAAGACTAGAATTTAATTCAAAAGCTACATCCAAATTTGGATATCCTATGTAAAATGGTTATTGATTCAAGTCATGTTTAGTATTTTTTTTCAAACTTCTTTAATTGGATGTTATTTCCTCTTTATATTCACTAGATAAATTAATAAAATCAGTTACCAAATTTAATCTAAGGATGAAAGACTATCATAATTCGTTAGAATGTTACGTAGGTTTTTTATTAATCAATGATTTGTCTTTTGACATAAAAAATTGATAGGTGTTGAATCTAGTAAAAATAATATTCTTAATTTAAAAATATTTATATGTAGTACACTACAAGAAAAATAGGTCTAACACAACATAAAGAAATTTAGGAATCAGTAAGATGAAGATTCATTTTTCAACGTAGTAATTATTCATTTTTTCATTATAGAGACTTGTATCAAAGTTATAATACTGTCATCATTTAAAGGAATAGATTTCTATCAATTTAAATTATATAGAACCCTCTTATACAATAAATATCAACGTAATAAATATTTCATCAAACACCTTACATGCATTAGAAATTCATCCCAACATCACAATAAAAATGATGCCTTGTCCCTTCTATCACTAACTTTTATACATTAAAATTGATTTACAATCACAAAATACCCAAATAAACGAATGTTATTAAATACCCAAATATATACATCCAACATACGTTAAAATAATAGAGATCAAAGGCTTTAAGAATACCTCTGCCAAAGGACACAATGACGATAGCTAGAGAAGATAAACACCAACGAGCAGAAGAGTTCATGATAGAGAAACCATAGAAAGGAAAAACGCCTAAGAAAACTTAAGGGAGAGAGGAACAACGAAGAAGAAGAAGACGTAGATGCAGACGCAGACGCAGACGCAAGGAGAGAAGACTTTCAGGTGAGTTACATATAAATGAAAACGACGTCGTTTGGTTGACGTTGAAGGTGAAGTAGATGATGATATTTACCTCGAAAATTTACCAACAAAATTTTTCCATTTATAAACTCAAAACTTTTTTTCAACCAACAATTCCCATCTTCTTTACCGATGAGCATTTTATATTGTTGATAAAGTCCGTGGAAAATTTTTCCGGGATGATTTCTCTCCATATTTATCGACAAATATTACAATTGTCACTAAATGAATTTTTTGCTGACTATGTTAATGACGAAAAATGATTTCCATCGCTAATTTTCTATCGTTAATACCTAATTTTTTGTGGTGAATGAGACTTACTATTACCATCAAATACAACAACTTTAAAATAAAATTATATTCAATTATTGTCAAATTAATTCTAAGTTCAATTAACATGTGCATAAAGTTAGAATCTTAAGCCTAGTATAAACGCAAAAATATTTACTACGATCAGAAGAGTGAAATAAAAATTTTCTTTTTGTAATAACTTTTATCTGGGCATGTACCTTGATAATTAATAATTGTTAGTTTTTTAATAAACATTTTCTACATTTAAAGATACAAAACACTTTTTAAACTATAATGATAATAACTAAAATGCTTATTTATATTACAAAAATATGTTAATCGTTCAAGTTTTAACATATTTACAAGTTTTAACATATTTAAGAGGTGTATTAATAAATTTTAACTTGTTAAAAGTTAATTTATGAGCATTTAATGATGATATTGATATAATATAATAATCCAAAATGTTTGAAAACTTATTGAATATAAGTTTAAAATGTTACGTCTTTTTATAATGTGAGAATGCACAATTATTTTTTTAAAATACATATAAAATAAACTTTTATGCACATAAAAATTTATAAGTCACGTGATTTAAGTAAATTAATAATTTAAAATAGTAATGAATTGAATTTAACTAATTTTTGTAAATTTTAACCTATCTTTAATTTCAATCAATCATCTTTTTAAAAAATTTAAAAGAATTTTATCAAGAGATGGTTTAATTGGTTAATTTCAATCAACCAATTAAACCATCTCCTTTAGAAAAAGGTTAAAGTTTTATCCATACCTTTATTCAAAATTAAATCTCAAATAGAAACACCCATTGTGTACTACTCTTTGATGAAGATGCTTGCCTACCATAGCTAGGCATTCTTAATTGTCAACTTTCGTGCAACCGAGTGTGGGGACAAAGTCTAAGCTAATCGAAAATTTTGACCACTTCAAAAGAGAAGGGTTGTTTAAAACTCGTCATCATAAACAGATCCGACAGACAAAGATTGAGTAATTTCCAGTTTTTTTCTTGGCTAAATGAAATTGAACTACTAGTCTTTAGGTGTAATGTGTGTCTAATTTAGCTATTTTTATGGCATCTATATATTTATAGAGAGAGAGAGAGAGAGAGGCTTGGAAAGGTCATGAAAAAGCTTGACATTAGCTCGGAACTAAAACCATGCTAGAGCAGCTTTTGAAAGAAAGATCATTATAAGCTGTCGAGGCCATCTAGGCCTCTCTACAAATGTTTGACAAGGAGAGACAGAGATGGGACAGAACCCAAGCTTCCAACAACGTTAATATCTTCGAACTTTCATGTCATTTTGAAAAGTAACATGCACGCACACACCAGTCTAATCTGTAGCTACTAAACACCCTACAATCACTAGCCTCTTACTTAATTTGCTAGTCTGTCTAGTTTGTGTCCAAACGTTCCCTTCTATGTCCAATTATAATTATGGCTAGGAATCACCCTAAATGCCCACTTAAGGTATAACTCGTCAGGAAACTCTCGACTCTCGAATTGCAAGCGCCATTTCCACCCTAAAACTCCCAACTTCCTTTGAAAGTACTCTTGCTGTTCTTACCTTACGGACTTCTCGCTAAGAACGGACATGTAGTTACAATAAAAAGTAGTGGACCTGATCAAGTATCACTAAATTGGTATACCTAATCCAAAGTTATCAAGTATTGTGGGACCATGCTACATCCATCTTCTTGAGCTCTTTCTTTAATAATGTTGGCATGGCACGTGAGAATCCAAACTGTTTAAACTAGGAAATGTTTTTAGCATGTTAAATGCAATCTATAATAGGTTTTAAGTAATTGATTCCCAAACTATACATTAAAGTTTAGCATGGTTGTATACTTCTATGGATGCAAACATCATTTACTATTGAGATACTCTCACCTTAATCGTATACCTAACTGGGGACTTGTTGATCAATAAGGAGTTAAACTGCTTGATATGAGGGCAGATCTATTTATAATAAGGATCATTGAAAAAGACAAACATTATCTTTACAAATCATACATTCTCTTCATTTATTTATTGATAAACTATAATCTGAAATCCATAACTCAATTACAACCTGAGATGCAGTTTGCTTGACTTGTGTTTGGTACACCATATCAGCTAATCTGGCTGTTGCTTGAAATTGGTACATCATGATTTTATTGTTTCTTCTAAATTTTCTTATAGGAAACTCTTGTCCAGCTGATCAAACTGTTAAGACGAAGAAACCACCAACTCAATCTCCATTTCTAATTGATACTGCATTTCTGCAATTTTAAGGTCTAATCTTCCAAATAAAACTGGTAACAAATTGAACATATTCATCAGAAAACACTAATAATGGATAAAGCATCATTGGCTAGACATTTTCTCACTGAAAAGTTTTCAAGTATAGCTCTAGTAGTGAAAGGCCAAATCGCCGCAGTTAATTGCTTCCATGTCCTGTCATGGTTGTCAAAGCTCTTCTCAAGACCACACATTACACAACTCTATGTCCTACACACACAATCCAATGTCAAAGACTTAGCCATGCACCAAAGTTGGTTAAGCTTCAATCTACTTTCTCATCTCACTTTCCCGTTTTAGAAACCACTCTCTGAACTTACTTTCTTTTTCCATCTCTCCTCTCTTCAAGAAACCTATGTGCCGAACTCAAAACTTCCTTAGCTTATAACATCTCGCATATTCCTTAAATCCTGTTTGGTGAACGAGAAAGAAAGTATGGGTCGTGGAAAGATCGAGATCAAGAGGATTGAGAACGACACTAACCGGCAGGTCACCTACTCCAAGCGACGAAATGGCATCTTCAAGAAAGCTCAAGAACTCACCGTGCTTTGTGATGCTAAAGTCTCTCTCATCATGTTCTCTAGTACAGGAAAGCTTCACGAGTTCATTAGCCCCTCCACAACGTATGTACGCCTATGGATACGTAGACTTTTTTCTCGTCCTTCTTATTTTAACTCATCTTTGGATGCAAATCCTCCAAAACCCTAGTACAAAGCCTCTGCAACTATCAACTGTAACTGGGTTTGGGTTCTGTTGTTGATCAGAACAAAGAAGACCTTCGATCTGTATCAGCAGGCTATGGGGATAGATCTGTGGAGCACACACTACGAGGTAAGTTATTCCTTCCATTCTTTAGAGTTCTTTCCATCTCCGGGATTTTCATCATTATACCTCTTGGTTTGCTTTTTTTTCCTCAGAAAATGCAAGAAACCCTGAGGAAACTGAAAGACATCAACAATAAGTTGAGAAGGGAAATCAGGTTAAAGAAAAGATTTCTTGATGTAGATGTACATTTTCCTGAGGTTTATGAAATGGGACTAAGAGTACGCTTTCTCATACAGGCAAAGAATGGGAGACGATTTGGAGTACTTGAGCGTGGAAGAACTGCGCGGTCTTGAGCAAAAAATGACTTCTTCTGTGGAGATCGTACGTGAAAGGAAGGTTAGTGATTGTTTGTTCATGTATTTTTTGTAGATCTAAGGCCTCAGGGTTACACTACCCTGTAAATGATTAGCATGCTATGTCAATATGTAATCAACTTCCAAGGTAAAAGAGAAAGGCTATTGTGAACTAACTAAGATTGATTTCTTATCACTATCTTATTCATGAATTTCTTATATGCTTTGTATTAGATTTGGTCAGTCCAAAAGCTTCAAAACTAGAGCTGGATGTGCTATCAGAACAAATTTTAAGATTTTTCTACTTATTTTTGAAACTTGGACCACTTTTCTGAATGCCATTAAACTCCACTCGTTAACTTTCACTGTTGTGGCATACATAGAATTCCGCGACACGAACCAAATTTCTTGCAACTTATGCCTTTTCCTTTTTAATCCGTGAAATAAAGACACAAGTAAGGAGGTTCTTGCAACTACTTTTACACTTATTCTCCATACATTAATTTGATGATATTTTCAATGAGCATATAACAAAGTTTCTCTTATTGATGAGAAAAGGGTAAGCAAGTCTAGGCAGTGTTCATATATATCCACTACCTTCATAATCAATATGGTTGTGATATCTGTGGAAAAGGATTGGCGAGACATTATGTTATACATGAGTTTAACTAAACTAAGAATTCACGATTTCTTTGATTATCCACAGTACCACGTGATCAAAACACAGACAGATACTTGTAAGAAGAAGGTCAGTAATTTCAAGGTCTCTTTTACAATGTTTATGATTTTAAATCAAACTCTGGTTATTTTCAATTTTAATTAACTGTCACTTGGATTTTTTTTCCCCTTCAAATTCACATTGCAGGTTAAAAATTTAGAGCAAGTGCATGGAAACCTCCTACTTCATTTCGTAAGAACATGAATTAATTTCCTGCCCTTTATTTTCATTGATTTCAATCCAATACCAGATCTTAAAGTTAACGTCTTATTACACGTGATTAAGATTATCACAACGAATCATAGTTTTTTAAAAAAGCAATAATTGGAGAGTTCATATTCAATTTAAATACTCTTCTTCTTTTTTTGCTATCAAACATCTTATTCAATCAGAACCATACATGAGTGGGTGGATCTTTTTCCGTCCATTCTTAACGCATTAACCATTTCTTCTACCTAATTACATTTTACATACATGTGGGAACATGATCATTTGCAGAACAAATTAACCTTAGTAAAACCTTGTGAAAAAGATTATCTTACTCCGGTCATGTTTATTTATTCTCCCACCCGAATGAATCGAGATAGAAGGGTCATCCAATCAATTCTGGATTATGTTTAGAATTTTGACTCGATCAATCTTCAATACCATCTCAACAACGAATCATTTCTTTAACTAACCACAATTATAATCGGTTGGTTAGACTTATCATACGATACTGAATCTTGATTTTATCTCATGTTGTCTATTTTGGAATTGAATTAGGAAGCGAAATGTGAGGATCCACAATATGGAATAGTGGACAATGAAGGGGAAGAGTCTGCTGTTGCACTGGCAAATGGAGCCTCCAACCTCTACGCATTGGGACTCCACCACCATGCTCATCACCCCAGCCTCCACCACGGAGGAGGTTTTGGCTCCCAACTCCGCCTTGCCTGAATAAAACTGGCTAATTATCCTCTACGATCTACATTAAAAACATCTAATCCAAGTTGCTATATGTGTGTTATATGTTCTGCTTTAACATATCTACATCCTTATCTAACCGATGAAATAAGAACTTCGCTCCTGCTTGGATTAATGGGTTTGTAATCCATGCATTTTAGGAGTGATGCACTATAATGTGTGTGAAGGTGTCACTGTCTTATTTTCAATTGCTTGAGTTAATTAATTTGGAATGTAATATGCTTAGTAAAAAAAAATGGTATGTAATATGTTCAATGGTATGGTATTGACCAGGTATATTTGGCAACTGAATAATTTCTGCTTTTAAAGGATTGACTATGTTAGTTTATGACTTTACAACTAATCGGTTAGTTGCAATTTTAATGTATGACATTATTTAATTAATAAGGTCATTTCTATCTTTATGTATTATGTTAATTATATTTAATGTTTTAATACTAAAGATAAAATCTCTTGAATAATTATTGTATAATTGAAATTATGATGAGATTATAATTATGATATTCAATTTACTTTTATATATTATTCTCAAATATTTTTTGTTGTAATTTCTTCAAGATAAGATATCGATGAAACGATAAAACTAGCACATGTTATGTTTTTTTAATGAAGAAAGTTATTATTATAATAATTAAAGTATGAAAATACTTAAACTAATGTATAGGTTCTTATTAGAAAATAAGTTCACTAAAATGACTTGATTATGAGGATCTCATATAGAATATTACTTATATGTTTGAGATTTTTTTTTTTTAATGATGATTGTATAATTGATCCTTAGATTTGAGATTATTAAGGTATCTCATATAAGAACTATTATGTTTTAATGCTACTTATGAATTGTCTTATTTATGATAATTCAGTCGGTATTAATTAGATGCAGTATGAATCATATAGAGATAGTTGAGTAAGTCAATAAATGATTCGTTATTCTAAAGTAATTAAAGATAATGTTCTATTGTTCTTGATTAATAGTGATTTAAGAAATTCTTTGATCAGTGTGAATTGACATTTGAAAAGATATTTTTAAATATCAATTATTAACTAGTAAGAACAAACATGATTGAATTCAAAAGAGTAGACATTATATTCATACCCTGTCTAATTGAAACATTAGATGACGAAATGATTAAATTATGCACCATAACTACGCATAAACATATTAAGTTAAACCACTTTGACATTCTTAATATTTAGATGGTAATGATATGTTACTAGATATCAATCTTGATATATGATTATAAATTATTTAATTAGAGAATTAAAGCTAAATTAGAAAGAACTTTAATTTATCTAATTATAATCATTGTTAATATATTAAGAACTTAATGAATCATATATAAAGAGTAGTTTAAAAAGGAAAAATTAATTTCAATTAAGTTGGACTTAATAAATTTTGAGAAATTTTAGAGATAAAAATGAGATATTTAATTTTATTAAAATTAAATTAATTATAATTAGGTTTATATTTTAATTATAATTGATTTATGTAATTTTAATAGAAATTAAAAACTCTTATGTTTTTCCTATAAATAAGAATAAACATAAAGAGTTAGCACTCCTGCTATTTCCTCTCAAAGAATTAAGTGGCTACTCTATGGATATTATTAGAAGCTGGACGCGTGAATGACTCGTAGTTGATACTTCAAAAAATTTTCAAAAGGATTACAACATGAGTATCGGATTTGGTACAATTTCATATTTTATGATTCGAGTTTAGTTTTTTCAAGTTATTCAATTATTGAGATCTAATCAGAAGTCGTAAAATTTTATTTTCTACTGTGTCATTGATTCAACCGCGATTGGTTTCCTAACAATAGTATTAGAGCCTTCTTTAATTATTTAACTTAAATTAAATGTTTAATTATTATTGATTTGATAAAAATTAATGCTAAAAAGTATTGTTTTATCAAATTAAGGTTTATGATTTAATTAAAGTCGAAATTGTTTTTTGGAAAATTTATTCCATGTCTCCTTTTCTCAGTGTTCTTGCTTTCAGAAATTTGAAATCTGAGCTTGGCTTGTTTTTCTTATATGCTTCTATGTTGAATAGTTCTTGATGCCATGAACTTGACTTGTTTTCCTTATTTGCTTCTGTGTTGAATAGTTCTTTTGATGTCATACCCTAGTTCTAAATTAGTCTTTGATTTTTTTTGTTTACTGTATGTGTTTTTGGAATATCACTAGTAGCTTTCACTGTTGCTTGTTAAGGTGCCCTCCATCACTAGAGGTTTGCCACTGGAGAAGGCTTGAACCAGAGGTGAATTGTTGCTAGTGAAGCCTTAAACCAGTGTGAATCGATACTGGTGAAGCCTTTAACTAATGGCTAATTGTCACTGATGAAGCCTTAAACTAGTGGCTAATTGCCACTGGTGACGGGTGATTTTTCGCCTATAATAGAACATGGTTCAAGGCGATGGAGGACTCCAACATATGGTACGGTGAAGATTGGAAGCAGGAAGCTCAGGCGAGGGGTAGAAGCAGAGGAACATCCGGTGGCAGTCAAAAACTAGAAAGCCTTATTTCTGGAAGAAACGATGGGGCGTATGTCATAAGAGGCATACGTCTACATTAGACGTTGCTGGTGCGTTTGCTGAGGCTTGTGCAAACGTTAGACCTCAATTGTATGTACCTTATAGAAAGTGTTTTGGCGAATGCATTACATGTACTAGATGGTCCATACAATTTTTTATTATTTGATTTTATATGTTTTAAGCCTTATTTTAATTAAATTAATTTAATAAATATTAAATTGGTTTATATTCCAAGTCCACTTGAAAATTATTTGATAATTTCTTGATTAATAACGAAGGTTATTATTTTGAATAAAAGAGTGAGAGTAATCAAATATTCGTTAAAATCCTTATTTTATTTGATCTTATGATATAAACTAATACTTGCTCTTTGTGTTTTTGGATTATCAAATTGGAAGATGAGAACCAATTTGACGTTTAGGAGAATTATAGATGTTAATAAGCTAACTGGACCTAACTTCTTGAACTGGTTTTGGAACTTGAGAATCATTTTTAGGGAACAAAAGAATTTTTATGCTCTTGACATTGTTGTTCCACCAAACACTACAATTTTTATCACTCAAAGACAACAAATTGTCACAAAACATTTTTAACGGCGGTAAAAAATCGTCGCACAAAAGGTCATCGAATCCCAATAGCAAATAATTATTTGCGACGTTTTCACAAAATTGTCGCTCAATAGATTTTGCTATGATAACTGATCCATCGCAAAAAAAAAAAAAAGGGATAGGCTAAGAGAAAGAAAATTATTGCAAATAATATATTGTGACATTTGTTTTTGGTGGCTAAATGTAATTCGCTATGTTAGTGTAAGCGTAGGTAATAATGTATAGTGACAATTCGTTTTTCATAGCAGAATATATTTAGCTACACTTTTCAGAACGTAGCTATAGGTTATTGAAGACGTTTTGTGGAACATAGCTAAAAAGTTTTGGTGATGATTTTGTAATTGTAGCTAAAAAATTTTAATGACAAATTTTTATTTTGAATTACACTTTTCTATTAACAATTTATCATTTAATTATAATTATTCATAACATTTTTAATTCATCTTATTTTTTTAACATTGTTTGAATTATAATTAAGTAACATTTTTAAATTATTTTTGGTAACATTGTTTGAATAATAATTAAGTAAACTAAAATAAATTAAAAATAATTAAAAATTAAATGATTTTTATAAAAAAAATATTAATTACAAAACTTAAGAAAAAATTTATGTACAAACTAAGACTCCTCATTGTCACCTCTACTTACTTATTTTGACCCAAGTATTTGTTTGACCATCTTTTTAAGCTTGATTAACTCTCTTTCAGTACGGTCTAACATTTGCTCTTTACATTGTAATTTTTCTTCAATACTCTCTAATATTTTTTCTGTATGATCTAACTTTTCTTCATTACATTGTAACTGATCCTTAAGCAATCGATTCTCCTTTTGAAGTGTCGTTATATATGTTAGTCGTGACGATGATGAACTAATTAGCTTAGGGTCATACTTAAGACCTTTGGGCCCCGTTTGGTTGGCGGGAAAGTAAAGTGAATTTGGAATATGATTCCTTAGAAAATAAATCTATGGAAAGTAAAG
>JANZLD010000235.1:54828865-54841903 GCA_026413575.1 Erythroxylum carthagenense | reverse complement strand
ATAATTACTCAAATCAAGCTTAGGAAACATCAATTCCTCACATATTCAAGTTATCTAAATCTCCAATTTTCAAAATTCTCAATTTCCAAATTTTAGATGTAAGAAATGAGAAAAAGAAAGAAAGAAAAAAAATTTATACCGGATTTCGGATCGAATATGTCTTAGTCTAGGTTTCCCACGCGATCATCTTTCTTTGGTTATTGTTCTCGGATGTCGGATATGATCCAGTTCAATTACCCCATTTGTATGTTTCCGTTCACTTAATTACTTTTGTTGTCCGTTTTGTTATTCGCATCCTGCTTTGATTTCGATTTGCCTTCGGTTTGTATCCATTTTAGTTCGTATTCGATTTTTATCCGATTCTTCGCTTCGCTTCGTTTTGCTTCGATACCTTTGTTATTCAATTCGTTGTTTCCGCATTTCGTTATTCGATTTGCCTTCGGATTCGAATTATCCAATTTGAATCCGCTTTGGTGTCGGCAACTTTCGTTTCGTTTTTCGGTTGGGATCCGGTTTCCGGATCGGGTCCCAACATATAAATTCTTTTTTAGGCCAAAATTAGAGAATTTTGCACTAAACCAAGAAAATCCCACTACATGTAAGCCTCTAAGGTTGCCTGGTTGACTTTTTAAGCCTTTGACATTTTCCAATCTCAATGTTTCAAAATGAGGAAGTTAAATGTACAATTGTAAGATTGGAACAATATGCTAGATCTTCCATGCAAAGATCAATTGCATCTCTTAGAACATTTGTTGTATTCTACGCTACGAACACCTTTTGAAGCATTATATAAAGGATGTTAAGGTCTATTAAGTTCAAATTTGACTCTTTTTCGCCCAGTGCATATCTAAAATTAATCTCTTTGAAATATGTTGGTTCCCAATAGTCTGTTGCGTTAATCCCTTCTACTTCGAGGAAGAGTCCATTAATTTGGATTGATTTCATGTGTTATACCATTTAGTATTGCTTCATTTGATAAAATTTTAGTATGTTGCCTCTTCACATCTAGTGGTTATAATCTAATTTAGAGCTTCTAACTTGGTATATTTTTGTCCAGCCCTCCTTGTATATGAATTTTTATTCTGCTACCTTTGGGTGATGATTATTGGGTTTTGTTGTGCCAAGGAGCTTCCTTGATGATTGTGTTTATCTTTAGTTGAGCTAGAGAAGAATAATTTGTCATACCCATTTGACTATTGCTAATTAGTGGAAGTTTTGGTATCGTTTATTAATAGTCCTATGATTTTCTTCCCACATTGGGGTTTTCCATGTAAATCCTTGTATTCTTTGTGTTGTTTAGGTTGATTATATTTGCATTATACTGCTATGATTTTGGTTGGTATCAGTTTCCCATCTAACTACATAATTTAGGAAAGGTTATAGTTTGTTTTCACTTGTTCTTTGTGTTATTAGGTCCCCTTTCTTAACAACACAGTGGTATCAGAGCCAAGATAGGGCTTATGTGGGTTTGTGTTTATTAAGATGGAAGATAAAAGTGGCATCCAGTGAACGATTTATTTGAATTCCATAAACTACTCCGTGTGGAAAACTAAAATGGAAGACATCCTTTATTGTAAGGATTTGTATGAGCCCATTTTAAAGAAAGAGATACCAATTAGGGTTGTAAAGAGTGATTGGAAATTTTTGAATAAAAAAGCAATTGGAACAATTAGACAATTTGTTCATATGGGTGTCCTCCAACATGTTGCCAATGAAACAAATGCCTACGATTTGTAGATGGAACTTGAGCTTATGTTTGAGAGGAAGAATGCCTTGAGTAAAGCATCATTGATGAGAAAACTTGTAAAGTTAGAGTATAGAGATGTTGATAGCATAGTAATACATTTGAATGAATTTCAAAGCTTGGAAAATCAATTATTTGTTATGAAAATATCTCTTAATGATGAGGTGCAAGAACGTTTACTACTTTGCTCATTGCCAAAAAGTTAAGAAACTGTTGTTATGCCACTTAGCAACTTAACTTTATAGAGCAAGTTGATAGTGGAGATTGTAAAAGCTAGTATGTTAAATGAGGAGACAAGATGGAAAGAGATGGCTAACTTCCACCAATCAGAGGATAATTTAGCCCAAGAATCTAGTAGGGGTAAAAGTAAGAGTAGAAAGACCCATAACAGAGAAAAGTCGAGGGGGAGATCAAAGTCCAAAAGCAAGATCATTTTCTACTATTGTGATAAGCCTGACCTCATGCAAATATATTATAGAAAAGGAAAAGGTGATTCGGCTAAGGAAAAGAGAGAAAAGGGTGAAAAATTCGAGCATTAACTAGAAGAGAAAGATACCATCACAATTTCTACCATTGAGGAAGACTTATATTTTATTGGTGATCAAGTTTGTTTGAACCTTGCTTATGATGATTGCACTTGGGGTGATTGATTTGGGTGTCTCATATCATCTTACTTCATACTAGGAAACACTTTTCCTCCTACACTAGTGGAGATTATGGCTATGTGAGGATGGGAAATGATGGCTTATCTAAGATTATAAGCATGGGTACGTTGTGCTTCAAATCATCTACGGGTTGCTAATTAGTGTCGAAAGATGTCAGACATGTTCTCGATATCAAGTTGAATTTAATTTTAGTTGGTGTGCTCGATGATGATGGCTTCTCCAACAAATTTAGTGAGGGAATATGGAAGCTTACTAAGGGGAGTTCGATAGTAGCCTGAGTTATTAAGCAGAGATTCTTATGTATGATGCGAGCTAAGTTGTGCCATAGAGATGCTAATGTGATTGATGATTCTTATTGTGAGTTGTGGCATAAAAGACTTAGTCACATGAGTAAAAGAGGTTTGCAAATCCTTACAAAGAAATAATTCTTCCCTGAATCGCAATGTATGTCTCTAAAATCTTGTGTTGATTGTTTAGTTGGAAAACAACACATGGTGTTATTTAAATCTCGTCCCCTATTTAGAAGAAAGCATCCTTTAGATCTTGTTCATACTAATGTTTGTGTTACGGATGCCAAATCACATTTTGGTGCATTTACTTCATCATTTTTATTGATGATTTTTATAAAAACTATAGGCTTTTGTGTTAAAAATCAAAGATCAGGTACTATTGACATTTAAGAAGTTTCAAGCCAGAGTTTATAGAGAAATAAGCAGAAAGCTCAACTGTGTCAGAGTCGATAATAATGGTGAGAATAGAGGATCATTTGAAGAATATTACAATACTTAAGGTATCAAGCTTTAGAAGGCACCCCCAAAGACACCTCAGCTAAATGGATTAGCAAAAAGAATTAATAGAACAATTGAAGAAAGGGTTCAATGTATGCTCTCTCATGCAAAGGTACTAAAGTCTTATTGGGTGGAGGCAATATTTATAACTGTCTATCTCATCAACCGATCTCCTTCCATTCCACTTAATGGTGATGTTCTAGAGAGAGTGTGGACCAGGAGAGATGTTTCCTTTAAGTACTTAAGAATGTTTTGGTGCCTAACATATGTTTATATTACGAAGGATGAGAGGTCCAAGCTTGATAGCAAGTCCAGTCCATACATCGTTTTGGGCTAGTCTGGAGATGAATTCGAGTACAAGTTGCGGGATCTGGTTGGCAAGGAAGTGGTCAAAAGTCAAGATTTTGTGTTTACTTCCATACCATTCAAATATGTAGGCTTTTATCAAGATTCTTCAACTGAAATGGAAGGAACCATATTTAAGAGCCTAGCAACAAGATGAAAACATGCTACACTCATGCATAACTTAGGAGTCAATGGCAAGGAACTAGAAATGAAAGGACTGGTTGTGAATAATTTGTTCAATCATCAAGATATTTGACAAATGCGATATAGTTTCAAACTGACGAAGGTTTTTATGATATGAAATGAGTCGAAAGATCCATATTAGAAGAGACACATAACTTATGCAAGCATACTTGAAACAACTCTGGCATAAAACCATTTCTTCCCTTCTTTAAGTAACTGACTAAAAATAATATTTTTAATTATTCTTTATGATATTGCATCAATCCACCCGTGATTAGAAAGAAACTAGAGGAAAGCAAAGGGAAATGGAAAGAATGATAACAACATCGCAAGTGTTGAATGCCCACTCTACAAGAACTAGAATATGGTGTTTTGAGGCCTAATGAAGAAGCAGATAGTGAAAAGTAGTTCATTCATGTTGTTGATGTCTCCAAAAATACAAGGTATCCAACAGTTATTAATGAGCATCATAGGTGGTAATAATAAGAATTTTCTAGTCTTGAATGTGACAACCTTTAAAATGCAAATAATAGTAATCCTTTGAGGTTTTGTTTGTTAATCAATAATGAAAGAATCGGAATAAAAAATAAGAATGAGAATAAAAAGTGAAAACTAAAATAGAAATGAAATTACTTATTCTGCCTGTTCAGTATGGTATTAATCAAAGTTAATAGTTATGATAATATCTAGTATTAAAATATTAAAAATGATAATTGGAAATTTTTTTTACTTATATTTAGTTATTATATGATTTTATTTTTAACTAAATAATTAAAATATTTTAGATTTTATAAATAATTAATAAAAATTTTAACTATTTATAAAATTATTAATTTTTAAATAATTATAAATAATTTTATGATAAAAATAAAAATAGTGATACTATCATGATAAGAATTAATATCTTAAGAATATCTTAATATTATTTTGATAATAACTTGATAATATTTATAATAATATCTCTTATCCCGTATTCTCGATATTTGATTTCAGCTTATAACTACACTCCTCTTAGAAATAAAACTTATAACTATACCTCCCTTAAGAATAAAAGTCCAGGACTTTTTAAAATTCATTCTAATTTTGTCATTCCCTATTTTATTTATTACCATTAACCAAACTACTAAAATTTAGAAAATAAATATCAGAGATGGCAAAAGAGCTCAAGTTTAAGCCTTGGGCCAGGCTCGACCCTACTAGACTAGCCTGAAGTCAATGAGCCAGGCTTGAGTTGACCGAGCTTTAGGTTTAACACAAGCTCAAGCTACTCGAGCCTGACACTTTAAAGCAAAACAACATCGTTTTGTGCTTTAAATTTAAACAAATTAGTTAGGTCGGACTCTAACTCAGGTAATCTTTGGTCTAGTAGGACTCAGGCTCGGGTTGGGTTTGGACCTTAACCGCACAAGGTCAGATCAAGTCGAACTTAACAGGCACGAATCTTATTCAACCTATTGTCATCTCTAATAAAGATTGCAATCTCATTCTTACGTTTTTATTACTCGTTATAAGCCAAAACCTGAGGATATAGCCACGTCCACCAAACTTCAAAATCAAGCTTTGCAATTGCATAATTATAGCGGCCCAATGACTGTTTGCTTCAGTTTTAAAATATTAGCCCACCTTATTTGACAATCAGCTGATTGCATTAATTGTTAGCTCATAGTTAATTATATCGATTGATTTGACCAACATATTGCATTAGCTGTTTGTTAGAGATATTTAGTAAAATTAACTGTTTAGTATTAACTGTTTCTGTGTAAAATGACTTATGAGGATATGACTTTAAAAAAATTATAAAGGTACAAATATTATATATCTTAGTATTTTGTTGAATATTCTTATAAAAATTTTAATTTTAGATATTTTATTCTTCAAAATTTAAGTTTAGAACTCTAATAAAAATATAGAACATATAATAATAATAAAAATAATATTGATGATGATGACGATATATCCAAACATTTTAACCACAATTTTTTCTTAGATATGATAATGAGAAAATATTCTACCCAAATTTAGTTATTTGAATATGGTAAATCAAGTTTAGATAAGGAATTAACGTTCGTGTATATTTGCAGTACTGTATGAAATAGGATTATTGTATTCCTCTTTGTTCTTAAATTTTAAGTTATTTAGACAAATCATATTCACATGTATTGTTTCATTATCTATTAGAAATCTTTCTATTTTTATTTTAAATTAAAGTCAACATTTTATTTCTATCCTATAATTATGACAAGATGCAAGATGTTTCTGTGCCCATATGGTTGTATTTCAATGATAAGTTCCATGACCTTTTGTTACACACAAAATTGTGCAAAAATGAGATGATAACTAACAATCTTCAACGCAAGGAGAAAAAAGGTTTAAATAAGAATTGAAGTTAAAAATTTTGGCCGGTAGTAAAAAATACTCCTATATAAAAAGCGTTTTCATATTTAGCTTCTTGTTTTAAATTAGCCAACAAATCAGCTAAAAAAATCTTTGATTGGTGGTTAACCAACGAGGCCATTGTTACTTTTTCAGTGTTGGTACTGTTTCATGCAGGTGAGCCCACATCTGATATCAACTTTAAACTACTACGATTACATCTGAGAAGCGCATAACTGTAAGACAGAATGAGCCACCATGGAAATTTTATCACTGTGTTACTCTAGTGACTCGCCATGCAAGGTTAGAAGCAGATCTGGAAAGTGAAAACCAAAACCGATCGAGAATCGGAAGACTGCACTGCGGTGTGTAGACATTATCTTATCCATTTCCATTCTGACATCTCATCTCATTTTCACTTTTCATTCATCAAATCATTACCTGATATTGCAGATAATGGCTGTTAGAATAAGATTATGTACGCTGCAATAAAAGCCAACACACGTCGTTCCTAGAATTAACAATGTGTCCTTTTTTCTTCCACACAAAAAGAGATCCAATTCGAATAGGATAGGACACATTTAGAGCAGGCTCTGACAAGTGCCCGTGAAACAACCACTAAGAAAGGGCTCACGAAGGCCTAAGGGCCGAAAGAGTACTCATCAACGGTCACTTTCTCGTCCTCTCTACTTTGTACTGCTTCTCCCTAATGATTCCAAGTTCTGACTCTCCAATTTGAACCGTCCCGATTCAGTTTAAAATTTTCTTTCTTGAACTGTCTTCCTTGTCATCTTCGACAGTCTCTTTTCAATCGGTTTCAACTTACAAATGGGAACAATGCGTTGTTTATCATCCTCACTCTTCCTGCTAATTTTATGGCCGTGGTTTTTAGTAAATGTGGAATCAAAAACATTCTGGGGAGATGTAGAAGTTCTTAGGGAGTTCAAAAACGGGCTAGACCAAAAGTCTGCGACACAAGGCTCGTGCTTGAGTTCGTGGGACTTTTCTGTTGATCCATGCGACAATTTATTCAGCGATCGCTTCACTTGTGGTTTGAGATGCGATTTTGAGGTCTCCGGTAACAAACGAGTCACCGAACTCAGTCTCGATCAAGCGGGTTACTCTGCCAATCTCGCGTCTATATCATGGAACTTACCATACTTGCAGGTTCTAGACCTCTCAAACAATAACTTCTATGGTCAAATACCTAGCTCGTTCTCAAACCTTACTCGATTGACTCGGCTGGCTCTATCAAAAAACTGGTTCTCCGGTGAGATACCTGCCTCGATTGGCTCGCTCACTAACCTTGAAGACCTCTACTTTGATAACAACATCCTCCAAGGCAGTATTCCTGCAAGTTTCAATGGTCTAGTAAGCATGAAAAGGCTGGAAATTCAATCAAACAATCTATACGGTGAGTTTCCCGATTTGGGTTCTCTAAAAGATCTCTACCTTTTGGACGCAAGCGACAATAGATTATCCGGTAAACTCACCGCCACATTACCGTCGGCTTTGGTTCAGATCTCAATGAGAAACAACAGCTTTGAAGGCACAATCCCAGAAAGCTTCAGAAGTTTGGTCTTTTTACAAGTAATGGATCTTAGCTTCAATAATCTCAGTGGCTCAGTGCCATCCCTACTCTTCAGCCATCCGTCACTCGAACAACTCACTCTGTCATACAATCACTTCACGACAGTAAAATCGCCGACCAGCTCAACCGCCATTCAAAGTGAGCTCATAGCCATTGATATAAGCAACAACGAGCTCCGAGGTTTTCTCCCTTCTTTCATGGCCCTAATGCCAAAGCTCGCAGCTTTATCACTAGAGAACAACAAATTCACCGGAATGGTACCGACTCAATACGCTCTCAAGGCTGTTGTGCCTGGCCCAGGAATCTCACCATTTGCGAGGCTATTGCTTGGAGGGAATTACTTGTTCGGACTCATACCAGGTCCGTTACTTCATTTAAAAGCTGGTTCTGTCAACGTGACACTGAACGACAATTGCTTGTACCGGTGCCCGGAAACTTTCTTTTTCTGTCAAGGGGGAGATCAGAAATCTTTAGCTGAATGTAAAAACTTTAGTTTTGTCATTCCTTGAATGATCAAACAAATGTAAATGCACAACTTTGGCGTTTTAGAAGAATCTCTGTCTAATATGATTTCTATTGCGTTGCGTTTGTATTTAGTTTGAGGTTGTTTCTCTGTTTGAAGCGGGATTTGAACGAGGGATTACTGATTAGTGGACAAAGCTATGTCGATAATGGTGTCGAATGATGCAGCAGAATAGTCTACAGATCCTGGTCCAGGAGAAAGAGATTGGAGCTAGATATTCGGCTCCATCTTCTGACATATTAATGTTGCGCCCACGTCAATCAATGGGATGTGGTCCACATGCCTTTAGTTTGTTGTGCTTTGTCGGGTTGCATTTCTGTCTATCGGCCCTGTATTTATTCTTTTCTTTTTTTTTTGTGTAATCGGAAGAAGAAAACTGTCAGGAGTAAGGACTAACGCCTCAAGTGGTCACTAATCTCTGATCATTCTAAAGCAACAATTGTAGTCTTGGAGGTGAGTTCTCCTATAGAGACCATCGAGTCATAGTTGAAAAATCTTGTTTAGTGAGGAAGTTCACACATTGATTAATTTCACAAAAAATATGCTAGAGAGAACAACACCAATTTCTTGCAAGTAAAGTCCTAATGTCTTCAACTAGAAGAAACATAGGGTAAAAATGGGGCAAGAAGTCAGCACCAAATTCACCACATCTTGAAAATTAGACTCAACAATAACCCTTCACAGGTCACGAGCTCATGTCAAAATTAAACCATGCCTAAGTGCTTGCAATTGACTATGGTATTAGAAACATGACCAATATATCTCGAGAAACCAATAAACCAACATCTATATTTATCGTGAATTAGACCTCCAAATTTAGCATCTCCCATATTGTCAAGAGCACTACCATCCACATTTAATTTAACAAAACCTAACGGAAGACAATGCCAAGAGATTCACATATTGGTAGTGTGAGTGGGAACTGAAGTAGGATGAGAAAAGGCCAAGGTTACAATCGTTGATCAACATGGTATGCTATCGACGTTGAGCAAAGGTGGAAATCGCTTCATGTTGAAGAATATCCTTATTTCTAACACGCCACACAATTCTTTCTTTAGGCCTAATCAGTCTGTAGTTGAACCAAGTAGAAAGACACAAGGGGTCTTTAGATTTGTATGAAAAATCCACGACCTTGGGAAGTATGGATAAAGTTTTTGGTTTGTGATAATATTTTTTTTTTTTTGGGAATCCGTAAGCTTGCAAAATGGTACGTTAGACTTGTCAGTTTTGTGCATGATGTAATTACTTGTTTCAAAATGCTACTTGTTCCACAATGACTAGTTCGCTTCCGCTTTATCAACAAAAATCAAAATTATTGCGGTGAGCGTGGATCGAACACGCGACCTTCAGATCTTCAGTCTGACGCTCTCCCAACTGAGCTATCCCCGCAACGTGGCAGTGTGGCTTATTATTAATTTATTTTAAGAGTTAAAGGATGACTAAATGGAGAAAGATCGACGTACGTGGAATGCATGTGTTACCCCAAAAAAGAAACAGGTAAAAAAGATAATATTTTATGATGTCAAAATGGAGCCCGCTAAATATGGATTGGATTCATGCTCACCAGCACTCAATACTCTGTATCCTGTCCACCCCACGGTGCTTTATCTTAAGGGAAGAAATCTAATGCCATACTTTGCATTGTCAACTTGGTCCCACTATCTCCCTATATTTAAAAATGCGCAATCGCCTCTACTATCTAACCCAAGTTCTAGCCCCATACGGTGCCCTTCTTCCAAGCTTATCCTAGTCACTTCCCACTAGTTGCAAATCACGATACAGTCAATTAGTTATAAGTTTTGAACATGGTACTCATGATTTCTTGGGAGTAACTCCCTAATCAATAGCCTTTTGCTTGTTTATTAAGGTTTCAGTTCCTAAGCAACGGTATATAACAATCATTTAGTCAATGGGCAAATCTTAAGACGTGTGGAGTATATCAGCTTAGAAGTTGGATCTTGTTTCCTTTCCAGTAAATGATCTGTAATCAGCAAAGTTTGACCCTTTTTGTATATAGAAGGAACCTTTCCAAGTTTAACAATTGCCAAGTTTAACAATTGCCTTGTGAAGTGGAAAAAGAGTTAATCTTTTCAATCTCTTATTGACAATACCAAATGAGATGACAATGCCATTATAATATTAATCCCTTGTTATTGCAGGACAGCAACACGATTCTTAATGGCTTCATGAATATGCTGAACTAAGCTCCAACACACGGAACGAACTGTTCACCGCCTCTTTGCCTCCCTATTAATGAACAAAATTTCCTCAACTTTCAACTCTATGCTCTACCAATGGCCACTTGTATACCCTTTTTCTTCGTATTCTTACTTTTCTTTATACCACTAAGCTCTAGGGCATGCCACCCAGTAGACAAAGAAGCTTTACTTGACTTCAAACGCAGAATAACCTCTGACCCATCAAAGCTGTTGAAATCGTGGACAACTTCCTCCGATTGCTGCAGTTCCTGGGAAGGTGTTTCATGCGGTGTCTTAGGCAGAGTAGTCAATGTGTCTCGTCCTGGACTTTTTTCCGGGGAAGACTTCATCGTCGATACTTTAATGACTGGAACTCTATCACCTTATCTCGGAAACATGTCAAGTCTTCAACTTCTAGACCTGAGCAATCTCAAGGAACTGAGCGGACCAATGCCACAAGAATTTGGGAAGTTGTCAGAGCTCAACTATCTGTTCCTTGATACAAATAAGCTTAGCGATTCAATACCAATGACTTTGAGGTACTTGTCTAAATTGAAAAGGTTATATCTCAGCGATAATTTACTATCAGGTCATGTTCCCTCTATTGGGTCTTGGAAATTATTATCAGAACTTGGTCTATCAGGAAACTTTTTGACTGGAGCAATTCCTTCTGATATTGGCAAATTGGATATGTTGACAAAGATTGATTTTCATGGGAACAACTTATCTGGTAGCATTCCTACAAGCATTGGAAATCTTAAAAACCTTAAATATCTTGATCTCTCGGAAAATCAGATATCAGGTAGCATCCCCCAATCCATTGGTGGGCTTTCATCTGTGGAATTGCTATATCTCCATCAAAACCAGCTCACAGGGAGCATTCCTTCTTCGATTTCTGGACTTGCTTCCATGCAATTCTGTCGTTTGTCAGACAACAAGCTAACAGGCACTTTACCATCACCAATCGGGCAGCTTTCAAATCTTAAAAGGCTGATTCTTGAAAATAACAAGCTGACTGGAAAACTGCCAGCAACCATTGGCCATTTTGTGAATCTTACCGACATTTTTTTCTCAAACAACTATTTTACAGGGAGAATTCCTTCAAGTTTCGGGAATTTAGTCAACCTCCAAACATTGGATTTGTCAAGAAACCAACTCTCTGGCCAACTTCCGTCTCAGCTAGCTAAATTACAGAACTTGCAGAGTTTAGATCTCTCATTTAATCCTCTCAATCTTGTTAGCATACCCATATGGATGCAGGAACTAAAAGTTTTCCAGCTTTTGTTAGCAAAGACCGGAATTGTGGGGCAGCTTCCGAGCTACTTGTCATCTTCATCAATATCAATGCTTGACTTGTCAAGCAATGCATTAACAGGGAAGTTGCCCTGGTGGATTGGCAACATGACTAACCTTTCATTCCTCAACTTATCGAACAATGCAATTTACTCAACCATACCAGCTGAATTCAAGAACCTTTCACTCTTGATGGATCTTGATCTGCACTCCAACAAGTTTTCTGGCCAGCTGAACGCAATATTCTCTAAGAAAGTTCAAGAGCCACTTGGCCATTACAACTCTATTGACCTTTCCGGCAACATGTTCAGTGGTGCAATTGATAAGGAAATTGGAAACAGAGTTGCTATGACACCCATTACCTCTTTAGTCCTATCAAATAACAAGTTGGGAGGGACAATACCAAAGTCCATAGGAAACCTTAGTGGATTGCAGGTATTAAAATTGGAGAATAATGGCCTATCTGGAGTAATACCTAGGGAACTTGGCAATGACAAGGAGTTGTCAGTAATCATACTTTCAAAGAACAAGTTGAACGGTTCTATACCAACAGAGGTACTAAATTTGAAGAATCTGAAAGAATTTGACGTGTCCAGTAACAGCTTAAGCGGGAGGATTCCTTATCACAACTCCTCCATTCCTGCATCTGCATTCAAGGACAATCATGGCTTGTGTGGATCTCCACTTCCTCCTTGCAAACACTAGCAGTCTCCCCAAGTTAAGTCTGTTGATTTCATGATTTTTCACTTAATGTTTAATAAGCCAAGCACCAGTGCTTCTAACTAATCCAAAGAATCATTTAGAATGGGAAAATTCAGTGAATTTGTATTTAATCTTTCTGGCAAACGACTGCCTGACATGAAAGCTGATTGAAAGTGTATATCATCGTCGTTTACTGTTCTTAAAAGCTTTCTGGAAGTTGGTTCCTTGGCTGTACTATCTGATTCTCATTTTGAACAGAGTTATGGCTTGCTTCAGCCAAATAGAATATGAAATCCTCCTCAAATTGAGAAACGGTAATAAGAATACTGCTCTTACTGATAATAAAAATAAAAATTAATATATTAAAAAATAAGAATAAAAATAATTATTATATTATAATTATTGTTTAAAATAAAAAAAAGATTACTATTATCTAAAAATATCGATAAATAAAAGTTTGTTAAAATATTGTTTTATATCAAAATTTAAAATATTTTAATTAGTTATATAACATAATATTTTAATTAATTATATTATATTTACATCGTAAATAATTATATTGTAGTTAATTAAATAATTATAATATATATATATATATATATATATATATATAAAAACAAGAAATGGTAAAAA
>JANZLD010000235.1:54809842-54824940 GCA_026413575.1 Erythroxylum carthagenense | reverse complement strand
AGTTTCACGCACACACAATATTCGCGACGGTTACGTTTTTTCGGTCGGTATTTTCAACGGTTTACATACCGTCGGTATTTTTCCGTCGCTATTTACCATTTTCCTTGTAGTGATTGGTTACTTGATGGTTTATCTCACTGTATCCTTAATTATATTATGCAAATGTTTTCTTCATGACACTATTCTATCTCTTGAATTAGAATCTTTAACCTCCTTATATATATGTTTCATGATATTATAGTACCACTTGTACCATCTTTGAACCACCACTACTCACTTTTGATCATGTTATGATCTTTCTATATGTTTGTCTCAACATATCTCGATTCCCAGACACCCTCTAAGTGTATGAAACTTAAAAAAGTATACCTTCTTTTATTTTTCATCTTCTAATATAATCCCCTTATGAAGTTTTGTCACCTATTTTTCGCCAAGAAAATTCACCAGCATATACCATATTATTAAGATACTAATGCATTAAGACTAATTGTTATGCAAACGAAAGAAATATAGGAAGAAATTAAATAAAGTAAAGACAAATAATTTTTGTGATTTGACTAATGCGTAAGCTACGTCTATGGGTAAGGAGATAGGTTTCTTTTATTACTATGATAAAGACAATATAAAGAAAATAGTTGTTAACAATCTTCTCAATGTCCCAAAGTTTTTACCTTATAAAACCCTTATCAAGGTATTTATAGGCTAGGGTTACATTTAAGAAGTTTAAATAAAGTGAAACTTTATTTTCAACAAAATCCTAAGGTTATTGAAACCCTACTTTCCAAAAGTATAAAGTTATTGAAACTCTATTTCCACATATTTCTAGCAACAGTGAAAAACTTTTTCTATAAATCTTTAGGAATCATATCATGAGTCTGGTGCCTATCTTATACCTAACCTATACAAGACTAACACCATTCAAATATTCTTGTTTGACGCTAGCTAACTCTTGGAATTTACTATTCACCAAAAATTCAAGGCATATCTCATAGTATGAATACACTCTCACGTTCTTTTTCTATTTCTCATAAAATATTTTCATAAGATTAATAGAAGGTCTCTAAGATTCAAACCTGAATTGTTTTATCTAAAACATAATTCACTTACCAATGAGAATGAACATTTTCTTTTTGTTATATATTCATGTCAAAAAGGTGAAATCTGAAATTTTTAATCAATATAGATTCTTGTAAAACTTAACTCTTTTACAAATTCAAGAAGTTACTGTATTCAAACTTGAAAATATAGCGATCAAGAAATCATGAGATTAACTATTTGAAGCAACTCTTAGATTAAGGGACAATATATGTTAACAATGGAAGAGATGTGTTTTAAGAATGGAAAGCTTCCTAAAGTATGTTCCATTTATCATAATCTAATTTTAACTAAATATAAACGAACTGACATTAAAAATGCCCATCACAAGTCACTATTATGTCGTGATTCTATGATAGTAAGCTTTTCTCTAATTTAGTCAATAGAAAGGGATGAAATAACAACTATATTGATTTTGATAAGATACAAAACTATTATTTGTCACTTACAATCAGATTAAGGTTACATGGGCAATTTCTAACTAGCAATTTAAACATGGAATGGAAATAAAGTAGTATATTAGTAAATCTTTCAAGGAAATTTCCAAGCCATGATATAGGATATCATAATTAGATGGCAATTAAAAGATCTTACTTTAAATGTGTTAAACCAAAAGAGGTTCCAATAATATTTTGATGATAACAAAACATAAATCTTAATAATGAGTTTGATATTTTGATTAGAAGCTTTATAAGAACAAGATGAAATCATACAAAACTCGAAAAGATACTTCGTGAAGTTGATGAAAGAAGAGATGAAGTCTTCAACTTACAAAGCAAAGATTAAGTCATGAGCAAAAGAAGAACAAGGCAAATTAAGTTCTTTTTATGTTTCAAAATCATAAGAACAAGCCAAATTAAGTTCTTTTTATATTTCAAAATCATCTATAATCTCACTTTGTTAGTTTGGTAATAGGCTCACCATGCATAAATGTTTATTGTATGAGTATTTTCATTCATCAAAAGGTGTTAAAGCTTTTATTTTAAGAAAAAAAGACTCTTGATCTTTTAAACACTCTTTAGGAAATATTTATGAAGAATAAATCATAATTGTATTAGATAAACTGAATTTGAGGATTTAAAATTGTTAAAACCATGCTTTTGGGGAGATTAGTCGACCTATATATATTACTGATTGATCAATATAAGTTAAAATTATTAAATTTGAAGTTCTAAGAATTTGTAGTAAAATTAATTGATGTACTGATTGACCAATGAGCCATATTAGTTGACCAATATACCTATTAATCGACCAATTCCAGCAACTAGTGAATCTATGCAATCAATGTATAAATGGTTGACAGTATGCTATACTGGTCGATCAATGCTTTACAACTAGTCATTATAATGACTAGTTTTTTGCTTTAACGAATAGTATAGTTCTTGAAACCATAAAATATGTATTTTCTCATTGGTTCTAGCATCAAAAAGGATTTGAGTGCCTTTGACACATTTTTGAAGTGTTTTTAATCATTTGTCCATTCATTGTTTTATTTTGAAAGAGTGAACCTTTTCGATATTATCCAAGTGATAAAGTAATCTACTTTCAATTGTAAGCTTCCATTAGGTTTCTTGTTGATTGTGTTTGGAAGTGTTCTAAGTGGCCTTAAGGGAGCTCTTTACCTTGAAAAAAGATTGTTTAAAGGTCCATATGCTCCAAATAAAGATTGTGCTAAGATTATTCTTTGCCCTGAAAGAAGAATTAATAATGAAAATCTAAAAAGATTATTAGAAGTATGTAGGCAAATATTGCTTGTTGAATAGCTATAAACAAGTTTACATCTCTCTTGCCTTACTCTTTTACTTTATTACTTAAGATCTTTGTTAAAATTCATTATTTTACTTTTATATTTGCATCTTTTATAAGATGTGATCTTTTTCATATTAAGTTAGTAATTTTTTGTTAAAAATTTATAAACACTCAATTCACCCACCCTTTTAGGTGCCAATTGAGACTAAAAAGGTACTATTGAGAGGGTCTATAAGACTAGCATTTCAAGCAAAATATTATATCAAAGATCATAATGGCATATTAAGGAATATATTCATCATCTTTTAACTAAGATACAAAAGAATAGGCATAACTTCTTTACAAATATATATGATAGCATGTAATCTCACTTATACTCCAGTAGGTCATATATTAAGCATAATGTCATGACATATTGCCTACGCTCCTTATAAGCATCTATACAATGAAACAAGTATGCCTTATCTATATAATTATACTAGTTCTTTTTATTTCCTTAAAAGAACATTCCTTTCATTTATCCAACGTAAAAATCCTCATCACTCATATATATATAAAAGAACAAGGCATGCACTCATGCACCAAAACTATAAGGTTCATCTCATACCACCAACCCATATTATTCATATGACATGGTATGTTACTTTTATGGTAAATATAGAGATGAAAATTTTTATTAAAAAAAGATCAATGGGTAAATCCAAGAAGTGGGTTGAAAAGAAGAAGGAGACTCACCAAAGACCCAAGCTCAATTGGGTATCTAAAACACATTAATTAGATTGTTTCTCTAAGAAAAGAGGAACAAATAGTATATGGATAATGGATGCTCAAAACATATAACCGAGGTTGCATCCTAATTTTCAACTCTTAGGGACAAAGATAATGGATTTGTCACATTTGAAGACAATGACAAGGGTAAGATAATTGGAATTTACAAACTTAATAAGAAAGACCACAATATTATTAGTAATGCACTTTTAGTTGATAGATTGAAGCATAACTTGTTGAGTGTGAGCCAATTATATGACAAAGGCTACAAAGGATGTGTTGAGAGGAGATCTTGCATTATATATAGATAGCTGACAATAACGTTGCATTTTTTAGAAAAAGAGAAAAAAAATTTACACAATTGATCTTATTGATTTCTCTAACCAAAATATGAAGTGTCTAATATCTATTAGTGAAGATGTGTGGATTTAGCATAGAAGACTTGGACATGCAAGCATAGACCTCATCTCTAAGATCAACTCTAAAACAAACTGTTAATAGACTTCCAAGGGTCAACTCTGAGAAAGACAAGATTTGTGGAGCACGCCAAATGGGAAAACAAACCAAGAGTTCATTCAAAAAAAAAGTTGGCAACTTCCACTGGACTTCTATAATTACTTCATGTGGGTTTATTTCAACCAATTGTATTTACTAGTTTAGGTGGAAAACTTTATGCTTTTGTCATAGTTAATGAATTTAAAAGAATTACTTTGGACATATTCTTAGCTAATTGAGTTGAATGGTTTGGGAATCTTGTAAAATTTGTAAAGACAGTTCAAAATAAAAAGGACTTCTTTATTTCATTTATTAGGAGTGACCTTATTATGAAGTTTGAGAATGAAAGGTTTGAAACCTTTTGTGAAAATAATGATATCTTTCATAACTTTTCTAGTATAAGAAACCCTCAATAAAATGGAGTTATTAAGAGAAAATCTAGGACTTTGTAAAAAATGGCTAGGAACACGATAAATGAGTATAATCTCTCTAAGTATTTTAGGCAGAAGTAGTGGCTACCACATGTCACGTTTTAAATAGAGTCTAAATAGGATCACATTTAAATAAAACTCCTTATAAGCTTTGGCCTTAAGGAAGTCAAAAAATTAGTTACTTAAAGAGTTTTTGGGTGTAAATGCTACATTTTAAATGCTAAAGATAAATTAAGATAGTTTGATTTTAAAGCGGATAAGGGAATTTTTATTGGTTGTTCTTAAATAGTAAAGCATATAAGGTGTTTAATAGGAACAGTTCTATTATTGAAGAGTCTATGCATGCTATCTTTGATAAATCTAACCCTATTGTATCCAAGAAAGATCTTAAAGATGAAGATGTAGGTATAACCAAGGAATTATTAGAGAAAATAAGAGTGACCATCAACATACCTTACCTCACATGAGCATATTATTGAACCAAGTGAAGGAGGTAAGAAAGATAAGGAGCTCCTGAGAGATTGGAATTTTAAGAAAAACAACTCTTTGATCAAATTCTAGGTGATTTTCAACAAGGATAATCATTAGATCACATCTTAAAGACTTATCTCATCTTGCTTTCTTTTTTCAACTTGAGCCTAAGATTATAATAAAAGTTCTTAATGATGAAATTCAGGTTCTTTCTATAAATGAGGTGTGAACCAATTTGAGAGAAGTAAGTTGTGGACTTCAGTACCTAAACCTAGAGATCACCAAATCACAAGTACCAAGTGGGTTATTAAAATAAAATTAGATGAATCAGATACCATTGCCAAAAATAAAGCTGAATTAGTAGAGAAAATGTACAATTAAGAGAAAGGCATAAACTTTAAGAAAACTTTTCCTATAATGGCTAGGAAAGAAGCTATTGTGCTCTTAGTTATATTTTCATCCTACATGAACTTCAAATTGATTCAAATGGTTTTTAAAAGTACTTTTTTAAATGGCTTTATTCAAGATGAAGTTTACATTGATCAACATCCCGGTTATGAAAAACATAACGCACCTAACCATGTTTACAAACTTTCGAAAGCTTTATATGGATTGAAACAAGCTCTTAAACTTTAGTATGATAGGTTAAATACAATTATTTTAGAAAATAGCTTCTCTAAAGGCAAGGTTGACATTATACTCTTTACTAAACTGCACAAGCATAATATTTTAATTGTTTAAATTTAGCTATTGATATTATTTTTTATGTCAAATACAAGAGTATATGTAAAGAACTTTGTAAGTGTATGAATAGGAAATTTAAGATGAGTATGATGGGAGAGTTTAACTTCTTTCTTAGACTTCAAATCAAGCAAAAAAAGGAAGGTATTTTTATTAATCAAGCAAATTATACTAAAAATATACTCAAACGCTTTAAAATAGGTTAAGCAAACCATTAAGGACACCTATGAGCATCATTATGAAATTAAATAAAGATGAAGAGGACTAGTAAATTGACGTGAAGCTCTATTAAGGTATAATTAATAGTTTTGTTTGTCTTAACGCAAGCAGGCTAGATATAATGTTTAATATATGTTTATATGCTAAATTTTAATTGAGTCCCAGGGAATTCCATCTTTTAAGCATTAAGTGCATTCTTAGATATTTATGATGTACCCTTTGGTTAGGACTTTAGTCTTTTAAATATACGTTCTTTGAGTTAATTGATTATTAATTATACAAGTAGTATTTTAAGTAGAAAGAGTACATTTAATACTTGTCAATTCCTAAGAAATACGTTAGTCTTATAGTTTAGCAAGAAACAAAATTCATTTACCTTATCAATTGCAAAAGTCATATACATGGTAGTTGGAAGCTGCTGTGCACAAATCCTGTAGCTTAGACAATATCTTAGAGACTATCAAATGGTTATTATTAAGATACTTATTAAGAATGATAATATTAGTATCATTTATCTCACAAAGAACACCATCCAATACTCTATAACCAAAAATATGGTATTAAATACCATTTTATCAAAGATCATATGCAGAATGGGATATTGAGTTAGAATTCACCGATACACAGCATCAATTAGCCAACATTATTACTAAATCTATGAGTGAGTATATATTTTGATCAATTAGAAGATAACTAGGGATGATTAATGGAAACTTTATATGATAGATGACTCTTTTAACGTTTATGATAATTCTTGATTGATATTTCTGTTATTATTATATGGTTTAATAATTTAATTTGAGTTTAAAGGTTTTTTTAAAGTTATTAGGACATATTAGTCGACTAATATCTTTGCATGCTCGACTGATGTCTTTAAAAATCTACCCTTTGTGCTTTCTAATGAGTTTGTTAGATGTTTGGGCACTTGTTGGATCGACCACATGGTCACATTGATTAAACAATGTTCTCTTATGATTGACTAATTCCCCCATATGATAATGTTCTTTTTCTAATGGGTTTGTCAAGAGGGTGGTCAATTAAGTGTTTTGCCAAACATCCTTCATTAGTGGTCGATTAATAAAGCCAATCTCATAAATTAAATCCTTCATTGAGCTTGTAACAAGTTTGGTTGATAATATTGGTCAACTTTTAGGATTTGGTTAACCAATATAGTTGACTAGTCCATCATTATCTCAATTTTAAACTAGAAACAAATTCTTTCCTTCATCTTCACCACTTCTTTCTCTTTTTGCTTCTCCCCTCTTAACCAAAACTAACAATAAAGGTTATTTCTTACACGTTGGCAACCATCAATCGAGAATCACCCTCCTAGCACTCCTCTTCCTTACTTTTAATTAACGTGAATTTTCTTAAAGAAGGCAAATATATTGCTTAAGCCTTTCAAACAAAGCTCCATCATTCTTCAGTGTACCTCCTCCTTCTCCACCAAGCTTTAGGAGATTTCTTCAACTCCAACAAGCTTCTTGGCACCCAAAAAGCCAAGCTTTATTGATAATGATCACTAATTCATCTAATCCAATTTATGGTTAATCCTAACTCCACCAATTTGGGGATTTCTCAAATTTTCTCTTTCCTTATCTCAAATGACGTTTAATTTAGCTTATGATAATACTTTAAGCATGTTTATGCATTCCATTGCAAGAATTAGCCTTCAAATTGAATCAATTTATATTTTGGATGAGTTATGGTTCACAATTAGGATTTTCAAATTTCACTTATTTTCAATTAATTTTTTAAAATTGAGTGAAATATCATATTGAATAAAGGTTCCTAACTCTCAATTACATTTGATTATGTTTAACATGATTGAATTTGAGTTTTTGACATTTTTGTCATATGAAATTTGGAAAATTTTGAAATTACTCGATTATATGCACTTTAACAAAATTCATGATTTACTACTTTAATGAGGAACTTTATTTTTATCAATTCATACATTCAATTTCATTTGAATCTTATCAATACCCACTCCAGTTGAGTAATATCAACTTAGATTGTTTTTGAGAAATTGAGGTTTCTTATAAACTAATCAGGATCTTATACCATATTCATCAAATTAAACCTACTGCATCTCTTAATTTTGATTTCATGATGTGCTTACACCTTTTTATAGATAAACTCAATGTCCTTTTTTATAATATCTTGCATTTTAACTTTGATTTTTAGTCATTTCTATATATTCCATGGTGTATCTTGCATTATATCTTAAGATAGCTCACTCCCTGTTGCAAGATTAAAAATATGAAGTTAGAGGGATTTAATTTATAGAAGTATTTTTCTCCTGTAAGTGACCGTATACTATGAGTACCCATAATGTTTTCAAATCTTCTTTAGTTACCTCCTTAACTTATTATCTTGTGCCTTTCCTCTGTCCTCATTGTAAGAGGGAACCATAATCTTGTGTTTAGGACACTCACTTAAGCCAGAGTTAACAGCACACCTTCTAAGATTCGGAGGACTCAAGAGAGATCCTAAACTACTTCATCTTATACACCTCCTCCCACAATTAAGAATGAGTATGATTTTTTAAAGTTTGATGAAAATTATGTTATCTCTTCCACTAGTTTAGAGCAATTCAAAGCATATAATCTTATCGAATTGTTCATTGATCAAGGGTGGGATTCTTTAAAAACCATTCATATAAGCCTTATAAATGTTAGATTAGTTTATAATAATTTTTGCCCTTAACTTTATGGTGTCAGTATCCATCTCACTTATGATCTTATAGATGAGATCCTAGGTATCCTCATTCTAAAAAATCATGCTTATTATAATTGTCATACTAAATATTGAAAGGTTCCGATCATGCATCTCATACATAATATATATCAAATATATGCAGTGGAAAATAAAACAAAATCTCAAAAAAACATATCTACTCATGCATAAAGATATAGAAAACAAAAACATGAAATGTAATATATTTACATACCTTTCCGACAATCTCCTTTGCTCTTTGAACTTCTTCGCGATGGGTTGTTATAAATCACAACGATCAACGTAGACCATCTCTAATTAAAGTCTACATTAATATAGAAGGATGAAACCTCGCTAGGAGGTGGCTAGAGTTCTTTCTTTGTGCTAGCAAAGACAAGAACTCTTGTGAGAGCTAGAGAGAAAAAGAGTGTGTATGTAAGAAAGAACCTTTCTTTCCTTTTTTTTCTTACATAAGATACACGGAAATGATGATTATTTTCTGCCCTCTTTGGCCTCCCATAACCGCCATCATTAATGGGAAGTTATAGGAAGTTAATGATCATGTATAGCATGCATTAATGGAAGTTAATGACTATGAATAGCATGCATTAATGGAAGTTTTGGGAAGTTAATGACCAAATTGGCAACCAACAACACTTGTTTCTAATATATTCCATGCAATGTTTTCTACCATAATCACATCGCGATACAAGCTTGAAACACTCTCTCATATCGTTAATCACCATTTAAGACCATTTTACTCATCCTTTGGATCTCCTATGTGTGTAACTCCTTAGGTTCGCAATTATGTTGGGCATTTGAATTAACACTTGATTCAAGTAAGTTAAGAGCAGTATCTAGTAATATGTCACGACCCCCAATTGACCAAAAAGTTAGTGGTTTGACTACAAACCCTTCTATACATAATGTTGTCATGCAATTCTTTTTTTCACCATCTATACCCCACTTGGTTTAGAGTATGGTCAAAGTGTCAATACCCACTAGACTGGCTATGTCACATCTAATCTAAACGTCACATCTAGTCTAAGTAATATTAGATCTTGTCCTGAGGATCTCATTACTTTATTTATCATTGAAGACTCTCTTTATTATACATATCTGCTCTGGATAAAGACTCCTGAGTAATGACTATGATAAGAGATCGTGGGTATCATCTCCTTCTATCAAGAGTGGTGAATCCTTTATTGGCTACTCAGTTACCTCTGAATACCTCAAATTGTACCTAATCACCACCTTATGAGTAACCCCCAGAAAGGCACCGATGAATACAGTTAAAACACAGGATCAATATCTGAGATATATTGAAGCACCTAAAGTCAAAGGATACTTGCACCATTGCTATGATAAGACAATCATTGATACTGAAATAGAATATCCATATGATTGTCTCTTAGTAGGTCAATCTAATGTACTTACTACTACTCTTAGTAAGCATCCACATGTTAACCCTAAAAAACTCATGTCTATAACCTATGAGATCTACTGCTTGATCCAATCAAGGAGTATAACATATGTTAGTCTATCTCGATTAATGATATCCTATCTCATTAATCCTATAACTGGGGAAAGTTTAGATACTAACATAATTACATATGATACGAATTTCATTATCATGATCTCATAATCATTTCCTCTATGCTATATTTTGTATCAAGGACTTCATTAAATCAATTTAAGATCAACATCAAATCCATAAATGTATGAACATCGTAATAATGAAAAATACCTTTATTAATCATAAAATGATTTGAAAAATAAGTGCTAAAGGTGATTGCCTTTAGAGCACTTCTCTAAAAATCTTCCACTTGGACTAAAATCAATTGCCTTGATATCTAATACCATAGGTGTGTACATGTGACACAAAAATCTTTTGGAAAATAAGCTTAGTCAACGGATCAGCTATATTCTGATCGGTGGGAACTCTCTCTCTATCTTGACATCATTTCTACCAATGATTTCTTTAATCAAATGGTAATGCCTGAGTACATATTTAGATTTCTGATGAGACCTCGATTCCTTCTCCTGTGCTATAGCCCCGTTGTTGTCATATTGTAATTACACTAGGTCAGCAATGCTCGAAACTACACCAAATTCTATGATGAAGTTCTTAATCCAAACTGCTTCCTTTATTGCTTCTGAAGCTGCTATATACTCCGCCTCTGTCGTCGAATCTGCAGTCATCTCTTATTTGAATCTTTTCAAACTGACTGCACCACCATTCAGTGTGAATACATATCCAGACTAGGATCTGAAGTCATCCCTATTAGATTGGAAACTGGTATCAGTATACCCACTTACCACAAGATCACCATCTCCATACTCCAAGAATACATCCTTAGTTCTTCTCAAGTACTTAAAGATATTCCTAATAGCCACCTAATGACCCTCACCAGGGTCCAACTGGTATCTACTCGTAACACTTAAAGCATATGATACATCGGGTTTAGTATATAACACAGTGTATATGATTGATCCTATAGCCGAAGCATAAGGAATAAAACTCATGCAAGTCCTCTCTTCTTATGTCTTTGGACATATAGATTTAGAAAGTATAATCCCATGTACCATGGGAAGATAACCTCTGTTGGACTACTCCATGCTTAACCTCTTTAGCATCTTGTCTATGTATGTAGACTGAGAGACACCAAGCAACCTCTTAGATCTATCTCTATAGATCCTTATCCCTAAAATATAAGTTGTTTTTCCAAGATCTTTCATAAAGAAGTTCTTAGCTAACAAAATTTTGATTGATTGTAAAATAGAGACATCATTTTTTATTAGCAATATGTCATCTATATATAGTACAAAGAGTACGATTACACTCCCACTAACTTTCTTATACACACACAACTCATCCAGATTTTGTGAGAAACCAAACTCTTTGATTGTCTCATCAAATCGGATATTTCAGCTCCTGGATGCTTGCTTCAATTCATAAATGGATTTCTGAAGCTTGCATACCTTTTCTCCATTCATGGATATGAAACTATAAGGTTGTGTCATATACACATCCTGGGTTAGGTTTCCATTAAGGAAAGTTGTCTTCACATCCATTTGCCATATCTCATAATCATAATAAGCGACAATGGCTATGAGGATCCTAATGGATTTAAGCATAGCTACTAGGCTAAATGTTTTGTCATAGTTAGCACCTTGCCTTTGACGATAACCTTTAGCTACAAGCCTAGTTTTATAAGTATTTACATTACCCTCCATGTTAGTTTTCTCTTGAAAACCCATTTGAACCCTATAGGTTTTATCCCTTCGGGTAGGTCATCCAAAGTTCGTACTTGGTTTTTATACATGGAATCTATTTCGGATTTCATAGCTTGAACCCATTTGTTAGATTATAAGCTCTTTATAACCTCTTCATAGATAGTAGGCTCATCATCTTCTATGAGCAATACGACATTAAGTTCACTTATGAGAAATTTGTATCTCTCGGGAATATGACGTATCCTACCTGACCTATGAACTTCTAATGTGTCAAAAGGTAAGTAGTTGATTTGCATTTGTTTGAACATCTTGAATTCCATAAGTTTAATTTTGCTACCATTGTCTTCTCTTAAAAAAAAACTCTTTCTCTAAAAAGACAACTTGCTTTGAAACAAACACCTTTTGTTCTGAAACATAGTAGAACTGATACCCTATGGTTTTCTTAGGATATCCTACAAATAGAAACTTATCAACTTTAGCTTCAAGCTTATCTGACTAAATTCGTTTCACATAAACAGGACAACCCTAAACTTTCATATGAGAAAGATAGGGTTTCTTATTAGTCCATATCTCATATGGAGCAAAATCAACTGACTTGGATGGGACTCTGTTTAATACATAAACAGAAGTTTCGAGTGACTACCCCCAAAAGAATTTTGTTAAATATGCTAAACCTATCACAGACCTCACCATGTTTAACAAAGTTCGGTTTCCCTTCTCAACCACACCATTATGTTGTGGCGTGTAAGGTGGAGTCCACTAAGACAATATTTCGTTATTCCTAAGATAATCTAAAAACTCTTGGCTTAAATACTTACCAGCTCGATCTGATCGAAGTGATTTAAGACTTCTCCCAAGTTATTTCTCAACTTCATTTTTGAATTCTTTGAACCTTTCAAAGGCTTCAGACTTGTATCTTATAAGATATACACACCAATATCGAGAATGATCATCGATAAAGGTAAATGAAGTATACGAAACCTCCTTTGGCATGTATAGACATTGGACCACATTCAGCAGTATGTATTAGGTCTAAAAGTCTACTAGCTCGTTCACCCTTTGCCTTAAAGGGTAATTTATTCATCTTACCTAATAAGCAAGATTCACATGTATCATATGATTCATAATCAAATAACCTTAAACTACCACACTTGTGTAGTTTAGACGTGTGTCTCTCACTTATATGGTCAAGGCAACAATGCTATAAGTAAGACAATTTCACATTCTCATTTTATTATTTTGTTAATATAGATATTTAGAACCAGATTAGACATATCTAATATGTATATACCATTGCATAATGTACCCAAAGTATATAATATTTCATTCAAATAAATTGAACAACCATTGTTAATGAAATTTAAATGGAATCCAGCTTTATTAAGACTAGAAACGGACATTACATTTTTAATCAAAGCAGGTACATAAAAATAATAGTCCAATTCTAATACAAGCCCACTAGGGAGCGTCAATACAATGTGCTTATAGCTAATGAAGCAACTATTGCTCCATTTCCCATTTGCAGGTTTGACTCTCCCTTGTTGTGTTGTCTACTATTCTTTAGGCCCTGCATGTCAATACAAATGTGTGAGTCACAACAGATATTTAATTCCCATATGTTGTTATCAGAAACAGTATGAATATCAATAACATAAATACTTGAACTAGATGGGGCATCAGATGCCTTTTTCTGCTTCAAGGACTCCAGATAGGCCTTACAGTTTCTCTTCCAGTGGCCATCCTTGCCACAGTGGAAGCAAGTTCCCTTCAAGGTAGTCTTCTTTGCTTTCTTAGCACTTCCTTTAGTCCCTGCAAACTTCTTCTTCTTTTGGCTTTTTTTTCTTCGAACCAAAAAAGTCCACCAACATCACAACCTTGTTCTTGTGGACAGAAGGCTCAACTACATTTAGCATGTTGACCACCTAGGGAATTGTGCAGGATATATTATTCATCTGATAGTTAACCACAAATTGTGAGTAACTGATTGAACCCAAGTTTTCTATATTATTTAATGATATTTTCATGGTTTTTGTTATACTTTTCAACTCTTTTTGTTGAATATTGTGCTTAATTTAGCTTAAGAGTACTTGTTTTGAATTAATGTAGTTTGAGGGTAAAATTGTCATAATTAGTTATTAATTGCACTCAATTGGTTTCTAGGACAATTGATATTGCAAACTATTACTTTTTATTGCAGGACACTCAAGAAGTAGAGCCAAGAGTGAAGACCAAGAAATTGCAACACATAAGGTCAATAGTGTCAACACTAACAAATTTTGCCACAGCAAAACTAAGGAATATTACCAGAGACCTCTCGATAAAAGTTCGTCGTGGCAAAGTCATTCTTTTGCAGCGACAAAACATTCGAATCAACAATCCAAACCTGAACTATTTTTGAAAATCTCACTTACCCATTCATGCAAACAGACCCAGCTACTGTTTTAGAAAACCCTATTTCGGGATAAGTGAGAAACATGACTCCAGAAGACAGCCTCCATCGACTCTCTCTCGTCTTTCTTTCATTTCCTCCATTTTTGCACTGCCAAACCTCCACCTTGGGTGACCCAAATTCATTCCCAGTTGTGAAGCTTCCGAGTGCAATGCGTGACCAGGTGTTTCTTTTCCTCTTGAAGATGTAGCAATAGCTGGAGTTCGATGAGCTTAATAGGGGAGTATTAATCCATGGTTCAGCTATAGATTTATAAATTCCTAGGTCTAGGATTTGTAATTTGTAGTTGAGCTACTTAATTATAGTTTTAATCAAATGTTGGATATTCATTATGTGTAGTTTGGATTGCTTATGTAGAACTTTAAGCTTAAATATATGAAATTTCATATATGTCAATTTGTAATCTTCTTAATTCTCTCTTATCTTGCATGATTATGTTTGATATGGAGTTGATTATAGATTTCATTTGACCTATTGCATTGGCTAATCCTACTTTAAGATCTTAAGAAATGGAGACCGATTGATTAAGATCCTAGACTTAAAGAGTACTTTAAGGTTTACCATTTTGAAGCTTAGTGATTTCTACTCCTACTAAAATTAATTTCGAACTTGGATAGCCTGAGCTCACTTTCAAGAGGATTCTATCACTGTTGAATATTGTGCTTAATTTAGCTTAAGAGTACTTGTTTTGAATTAATGTAGTTTGAGGGTAAAATTGTCATAAT
>JANZLD010000235.1:54755129-54773471 GCA_026413575.1 Erythroxylum carthagenense | reverse complement strand
AAAAATTTAATAATAAAATTTACGTTTTAATTAATATTTATAATTATTAATATAATACAAAAGTATACACTTAATATCAACAACAAAATTAATCAAGTCTATGAATTATAATAAACATATTATTAATAATAACCCTGTATATCTAACCGAAGCTGAAGAAGAAAATATAATATATTTTGATACATGGCTTCCCTGGCACGATTCCAAGTAAACAAGCCAGCTTTGTTTTACTCTTGGCTTGTTTACTTTCATCTTTTCCCTGTCAAGCCGCAAACGTGGTTTAAGTTTTTTAAGAAAACGACATCGTCTTACTCTTGGACAGAGTAAGACAGGGAAATCTTGGACAGATGATCTGTTCTCCATCTAAACCCTCCCCTCCTTGGCATCTCGTACACATGAATAGCTGTACAGCTTTTTTGTTCTACGGGCTACCCACTATGTACTTAACCTTCCTATCTTTTTTCCTTTGTATTTATACAGTTTCTTAGTATAAGGACATTGTCCCTTTGTTTGTTGATTAAGTAGGTCATTTGAGAACTTTTTTTCGTTAGTAGCTGCATCCTATTAAACTTTTTTTTAGATCTAAAGTGGTTGTTGTTGTTGTTATCATCCTATGTTTTGTTGAGAACCCATTTGGGATATCTAATGATGGAGTTCGTTTCGGCTTGTGAGTACCAACTTGTTGACTTGTGAGTACCAACTTGTTGTTGATTAAGAGATTATTAACTAATTTAATATTTTATTCAAATTAATTGCTAACAGTTTACTAGGCAACATAGCTATAACGAATTACATTAAGTAAGACTTGAAACATGATTAGTACGCTTCACTCATATTTGATATTAACTATGAAGTATAATTTAATTGATAATTGGAATTGATGAACATTTATATTTAATGTTAATCTAAATTAAAAAGAAAAGCGACGTATTTAAGCATTTCAAATATTTATGAATATAAGAATATCATCTAATGTTCTTTTTAGGGTGAATCATACCACCGACTTTGCTTACAAACAAAAAGACACAAAAACCATCATTTTGAAACCTTGTTTTTTGTTATATATAATTAATTAATTATGGATGATCGACATGTTGTCGCGGGACAAGTTTAAAGGTATTTTTCTCGACTAGAGCTGAAAATTTTGTAGATAATACACATTCTTGTTAAAAAAATGACTTGGGTGTATAATAAACACGCAAGAGAGTATTACCTTGAGACATGTTTCGTAGAATAAAAATACACTTATAGGACAAGCAAATGAATACTAAAAGTTTGCTTCAAGATAGACATCTATATGGTAAGGTCCTCTAGCTTGTTTTTAACTTCCTTTCCACACACCCATCGCTAACCCTAGATCTGAACTCTTACCATCCTCCATCCGAATACCATAGCCCTTTATTTCCTTTCCAGCTTTCTTTTTTCTTCGATGACCTGCAAAACAAGATATCAACATATTTAATTGGTTTCCAAAGCTTAAATAGAGACTGATTTTTCATCATTATCCAATACCTTTAAAGCAGCCACTTCCCCGATCCTTTCCCAATCTTTTATAGCCCATCCTTCTTCCCCATCCCTCTCTTCAACTATCCCTCCCTCTACCTTTGTCATTTCTCCCAAACTTTTTGTCTATACCGTCGATGACATTGCTAGAGGACTTTGGAAGACATGGAAACAAGTCGTGGGAGATAACTATGATTCTTCCTTGGTTTTTAGTCCACTTGTGGAGATAGAAGGAAAGCTAATGATAGGACATGAGAAACTACTCTTGTTGGTTTTTTTATGGACAAAAGGCCTGCTTTTCCAATGATACAAAAATGGACTCAGAGAAACTAGAAAGGGCTCTAATGGAGGTAATGCTAACTGAGGAGGATAACTTAATATTTACCTTCTCTTCAAAATCGGAAGCTCAAAAGGTAATTAAGGAAGGCCATTCGCACATCTCTCAACTCCCTTTTTTTCTTCAAAATTGGCAACCAAGCGTGGAATTAGAAAAAATCATAATGACGAACATTCCTTTATGGGTGAATATTCACAACATTCCTTTAGAATATTGAACTACTAAGGGTTTGAGTATGCTAGCTAGTTACTTGGGGAAACCAAAATGTATGGATGAAAACACTGTGTTGAAGAAAAGGGTAGGATTTTCTCGGTTATGTGTGAGTATGGATATTTCTAAGAAAATGAAAGATAGCATCCCTATCCTAAGGTTAGCAAATGAACACTCTCTTAGAGAGGATAAAGTTATGGTAACATACCAAGGGAAACTGTCTCTTAAAGCTCAAAGGAAAGAATAGAAACCTATAGGAAGAGTTTTCACTAAAGGTGACTATTAGGAGGTGAGGGGTATAGAAAAGTATATTTTGGAAGACAGCAAAGAATGTGAGGTGGTAGAATAAGTATCTGAAAATCATGAACTGGTTAGGGTGACAATGATTCTCCTATAAATGGGGATAGCATTCATGAGGAGAATAGCCTAAATTTAGACCAACAAGAAGGAGCTCTTCATAATCCATTTGTGACCTAAATATGTCACTAATGAATAAGGGGGAGAATGTACTGGAAACTAATGGAATTAATCCAAGTGGAGGAGTTCTTGATCCCAAACAGAATTAACAAAGCCTATAAAAGGTTGATCTGCAAAATGGAGTTTCTCAAGAGGAGCAGTTTGATCAGGTTATCTCTCAGAGAAGTAATAGGAGCAGTCGGAAAGGCTCCAAAGGGAAAAGTAATCACTTATGACTATGATTGTATAGAATATCCGAGGAATAAATAACTCTTCCAAGCTTAATGTGATAAGGGATTTTGTTCTGAAGGAAAAGCCTCTAGTTTTTTGTCTTTTGGAAACTAAAATTAGAGAAGTTAATATGAATAAACTATGTTGATTAGGTAGCAAATGATAGTTTCTTACAACCACCAAAGTCATGCCTATGAAAGGATTATTATTGCTTAAGATGGTGATTTTTTAGAGGTGAAGGGTTTTGGAATCCAATCAGCAGTTTATTCACACTAAGCTCTACTTCAAAATGGAAAATTCTTAAGCTTTAGCTACATTTGTCTAAGGTTTTAACACTGTATTTCAAAGAACCAAACTATAGAATTCTCTACGAAGAATTAAGGCTTTGATTAATGCTCCACGGTTAGTTAATGGTGACTTTAACACCACTCTATTAAGATCAGAAGTAGAAGGAAATTGTAACTTACTCAACTATTCTTCTTATATGTTCGATTGTATACAGGAGGTGGAACTTACATATTTAAAAATTGAAGCTCATAGGTTCACTTGGTCAAATAAACAAAGCTCTATTTGGCACATCAGAAAAAAAAAAAGTTGTATAGAGAAATGGTTAATATGAAATGGCTAAATACTTTCTCATGAAGCTTAGCAAAATTCCTAAACCCTAGAATTTTTGCCCTTTCTCCTATAAGGATTAATAACTTGTTTACTACTACCAGAATCTATCATCCTTTTAGGTTTAATAATTTTCTGGAAAATATGGAGGGGTTTCAAAAAACAATAATGAAGGGTTTACAGTGTGAGTTTTATGGGACTAAACAATACATTTGCCTCTAAAAGCTCAAGTATATTAAACAAGAATTCTCAGAAAAATTCCCAAACCCTAGAATTTTCACCCATTCTCCTATAAGAATTAATAACTTGTTTACTACTACCAGAATCCATCATCCTTTTAGGTTTAATAATTTTCTGGTAAATATGGAGAGGTTTCAAAAAGTAATAATGAAGGGTTTGGAGTGTGAGTTCTATAGGACTAAATAGTAACTTTGCCTTTAAAAGATCAAGTATATTAAACAAGAATTGAAGACCTTTAACTTAAAGAGAAGTCAGAATTTCTCTAAGGAGATAGAAATAGTTAGAGATAAACTTTCAGTCATTCAGAAATCATTAGCAGATAATCCCACAAATGGTACTCTAGCTACAGCTGAAAAGGAAGCCCTTAAGAAGTACTTGTAATTGGTGGATAATCAATGTTCCTTATTGAAACAGAGAACCAGAGTTAATTGGATAAAGGATGGGGATAGATGCACTAAGTTCTTTTTTAATTCAGTGTTAGCTTGAAGGAATGTAAACAGAATCACTTCCATTAAAATTGACGCTGGTGAGGTTATGTTTGGACAAGATGGAATTCCTAACGAAGCAATGAATTTTTACAAAAACCTCCTAAATTCAGACATTTCCCCATAAGATTTGGAGCTAATCTTAAGCAGTTTGTTTAGTAAGAATTCCTAAACATGAGGCTTCTTTATGACCAGTTACAGATTAGGAAATAGATACAGTCATTTTTAATATGAATGGCTAAAGACACCGGGGCTTGCTGGTTTGAATGGGGTCTTCTACCAAAACACTTGGAGTAGTGTGCGGGGATTAGTTAAGGAAGCTGTGCATAAGTTTTTCCTAAAAGGTGTACTGCTTAAGGAGATTAACAAGACATTCCTCTATTTATTCTCTAAAAACTCCAACCCGGCTACCTGGAGTGAATTCAGACCTATTTCTTGTACTAATTTCCTCTATAAGATCATCACTAAGAATTTGGAAAATAGGATTAAGGATGTTTTACACTTTTGAACAACAAGGATATTAGGGATAATATTCTTCTAATGCAGGAGTTTTTAAAAGGGTATAATCGCAGCAAAAGCCCTCAAAACTGTACTATTAAAGTGGACTTACATAAAGCTTTTGATAGTGTGAACTGGAGTGGTCTGCTACAAACTATGGAGGTCATCAAATTTCCCCATAGTTTCATAAGGTGAATTCAAGAATGCATTACTACTCCTTTGTATGGATTATTGATAAATGGAGCCCTACGGAGATATTTAAAGGCACAAAGGAACTTAGGCAAGGAGTCCTCTATCCTCTTACCTATTCCAAATTTGCTTGAAGGTTCTTACTCAAATGCTGAAGTATAACACTTCAAACGACTCCAAATTCAGATACAATTCCGATTATAAAAAGCTTTCTCTAACCAGCTTATGTTTTATAGATGATCTTATTCTTCAAAGCAAGGCTAATGTTCACTTAGTCTCTCTTCTGACGAGTATTCTCAATTCTTTTAAGGAGATATCAAGCCTGAGTATCAATCTCTATAAAAGTTATTTCATGCTCTCCAAAAGTGCTTCTCACCATTCTAATGCCTTATCTCTAGTTACGAGTATGGAAATCAAAGATCCTCCTCTTCTATATTTGGGCATTCCTGTCTTATCCAAGAGGCTAAAGTTTTGTGAATGTATCCCATTAACAGAAAAAAAAATCTAGAAAAGATTGGAATCAAAGACTAATAGAGCCCTATTCTATGGAGAGAAACTTTAGCTTCTGAAGTAAGTAATAATGTCAATGCAAACTTACCGATATTCCTACCCATTTCTCTCCAAAGGGCTTATTAAAACAATTGAAAAATTGATGAAGCAGTTTCGATGGGGGCAAGGAAATAGTGAGAAAGGAATAGTGAAAGTTAGTTGGAAGAATATCTGCCAATAAAGAGAGGAAGGAGGATTAAGATTAGAGTCAATCAGTAAGAAAAACAAATTACTTATGACTAAGAAGATTTGGAGAATCCTAAGTGAAAAACAATCAATGTGGATGAAATGGTTCACATCTATATATTAAAAGGTGAGAGTTTTTGGGCTCTAAGAATCAAAAACAGTTACTCTTAATTCTTTAACCAAATTCTTAGAATAAGGGAAGAAGTTTAGCAGTACATAACTTGTCAAATAGGGGTAGGGGAAAGAATTTCCTTATTATATGAGAACTAGATAGGACAAGGAACTTTAATTCATAATCAGTTGGCAAGAACTCTATTGGAGGGGTTCCCTAAGAAAAATAAGCTCCATGAAATAATTAGAAACCGAATTTGGATGTTATCATCAAATGAGATTAGAATCTTGTTCATTCCGTAATTTAGAAGCCTTAGAGAGAGAGAGATATTTATTTATGGAATGGGATTCCAATTTTAGAAATAACTATAAGGGAAGCTAAAAGGTTGAAGGATGGGATAGCTAATAGAGTAAGATGGTTTTTAGACCTAATGCTAGTTTTCTTCTCTGGCTAGCTATATTGAACAAACTCAGCACTTTGCATAGGCTGAAGTTCCTATCCTCCTTTAAGATATGTATTCTTTGCAACCTAAAGGATGAAACTAGAGACCATCTCTTCTTTGAGTGTGTTTTCTCTAAAGAGATTTGGGCTAAAATCTCAAGACTATGTGCCCCTGGGTTTAACTATTGCAGACTCTTTGATATCCTACTAGAGTTATCTCATTTGCATATTCCTAAATATGATAGGGCTATTATAATGGTCTCGGTTGCTAAATGTACTTAAGTAGTTTGGAATGAGAGGAATAGAAAAGGTTTAAAGAGAAATCTAATTCTCTATTCTCTCTTATATAACTCACTATTGCTAGCATAAGAGAACAACTAATTACAAATCAGTCGAACCTGCACTGTAACAGAGGATGACTCTCACTTGGAGAATATAGTCCTCGCTATCTATTCCTAATTCATGTTACTAAAAAAAGTATCATACAACCTGGGATTAGTTCAAAACAGTTCAGAAAAGCAGTGATCTATCATGCATAGAAATTCATGGATTCTAGCAGATTATTCATTCACCTACTCACAAAAAACTACTAAATTATAGCTTGATCTGGACTCACCTATTCGAAAGGAAAGGGCTTTCTCAGAAATTCTTCTTCCTTAGTCGCGTCATGCTTGAAGGAACACCGATGTTCCACCAAATCCCTGTTATCAACATATAGTTTATTATTTTGTGGAGATTTATATATAAAAAGGATGTAATCATACTGAGTTGAGAAGCTTAACTGAGTTGAGATCACCCCTCCAACTTGTCACCGCAGAGCTAAACCCCCAGACCTCCAAAAGAAAGCAATGTCTAAAGAGTCGGAAAATAATATCGTTATGCCCTAATTGCTAAAAGTCATCGCGATTCTGAAGTTAAGTATGTTACCTGAGTTGAGATCTTCTTTGTGCGGAGAAAAGAGTAGAAAAAACACAATGGAGCCACACTGCTAGCCTCGCCTTCAGAGCATCACCTATCACCCTCCTAAATAGAAACATCTGAAGATTCGAGAAAGATGCATTTCGTTATACCCTAAATGTTAGATGACTTTGCTCACTAAATATCATTTTGTATTAAACTAGACATATCAGTGATTCAAGTGGGTCTATCTCACATGGTAGAGTCCTCCTGTTAGATCTCTAAGTCTAGACTACGGGATCATGCGAGTGTTGGCGAGCCTTAACCAGTGCTTTGAACGCATGTCGACACGAGAAAGGCGTGTTGACAAGGGAATAAGGCAAAGTCTTGCGAGTTGGCGAGCAAAACCTAAGAAACTTTCCAAATAGGCGAGGGATGCAGGAAGTATAGGCAAAAATCTCGAGAGTAGGTGAGATTCGATAAGCGTGGGCACGTGTAGATGTGCATTGGTGGAAATTTTTGATGAGACATAAGATTTGGATACAAGGCCCTATGGAGTTGGCAAACTAAGTCATGTGAGACCCGAGAGCGCGCAAAAATACGCAAAGGTATACGAGATCCCACTAGGATGCACGAAGGCATGCAAATGAGGAAATGCGCATAAGCATTCACTTCGACAAGGCAGGTCGAAGGCATGTAAAATATGCAAAGTTTTACACTAACTCGGATAGTGACTTGTACTTAGTCACGGAGCGACAAGACTGCACTATGAGTGAGCTTGATCATGGAAGATGGACTTGTCCATGGATGTGCATTGATGGATCTATATGCGGATAGGCCTTGGAGACTTGGAAAACACATCAGCAGTGACATGGCAACTATAGATGATGTGGTGTATGATGATGTGGCGAGATCAACTTGAAGATCACATTGGAGTTTCATCAAATCTAATAGATAAATACCATGTGAGAGAATCAAGATAGTAGAGATCTTCATAGATATGGATGCAATCTTCCAAGTTGGCACGTAATATTTATTTGATTAGATTCTGATTTAATGTAGCCAATTAGAAGAGTCATAAGGGAAATGGGATGTCTTCCCATTGGTCGGTGTGATGTAGTATAATCTTTAGTTGATAAGATCAATTAGGAATGTGGAGATCCTTAAAGATCTTGAACTTGATTTCCAAGTAAGAGGAGCCTATAAATAGCTCATTAGAGATGAGAGCAAGGGAATTCAATCATTGAGCATTCACTTATTGAGAGAAATCACTCAGAAGATAAAGCTTTGAGAGTTGACAGCTTTTAGGTAAGAATTTCGAGTAGGAAGTTCCTTGTAAGTGCTTCGAGGAGGAAGTATTTGTATCTTTTGTTAATGTTTTGTTGAGAGTTAATGAAAGAGCAGCTTCGGCTATATTTATATGTCTTTTGTTGCTTTCTTTATTTTGTTTTATACTTGTGTTATTTTGTGTGTGATAGAAACATTTTAAACACTTGTGTCCGCGTGAGGTGTTTGAAGGCTAACGGAATTATTCAGCAACATTCACGTGAGAAGGCTGAATCTTGCTTAAGCAGACCTAAGCGGGATTGCCATATGAAAGTGGGCATGACTTGAGGTAAAAGTTAGAATCCAAAGTAGACCTTTTTGACACCTCTTGATATAAACTTCTCTAATTTTTTAAAATTCTCAACAACAAAAAAACTGTTTAGATCAACCTATTGTGGATTTTTAATTCATCACAAAATTGATTAATAAATCTTACTTTTTTTTGGGTTACGTCGTGTCGTTTGGGTACTTTAGGGTCGGAGACAAAAGCTGGCCTCGACTCACTAGTCTTGGCATTCACTTTTTCTCTCTTTGCTTCGAAGGCATGCCTGTCCCAAGCTTTGGTAATTATTGCCAGTGATACTTCAATGTTGGATTAAACATAAGCTTTTGTCCGGTGTTTAAAACAATCCTTATACATCTCAAAACCTTCAATTTCGCCAGACCCTTTATCAAATGTGCTTGCAAATGTTTAAACATTATAATTAATCGCATTGATATTAACATTTTAATTTGGCGTTAACGTAATACGCTTTGCTTTGTAACATTTTGCGTGTTTAGATCTTCAATTCAAACCCACTGAGTTAACAAGATGATAGTAATGGAAGGTTTTAAGATCGACTGATAATAGAAAATCCCAATTCACAATTTTCCAAACAACAAAAAGAACAATCTAAAAGGTTGGTTGTAAATAGCCTAACATAGTGTCCATACTCGATACTGCAACTAGTAATATTCGCGTAAATCACTTAGTCCAACTTGTTGACCTTCCATTTTCTGGGTGTATTTCTCTTTTCCCCTTAATCAGAAAAAGGGTGATAACAACTTTGGGATGGTTTCTTTCCCAATTTGCCTTGCTTGGTATCGGGTTAAAGAAGGTAGTTTTATTCTTTTCAAGCAAAAGATTGTCAAGAGTACATGCCATAATTTGGAAGGTGTTATTATCTTGTATTTCAAGACAAGAGGGTGTAGCATTTTCAGTCGGTCTTCTTAACACCACATTCTCGTGGTTTCATAATTTGATACGGTATATTTTTCATTGGAACTCGTTTGTTAACACGTACCTTATTAAACAAAATTAATCATGCTTTATCACAATAAAAAAACTTACGGGTTGCTAGGTAGGTTTTAATCATACCTAATCCTCATTTCATTAGACCCCATCTCATCACGGATTGCCGAATTGTGTAATATGAACTTTTGACTTTTGAGATATAATGATAAGAAATTTCAATTAATAAGAAAGTTTTTTTGTGTTGTAAGAATACTTTGAAAATAGTTTTCATAAGATAACACAATTGCTTGCTAAATAAACTAAATTAAGAAGCAATAAGTGGGAAAATGATAAAATTAAAACTATTAAGTATTAAAGCCTCTTTGTACCAATGTTAAAACATTTAGAATGGACCGAATAAGGTATGCAAAAATCTATATGAAGGTCAAAAAGAATGTCATATTACCTGATCATTTACTGATTCTCAAATTGAGTGAAACATGAGAGATTGAAAATTTTGAAATTAAGGTGATATATCTTTGGAAACCTCATAATTCAACCATCAAATAGATCCATAAAGGAAAACTTTTTCAAACTGGATGACATGATGAATTATTGGAGGTTGATTCTTCCTAGTGGATAATGATGAAATTGTGGGAGAACAAATTATTGCAAATGAGACTCCGGATAACTCAGCAATTGAAACCTCAGATATTGAAAGTTAGAAGCCCAATATAGTATCTAGGCACACCTCTCTTAATGGCCTGAAAAATGAAGAGTATCACTTCACCTCGTAATGTTTAGAGCATTATCAGATGGATTGGGCTAATATGTTGACACTATTAGCAACTGTTGGGCAAAATGAAAACTATAAAGTTAGGTTAGAGTATGAAGAACAGGCAACAAAGATAAACTCCAGTGACAGTGTGGCTAGTTAGGGGACTTGGAATATCATCTCTCAAAATGTAGAAAAGAAAATAGTTTTTTCTTGAGAAAGCAGTCTAGATTTGACAACAAATGATTGTGATTTTCCATCAATTGCAGACCAAATTCTTGACATTCTAGAAGATTTTTATGTGCGGTTAAAAACTACAAAAAAAGAAATTAGCCAAAAAAATCTCAAATATCAATAATATGGGATTAAACAACTCTCATAAACAAGAAAATGTATCTGGATAGCAACGTTCAGCCAAATCTTTCGACGGAGATGAAGTATAAATGATGTTTGTAGTTGATTATTCTTGTGGGCAAATAATGTCGTACTTGAAGAGTTGGTTTGTCATATTGTCAATATAATGATGGAAGCAAGTCTGGATACTTATAGATTACCTATGTTCTCGTAGCCCTAGTTTGGAAACACTAGCATCTTTCATACGTAGATGGGAGGGGTCTTTTTATCTCATTTACAATCTACTTACTTTGAATAAACAACGGTGTTGTTCTTTCTACGCTGTTGTTCTAATTGGTTTTGCTTTTACTGTATTATGTGTCGTCGTTTTGTTGTAAAAGACTAAAGAGTGTACTTTTATTCTCTTAATGTTGTACGTTATCTTTAATTTATCAATCTATTTTTAAAATTTTTCTTTTTAAAACAGAGTTGCAGTCAAAGACTCGAAGCCATATCAAAGGTTTGGAAGGGAAGAGCCAAAAGTTTCTTACCAAAAATTGCAAAAGTAAAAGCTGAACAAATTGAAAATTCAGGAAGATAAAAGTTAAAGAACACAAAACGTAGCGGTGTTCACGAACTAGGACTTTGATAGGCCGGACAACACCGAGCGTCCCTCTGTAAAAAGACGCACTGCAGAATAAGTTTTGAAGAGACCAAAGATAAATGGACACTGAACATTTAAAATATTATTCGAAATAAAACAAAGTTAAGAATCTACGATGATGGGGTGGTACCTCCTGGTCTTTCCATTTGTTATGAAGCACTCTAAAGTCGTCCTTTTTTTTTTTCGATGGTTAAAAGTCAAAATGGTGGGGAAGATAAAGTCCTTGGAAGCTCAGACTAGAAGATAGAAATTTTGCGTCTTTATGAACAGGACAAGTTATGTTAAAAACTCCAAAAACGTATAGAATAAATGTACAAGAGAAAGAGATATATAATATATACATACATACATACATACAGTCGTAGAGAGATTGTATGCTGTAATCTCGAAGAAAGAGAAGAGTAAAAGAAAATCATTTCTAGTATACCACACTTTCATTTCTCATTCAATGCTTTACCGAACTCACCACCTTCCCCTTTTTCACCAGTTCCCCTCCATAACCTCATCTCCTCTGAGTCTCTTATCCTCTCCTTTTAAGGTATGAACTTCTGTCCTGTAAGGGGTCGCGCAATTTAGAATGAAAAGACTCGTTTTTTGTTGCCAAAATTTTCAACTTTTTTGCTTTTAGTTTACGGCTTTTGTTCTTTTTTTAGGTTCAGGTTGAAATGGAATGCGTTGAAGCCGCTTTGAAGACCAGTATTAGGACGGAGTTGACCATGAAATCGAGCCCACAAACGTTTCTCGAGGATTTTTGGGCCGTGAATGTGCACAACGGCGGCAGTTGTGATGACTTTTTCGTCGACGAGCTCTTGGACTTTCCGAACGAGGAAGGGTTCACTGAAGAAGAAGAAGAAGAAGAGAAAACGTTTCCTGTCTCTGTTTCTCCTAAACAAGAATCACCTCGAAACGAGAAAAATGGCGACCATAACACCAACTTCTCTGCGAAAGAGGAGTCTCTGCCCGTTCCAGCTAGTGAACTCGGTGTCCCTGTACGGTTTCCTTCTAAAAGAACCGTCTTTTTGTTCTTTTCGTTGTGGTAATTGTGCTTGTTAATTGCAAGATAAATTTTTGACCAAAAGGGGCCATTTTTACAGGCGGATGATTTGGCCAGTCTTGAATGGCTCTCTAATTTTGTAGAAGATTCCAACTCGGAATATTCAACTCCATTTCCTGCGGGAATTTTGTTAGCCAAAGCAAAGACTGAAGACAACTCGGAGTCCGCGAAGCTTTTAACAGAGCCGTGCTTTAAGACTCCGTTTCCGGCGAAGGCCAGAAGCAAACGTGCAAGAACCGGCGTGAGGGTTTGGTCTTCTGGGTCGCCGTCGTTAACGACGGACTCATCGTCAAGCTCCACCACTTCGTCGTCGTCTTCGAGCACTTCAAGCCCTTGGCTCATCTGCGTCAATCCCGGTTCGAAACTTGAACCGGCTGAGCCGGTTTGCTCAGAGAAACCTCCGGAAAAGAAGTATAAGAAAAAGCCGGCATTTGAAGCCGCTACCGCCGGCTGCGGAGCACAACAACAGCCACGGCGCTGCAGCCATTGCGGCGTCCCAAAGACTCCACAGTGGAGAACTGGTCCTCTAGGAGCCAAGACGCTTTGCAACGCTTGTGGTGTCCGGTACAAGTCGGGTCGGCTCCTACCTGAATACAGACCCGCCTGTAGCCCGACTTTTTCGAGTGAATTGCATTCTAATCACCACCGAAAAGTACTAGAGATGCGTAAGAAGAAGGAGATTTCAGGCCAAGTTGAACCGGGTTTTCCCCCCCTCTGACAATGTCCGGTTTTTGATAGAATATAGTCAATGTTAGAAGAAGGAAACAAACAAGAGAGTATAGGAGATATAGAACCGAGTGAACCCGGTTCGGTTTAGTCCGGTTTTTTCTAGTGTACAATTCTTGGTGGTGCTGGTGGGTGAGCAGGTAGGTTGGCTAGATAATGTATCTGATCAGGAGAGACTTTTAATTTGATGCTATTTAATATGTTTTTTGAATTTCCTATATTTCACGTAATAGAACCTTTTACTTCTTTTCTGATGTTATTTGAAACGCTCCAAGTTTCTATTGGTGGCCGTTGGAAGCAAAAACATTATGAATATTGAAGTGGGGATAAGTACTTGTATCTCTGCCACTGCCCCGTGAGTAGTGACCAGTAAGCATGGGAAATAATTTACATGTGGCGTTAGGTAACAAGACCAAGCGTAGACCCCCGCTGGTGCTAAAGAGTGTGGGTCTTGCCGGCTCGCACGCGTAACTTGGTTGGCAATCTAGCAGAGGAAATTGAGACAAGGACTTGAGTTTAATTCTTGGCAACGAGAATGAAAGGACCACTCTATTAGGCGGTCAATCGAGATAAATCGTGATTTACTCCCCTCACGATTTGGTCGGGCTTGGGTGTGGGGGCAGTTGGGGTGGCTGGTTTCACCTTTATGGAACAAGTGTGGGTCTTGCCGAGGGGTGAATCCAAAACCAACTTATTGATATTGGTCCTGATTTACACCACTTTAGTTTAAGGTCTGGTTTCAATTAAAACTTGTTTCTTTTCATTATGATAAAATGGTTGGGAGGGAAAACTGCTGAATTTGAGAGAGGCTTGGCTCCTCATTGTAATGGAGGAAGATGCCTTCTGGGACTGCAAATTTTAGTGCTTTACAACCTGCAGAGACCATCCTGGAACACGACCTGTCATGATTTGTACCAGACACGGATATCCATTCAGTTTACGTTCTTTTAATTTTCAGAGGCTCCATTCTCTCGTTACGTTTGAATCGGGACAAGGTTGAATGTGGTTAAATAAGGGTGTCCTTGATTAACATAAAGATGATAATAAGAAGAATGTGGTTAAATAAGGTTGTGCTTGATTAACATAAAGACGATAATAAGAAGAATGTGGTTAAATAAGGTTGTGCTTGATTAACATAGAGATGATAATAAGAATTATAATAAATATAAATCATATGAATTTCTATTCTTCCTTATATTGAGGATAAGCAAGAACATCCTTATTTAAGCACACCCTTATTTGAGCGCAATTTCGTTTCAAAGTTTTTTGATATCCATGTTTTCGTTTTCGTTTATTTTAAGAGTTGATGTTCACTAGCTCCAACCGAAACCCTACAAGGGAAGTTAGTCCAAGCTGTTAACTAATCAGGCAAAGGTTAGTGGCGTCCGATCAGTTATGATCACCACGGGCTTTAGGATTCCTCCGACATAATTGACAACTGATGGAACAACTAAACTGTACTTTACTCTTTTCCTTCTTCTTTTTTTCATCTTAATATAGTTTTGCATTATGGTTTCTCAAAAGTTCCGAAGTAGTTCAATTAGTTAGGCAACTAATGAAGCATAAAACATCTGCCATAGTTTCCAATGACATACGTTTAAGACGAATTTGTTGTCCAAATCCCACTTGTAAGAGTCCTCTTGTCCTCTACCTGTTATCCATTTCCCGTCCAATTATATTTACTAAATCGGCAGGAGAAGGTTTTGATTCGAGGTCAACCTGGAAGAGTGTTTTCAAATCCATTTAAACCATAGAGGAGCGTCATATTATCTTTTATTCAATGTTACGGTACGTTACTATATGAATGAGACGCACTGACTTCTCAACAGGGGAGTCCTTTCTTGTCATATGCAAACGTCTGTGTTCTATAACTACACAGACATCAAAGTGGTTGTGTTCTCGTGATGATGTCAATTTAGGCAGTAATAGTTAATAACCCGCATGTAAGAATTGATAACTTATCACCCCCCATCTGTCAGACATAGAAATGGAAGTTGGGCCCACTGCTTTTGAAGGAAAAATAAACGTTATCTTATCTTGATCACGTGATGGACCGGCCATCCACATGCTACCCATCACTCATTTTAGGCTAATAGCTCCTAAAATTTTCCAAAACCAAAATTCTAAGTAGGGATGGCAAGTCGGATCTTGCCCATTCAGTCCGATTTTGGCTGGGTTTGAACAGGTCATTAGCAAACCATTGTCAGCTAGATTTGGTCATAGGTCAACTACAGGTTGACTACGGTCAGCTCAATCGGATCACTGTCCAATCAGAGGCGAGTTGCAAGCTAGCTCAATCTTGCCTGTGACCCAACTATTTTTTAAAAATAGAATTCGTTTTGTCAAAAACGATGCCACTTTTTACTTTTTCTTTTATATATATATATATATATATGACGGGTCTGGTTTGATCCAGCACTCTCGTGGCCCAACTTACCTGTGTCTAATTTTTTAAATGACATTTTAAAAATTAAAATTGTAGAAATTGTATTTTTGAATTAGATTCAGGCCTGGTTTGCTTATGCCCAAGTTACTTGAGACCTAATTTTTTTAAAGTAAAACAATATTATTTTGCTTAAAATAATTAAGTCTTGAGTCAATTTAGACATAGACCTGACCCGTGACTAATCTATTGAAAACAACTAAATTTAAACTTATAGCTAACAATTGTCATCCCTACAAAATATATTACTTTGAAACTATTAAGTGAATTAAAATCCTAAAGAGATTGGTCGTGTTGAGAGAGAAAAGGTGACGACCTTCCTTCGTTACTTTCGACTGTCTTTCTGTAACTGGTTCGAACTTCTTCTTACTAGACTGGGACTCGCATGGCGTCCCTCGATCAAGAGGAGCACCTACCCAAAAGGGGACTTACTAGGAAGCGCGACGAGTCTACACCACGCCCGAAGCCGTCTTACAGTGCCGCCTTGATGAGGGACACGACAACATCCATGATTGACAAGGATAAAGCTTGGCTTCTCGAAGAACACATCGAACCCGAAGAGGGTGATATATTGCCACTGTCGGGAGAGATTGAGAGGGGGGAGATAGCTCTGTCCCAAAATTTTAAAAAGAAACTAGACAACATCTGGAATCGAGCGATGATCGTGAAACTGCTGGGAAGGAGGATCGGTTTCCAGACGTTAGCTGCACGGCTGAGGAACCTATGGAAACCTAGAGGCCCTATCAAGATTATCAACCTGGAGCATGATTTCTTTCTAGTGCGATTCATGGAGGAGGCCGACTACCTTCACGCTCTCACCAACGGATTGTGGACCATATATGGACAAGTTTTGTCAGTGCATCATTGGATACTGACCTTCTGACCTTCCCACGGCCAACTTCACCAAGCAATCGTCTGGATACGTTTCCCTGATCTTTGAATAGCGAGATATCATCCAGGCATATTATAGGGGTTAGCGGATCTCATGGGAACTACAGTTCGCATTGACGAAGCCACATTATTCGCTCAACATGGAAAATATGTTCAGATAACTGTCGACATCGATTTGTCATCGCCACTGCAGACCTCTGTTTAGCTAGATGGGGAGACCCTGTCGGTCGCTTATGAAGGTTTGCCGCATATATGCTATGTGTGCGGCAAAGTAGGACATGAAACACAGGGATGCCCATAGCGACACCGAACCGCACTAGCACGACCAAACCACACTGAAGATGGCGCAAGCTCGTCGGAGAAGGAGACAGTGGAGATTGCAGCACCGGGAACAACCATGGGAGGCCACGTTGCGGGGACAACAACGATCGAAAAGACTAACGGCTATGACCCGTGGATGAAGGTCCAACGAAAACCTCGAGTCCCATCACAATGCCATGCACAGGCTAGCCAACGTACTGCACTGGGAAAAAATCAAGAGGCTTTTGATGTCCTGATAGAATAGGAGCAGCTGGAGACTGATGATGAGATCGTGCTAGTGGACCCACTATCAACTAGCAATGTGGGCTTCAGATCCAGATTGGAGCTAACCAACATTATGGGCAAAGGCAAGCAACCCTAAAGAGAGGCCTTGAGAAAATCAGTTGGGCTTAAAAACAATAAAGGGCACAAAGGTTAGCTACAAGCCCAAATGCTGAGAACTAAAGGGGAAAGTTCTGGGACCAAGGCCCCCCAGGCCCAGGACAAAGATACAGTCCTACAAATCCAATTACAACACACCATTAGAGAGAAAAATATAGCAGTTGAAACAATGTCTCATACGGAAATGGTATGTGATAGCCAGCCCTTCGTGGATAGAGATTCGGTTATCAACGAGCGACTCCAGTTGATGGACGGAGTTGAAGTCCAGGCAGATATGGGGGACAATCAGTGTGGATAATGAAATGGCCCATACCGACCGTCCAAATATAGTAGCCAGCGTGGAAAGCCCGGACCTCTTGCCTCAAGCACACTCTGAAGCAGTGCAGGAACTACAACCTCAGGGCGAGGGAACCAAGGATGCTCTGGTTGGAGGTACTGCTCCTAATTAGACTTTCTTTATGTAAATTTTAATTTGGAATTGCCAAGGGGTAGGAGGGAAGAAACTCCATGCCATTCTTCGTAATTACATTAGGCATTTTACTCCGGGTATCCTTGTCTTGAAGGAAACTCGAATTAGTGGACCTAGGGCCCATAAAGTCGTCAGTGCTTTGGGGTTCGACTACTCTTTTAGGGTAGAAGTAGAAAGTTTCTCTGGAGGAATATGGATGTTATGGAAGGAGACTATCCATATCTCTATAGTTCTAGCTCACCGCCAATTTATTCACACTCAGATCAAGTTTGACACTTGCTCGTTTGAATTTACAACGGTGTATACAAGCCCGCAAGCCAATTCTCAAACCTACCTTTGTCTACTCTTAAAATGGGTAGGAAGCTCTATCCATCGCCCCTGGCTTGTAGGGGAGATTTCAATGCCAAATTAGAGTTAGGGGACAAACGAGGTGGAGACACGAATACGTAAGTAATGAACAGAAGGTTTCAATATTGGATGCACGAGTGTTACCTCCATGATCTTGGATTTATAGGCTCTAAATTTACATGGCACCGAGGAATGGTTCAAGCTAGGTTGGACAGAGTTTTTGACTCGACAGCTTGGCTCCAAGCCTTCCCTCACACAGAGAACCACCACTTACCTTTTCTTAGGTCAGACCATCGGCCCATGCTAGTTTATCTGCAAAGACTGACACCTAGATTGTAACACCCAAATACCCCCTGGGAGGATACATGGATACCACCCAAGACAGGACAGACAAAACCAAACATCACACTGATATTTATTTTATTTAGTAACTCAAACCCACACACATA
>JANZLD010000235.1:54661743-54678458 GCA_026413575.1 Erythroxylum carthagenense | reverse complement strand
CCAGTAACATGCTCAATCAGTAAATGCAGTGCAATCCTATCAGTCCGTCCCAATTTACCAAAATACCCTTGCTAACAGTAACGGGATGTTACAATATAGGGGCTACTTCAGACGAATATATGGGGACTCATGGGGGCTTCGGTTACGATACTAGAAATGAAAGTGGGAATGCCTTATTGGACATGGTCGTAGCGTTTAAGTTAGTGATAACAAATTACTTATTTAAGAAAAACAAGATGCACCTGGTGACATTTAAGAGTATCATGAATAAGAAGTAAATTGATTATTTCCTTGTCAAGAGGAAAGCCAGATCATGGTGCAAGGATTGTAAAGTGCTTCTGGCCGCATGCTTAGCAACCCAATATAGGTTGTTAGTTTTGAATCTAAGAGTTAAGGGATGGAGGACGTAACAATTTACTAAGTGGTATCATAAAATTAGATGGTGGGATCTAAAAGGGGACATGGTGGAACATTTATGACTCAAATATGGTATGGAGCCACATGGTCCGTGAGAGCGGATGCTAATCGGATGTGGGAGGGAGTAGCTCCCTTAGTGAGAGCAACTGCCACAAAACTCCTAGGAGTCTCTAAAGGGTCATGGGGTGGGCAGATGGAATCTTGGTGGTGGTCAAAAGAGGTTCAGGGGACAGTGAAGGCGAAAAAGAGAGCATACAAAGATCTATTAACAAGTACAATAGAGCCAGAGCGAGAAACTAGAGTAAGGTACAAACTGGTAAAGAAGAGGGCAAAGAAGACAATTTTAGTGGCTGAAGGATAAGCTTACGAAACTTTATACAGGAATTTGGATATGTACAGGGGAGCACAAAAAAATTTCAAGTTGGCACGAGATAGGGCACGTAAGATGAGAGGTTTCAACCAAGTCTGTTGCATACGGGATGAAGCAGGACAGGTACTTATGGAGGCCTGTGCCATCAAGAGTAGATGGCAGAGATACTTTTTTGGCTTGTATAATGAAGACATCTTAGACAACATAGAGTTAGGTGGCCCCCCGTGTTGGAGCATTTTCTTAACTGGTCTCGATGTGAAAGGGTTACAAAGGAAGAAATTACAAAGGCTTTGAGCGAGACGGAGAACGGAAGGGCAGTAGGGCCAGATAAGATCCCTATAAAGGTATGGAAGAGAATAGTAGTTGTCGGTATTGAGTATTAGTTCATCTTTTTAATGTAACCCTCAAGTTAGCCAAAATGTCGGATGAATGGAGATTGAGTAGGTTGATTTTATTATACAATGCCAAAGAGGAAATCCAACATTGTTACAACTATAGTGGCATTAAACTAATAAGTGACACCATTAAGCTGTGGGAGAAGGTGATTGAGAAAAGAGTCCAGAGAGTAGCTTCTATATCGGGCAACCAATTTGGCTTTATTCTTGGTAGGTCCATGATAGAAGCAATACATCTCCTCTATAGGCTAATGGAATGCTATAAGGAATGAAAACAAAATTTGCATATGGTTTTTATTGATTTGGAGAAAGCATATGACATGATTCCTAGGAAAATTTTGTGGAGTTGTTTGGAGGCAAAGGGAATTTCTATGACCTATATATACGTAATTAAGGTTATATATGAAGGAGCAATGACTAGTGTACGGATGATAAGAGGCAAAACGAAAACTTTTTCTATTAGTATTGGGCTACACCAAGGTTCTGCCTTAAGCTCTTTTTTGTTTGCATTATTGATAGATGAGCTTACCAAATACATTCAAGGAAAGGTTATTTGCTAACGATATTGTCTTCGTGGATGAGACCAGGGAGAAATTTTAAGTTAGAATGTTAGAGAGAAATGTTAGAGTCAAAAGGTTTTAAAATGACCAGGACTAAGATGGAGTACTTAAAATGTAACTTTTTGGGAAGCTAGATAGTCCATGAGGCGGCTGTAGCAATTGGTACTAATGTCATATCACAAAAATCGAATTTTAAATATCTTAGGTCTATCATTTAGAATGATGGTAATATCAATGCCAATAAAGTCCATCGTACTAGATCCGAGTATGTCAAATGGCAAAGCGCATCAAGGTTCTTATATGATAAAAATATTTCATTAAAGCTTAAAGGAAAATTTTATAGAATGGTGATTCGGCCAATCATGTTATATGGGGCAGAATATTAGCCCACCAAGTGTAGACATACAAGAAAATTATTGGTAGCTAAGATGCGTATATGTGTGACATTAACAAAATCGATAAGGTCCGAAATCGTGTAGTGAGAGACAAACTACAGGTGGCTACTATTACTGACAAGTTGAGAGAGATCAGGCTTAGGTAGTTTAGGCATATGAGCATAAGGCACCTTAATGCTCCTGTGTAACATTGTGAGAAAATAACCCTTCGTGACTGCAAGAGGAGAAAAGGAAGGTCAAATAAGAACTAGAGGGAAGTGATCAAGAAGGATATGACAAAGTTGGCCCTTACTGAGGAATTGGCCAAAAATAGAAAATTCTGGCGTACTAGGATATTGGTAAAGGATATCTTTTAAAGTACGCCAAAACAGTCGTGGAAGTTATTAGGAGTCGTTTACTATAAAGCTCTAACGACTTATTTACCGCTTAAGAAGTCTAACCCTAATGTCCAATCTGTCTTTTCTAGTTGCAAGTTACGGACAAGTCTTTCTATCCTACTACTTGGCTTTTCAGCTTTGGTGTATGGGGAAAGGTCCATCGAGGCCATCCGATACCTGTTGGATTGTTTATACTCATATGGATACTAAGTGAGGATCCCTAAAACAACTCGAAACATGAAGAGTCATACTTTGCAGCTTATCAGGTATTGGTAGATTTGGGCACCATATCAGGTATTGTTTATTTATTTATTTTAGTTTTATTTATCTATTATTTTAACATATCATTTTTTAAACATATCTGCTCTTTTAACCTGTATCACTTTTTTCATTGTTACATTTGTACGTGAGTTTACTGGAAACCGTTTCTCTACTTTATAGGGGTAAGGTTGTGTATTATTAGACCTCATCAGACCCTGCATTAGTGTGAGATTCGGACTGGGTGTGATGATGATGAAATATAAACTAAAACCAATAAATAAAAATTACATATTACAAAAAAAGAGTAAAGCTAAATGAACCCTTAAAAAGTAGAGCTTTTATTCACATCTTAATTTATATATAATATGCAGTTCTTAAATACCATGACGGTCCAACTTTCTTTTAAATAAAAAGTTATTCTTGTCTCCCTTTTTGTTTCCATGTCAAACCCAGTTTTAACTGATATTCCAGCTGCAAGGTTCTGAAACTTGTTCATATTTTTCATATAGGCTAATTTAGCACTAAAATTTGAGTTAGATTCTAACATTTTGGAACGTTAAAAATGAACTATAATGCTCGCAAAACATTCAAAATAAACCGTAACATTTGAAAAATGTTCAAAATTGCCCCTGACTGGATAAAACAACTGATAGAGTTAACCCTTTTGTTCCATTTAGTTAAGATCTTTTTAAACATTTTTTAAACGTTAAGATTCATTTTGTACGCTACAAAATGTTAAGGTCAACTTAAATTTTAGTGTAAACACTAGAAAGTACATTGCTCTTTTGGCCTTTTCATATATGATATTAATGGTTTTATATGGAGGTTTCTTTAATTGTAGGTGATTATTAACTAATGACTGGATAATTTAAATTTCATTCTAATCGGATAGATATTTCGTCAACATATCACTATTCTACTTGTAAAGCATAGAAATGCTGCCATGAAACTAATAATCTAATCACTTTTTAGTCCGCCTTCCTTTGAACATGCATCAACTTGAAACCAGATCTCAATACTGGAAACATATATATGATATACATTTTCTTGGTTGAAGGTGAGGTCATATTAGAAAAAATTGAGCCAGATAGAGGATATAATTATAATAACTTCACGTCATCTGTGAGTCGTCAATCATGAAGTTCCGAGATTGAATTGACTAATATTTGTAATCACCATAACATTGAATTCATTTTGGAGATACCAGTTTATATGTACAAAGTGAAATGTGAAGTATATATATATATATATATATTATTGTGTTAGGCGAATATATATAATAAATAGGAATATTGGTTAAGAAACCTCTTTTATCAAAATAAGATACAAGGAAAATTAACTTACATATACCTTATTTGGTAAAAAGTAAGAAAGATAGGATGGGGTTATAAGATGATGGTCGGTGGGTTAAGGAAGAGGGAGCAGAAATAATAAAATTAGTTTTGAAGAGAAAAAACATTGATAACAAGTTAGCACCCTTAATTAATTATACCTCTTTAAATGCCCATTTGAATTATTATAAGGAGCAACGTACGCAAACACATGTATCTTCACAATTGTAAATCAATCCCCTTTGAATTAGTAGGTATAATTGAAAGACATTGCTCTTCTTTTTTTAACTGTCAAAAATTCAAGCCATACTTTTTAGCTTGTGAATCACAGTGTCCAAAACTATGCCCACCAATTCTAACTATTGTGACAATAATCAATGATGTGAAGGATAAGTAAATAATGATCATTCACATAAACTCACCCGTGATTCCGGACAATCAATAAGAGTAGCACAACTCAACCACCTGAAAATTTTTCTTAAATAGAAATAGAAAAGGATTTGCATTTTTCATGGCAAACTGGCAATAGAGCTAATTACTTACTTGATCCCATCATTGGATGCTGTTGGTGTGTCGAGTTATTAAATATTAATTTGAACGCCCTTTTGTAGTTTGTTAGGTATAAATTTGTGTGAAGAGTTATTCTAAAATAAAGAAAAAGAAAGATTCCCATGCGTGATCACACGAAGGATCTAAGGTCTCAATAATGATTCATGTTATGCTCTAAACATGTAAGTTCATGGATCAACTATTGATAGGGAATTAATTCTAGTGATTAAAATTGAACCTTTGCATTAAAAGGTAGCAAAAAGGGAAATGTAAATAGTTAAAATATGATTATTTTGTAGTTATTTTGATAATTTTCATGGTAGAGTACGCATCTTGAAAGAATCCAAGTAAATAAGGATTAAAAATCATTATCTTAATGTTTTATTGTTTGTCTTTCAGCCTAGTTTGATATCTTTAGTAAATGTTACGATTATTATCAAGGTGGTAATTAATGTTTGTGATATAGCTAGATTGTGTAAGGGAAATAGACTAGTCTTTGAAAAGCACTTCTAATGCTTTTGCATGGATCCGAGTTGCCTTTTTACTAGCTTCTAGACAATGCATGAGTTGATACTTGCAAATATCATATTTTACAACCGAATTTCAATGCCACGATTAACAAGCACCAAAAGTAAGTGTTGTTGGAGCCAAGCATGATCAAATCACGTGCGTAGCTGAAAAATAAAATTTTTACAATTTTTTTATTAGATCTCGATAATTAAATAACTCGAATAATTAAATTAAATCATAAAATATAAAATTATACCTATTCGATCTCTTATTGAATTGCTTTGAAAGCTTTTCGATGTGTTAATCATTAGTTGTTTATGCGTTCAACCTCTAATGATATCTACAGAGCAATTTTCAACTCTTTAGAAGAAAAAGCAAGAGTGTCAGCTCCCTTATGCTAATTTCCTGTTTATAGGAAAAGCATCAACGTCTTATAATTTTTATTAAAATTAAATACCTCAATTATAGTTAAAGTCAAACTCTAATTATAATTATTTTAATTTTAATAAAATCAAATATCTCATATTTGACCCCTAAAGTTTCACAAATTTTATAATTAAATAAATTTCTATTAAAATTAAATATATCAATTATAATTAAAGTCTAACTATAATTATAATTAATTCACTTTTAATAAAGTCAAATATCTCATATTTCATCCCTAAAGTTTTTTCAAATTTTATAATTAAGTCCAACTTAATTGAAATTGATTTTATTCTTTTAAACTACTCTATATGTTAGACACATTAGGTTCCTAATGTATTGATAATGATTATAAATTCTAACTCTAATTCATAATTATAATAAGAAAATAATTTTAATTTTAATTTATCTTTAATTATTCAATTAAATAATTTATAATCATAGATCAAGATTAATTTCTAGCAATATGTTATGATCACTCAAATATCAGAAATGTCAGAATTTGACTTAACCTGTCTGTGCATGGTTATGATGTATAATTTAATCCTTTCATCATCTAATGTTTCAATTGGAGAAAGTATGAATATAGTATCTACTCTTTTTTATACAATTATATTCATCATTGTTAATTAGTAATTGATTTATAATTGATATTTGAAAATTTCTTTTCAAATGTCAGTTCACTCTGGTTAGAGAATTTCATAAATTACTACTAATTAATAACAATAGAACATTTTTTTAATTACTTTATAGTAATGAATCCTTTATTAACTAATTCAAATATCTCCTTATAGTTATAATGCGTCCCATTACTACGGACTGAATTATCCTAGGATAGTTCATAAGTAGCATCAAAACACAATAATTCCTATATGAGATATTTTTAATAATCTCAAGTCTAATAATCAATTATACAATTATAATTATGAAGAATCAACAAACACAAAAGTAATATTTCATTAAGGATTCTCATAGTCGAGTCAATTCAGTGACTTATTCTCTAATAAGCACCCACACATTAGTTTAAATATTTTCATATAAGATCAATTACTTTCTTTATAAGAAAGAAACATAATGTATGCTAGTTTTATCATTTCATCAATCTCTTGTCTTGATGAAACTACAACTAAAAATATTTAGGAATAATACATAAATATAAATTGAATATCATAATTTACACAATAATTATTCTAGGAATTTTACCTTTAGTATAAAACATCAAATGTAATTAGCTTAATAAATAAAGATAAAAAATGTATTTTATTAATTAAACAATAATGTCATACATCAAATTGCAGCCAACTGATTGGCCATAAGGATGTAAACTAACAGGCATCACCTTAATTGATGATGCTAGTTTATTTTTAATCGATGATAGTAAGAGAGTTGAATGTGGAATTTATTTGATGCTTTTAGATGATGATCTTCTAAGTGAATCTAATAAGCCTTTTGACGTTAAGTTGAGTTTTTTTTTTTGGGTATATATATGTATTTGTATATATATCAAAAATTTTCCTACTAGTTTAGGACCATGAACATAATCTTAGATTAGAAAAGAACGGGAGTAAATTTACTAATTTAATATCCCATAATCTTTCAATATTTTTGAATTTTTAGACTCAGATCCTCATCTAATGTTAGCGAGATTGGAATTTGGAAAATAAGAAAGGCTTGTGGTGTAAATCCTATGTATTCAATTAAGACCAAAAAAATGGGCTTCTATTATCAAAGAACATTTTCGCTTACTTGACTTGGTGAGTCATGTAACATGTTTAATACAAAAGGGGAAGTGTAAAATAGAGTTCGTAATATATAGCAATTAGCATTAAGCCACGTGATTAGCTGATCTAATTTAACGTTCGGTTTGTAGATGATAGGTTCCATCATCACATAGTAAAATTAATGATGCACATAGGTTAACATCTTGAAGACCCAGTTACTCTAATTGTATTTATGACTAACAAGTGGAAGGGATTGCTGTAGATGGAATTCAGCCATTAAATCAAGATCAGGCTATGACATGGATATCATTCATCTAGAATCAATTTGTCTCTTAATACATGCTGTCAGATTAAGTGTCATAACACTTTATGCACATAGGTGAATATCTTGAAGACCCAGTTACTCTAATTGTTTGTATGACTAACAAGTGGAAGGGATTGCTTGTAGTTTGAATTCAGCCATTAAATCAAGATCAGGACATGGTATATATCATTCATCTAGAATCAATTTGTCTCTTAGTACTTCCAGTTAGATTATCATAACCCTCTTCCTTCTTTTTTGTCCAGCTTAGACACCAACTCCTGATGACAACTTCTGGATATATATGCTTGCAACTCTCATGAAATGATTGAATCGTTGCTTATTAACACATTATATGCTTTTTGGTGCTCTTTAACTTATCGAAAAAGGGAATTAATTAGTCTTTTTTAATAAAGCCTGCAAGGAATAATTGATTGATCTGTCTCAATCAGTGCAACTAGATAAACTACTTGATCTAAGCTCTTTCAGTCTCAATTGGTTGAGATGTGGACTGCATTAACCCTTGGTTATTGTCTACTTTACTCAATTCCCAATAAGGGAAGCTTTTGATACTGACAAGGATCTACAAGAGGCTTTCAATCTTAGGTGAAAAGCTATTGCATCTTCTTGGTAGTTCTCTTAGCTTCTTCTGATCCAATTGATGACCTTCCAATGTTTTATTTGGTTATCTTAATCACTTGACACAAGTATTTCACCCTTGAAATTATGAGAGCAAGACTACACGTTTCTTTCTTCTTTCGAGTTGGGATGCTTAATTTGCTCAAGACTACCACTTCCCAAACAAAAATAATAGCGCTTTTGAAGTCGCTTTCGAGATGTTAGAAATTTACCCTAAATGGAGGAATTAGTGGTAAGTGCATTAATGTTACAATATAACTACAGTCCACTTAACAATTTTGACAGTTGTTAATTAATAGTGTGCTAAGGACGTTTTGGTGATGCTAAGGTACCAGTCTAACCATATATCCAACCTTAGACATAAATTAATCAGATAATATTTTTATAAAAAATATTTGTACAATCTCATAAAAAATAAATTTTTTTTTGCGTCTTAAATATAATTGGATCTCATCTCTATCAATTCTTAAATTTTAAACATTCTCAATATTACAAATTACGGGGATTTTACTGTATCATGCAACGATTAACTTGCAAGTTCTTGAATTAATTTTCTCATAATCCAAAACATTATATCATTTAGTGTTATTTTATTATTATTATTGTGATTAGATTATAAAATGGTGAAATGAAACCTTCAATGGTTCCAGTGTCTAACCACGACAGTGACTAGGGCTGGTGGGGCGTCAACATCTCTACCCCCCTTTTCGCTTCTGATGCGAGTTTTCGATGCCGCTTGCTTAGAGTCTCGCATAAAAAGGGTTGCGTCACGGTCCACCATGAAATTATGGCACGTCGTTTAGGATAAATTGTTAAAGAAAATAAAGGTTTAGTCAAATTGAGCGGTAATTAACAAAGTTGATTGCAATCAAACGTTAATGAAACTTTGTACTGAAGCAATTAACTTCTGAAGATTGCACGGCAATTCTAATATTTACATATCATAACTCACTTTAGAATTCTTCTATGGTACGTTGAGAATTTTCGTATATGACCTCTGGGTGCAACAAATGTATCAATTGAAGTTGAAATATTTTTCCAAACCAAAAATGTAAATTCATTATTTGGATATTATTGTAATTGTTGATAAATATGAATTGATGATGTATAAGAATGAGGCTAATAAAATATAATTTTGAAATAAGAACGACATTGACTTTCTTTAAATTGAAACAATAATTACATATAATCACACTCATTTAAATAAATTTATAAATAACAAGTTTTCAGCACATACGTGCATTTTTGAACGTGGCTATAAAAGCTAGTAAATAAAACCTCTGAACTACTAAGTGGGAGTTAGAAAGTGTTTTATAAGCTAAACTGCATATCTTACCTGCTTGAATTTTATCTATCATCTTTGATAAAGAAACTCATGTATCCCAAAATGTTTCATTTAGAGAACTCGTTTAAACATTCGCCTGTATAATTGTAGTTGAGAAAGACTTAAGCATTCAACCAAAGCTCATCAATCAATTTGTAAATATTTTTCTGTTTGTGAAATTTATCTTTAAAAGGTTAGACTTCTTCTTTATTTTATTTTTTTTGTAAATGAGAGAAAACACTCAAAATATTGCATGATTAATCTAGATAAACAAATCTCAGTCATATCTTCTAAAAAGAATGAGAGACCCCCTATTGGTGTATTATCAAAAGTAGTGATTCTTAATTCAAATTGATCAGCAACGTTGGCGAGCCAGTCTGCACACCGATTACCCTCCCTGTAAATATGACGAGATACAACTTTTCAGTTCCGAGCAAACATCTTGTAGAAACCCAAGACTAGGAGGTTGTGAGACATTATTCTATTAATAGGGGATGTCAGAATAGTAATCACCGCTAAAGAATCTACCTCTAATTCAAATCGACAATAACCTAAATCCCAAGCAAGCTTGAGTTCAGATAGAACTCCCCACAATTCTGTAGACATAGGGGAGCACCAGCTAATATTCTAAACAAAACCACCAAGCCAAGTGCCTGTACTGTCTAGAAGAAGTCTACCTGCTGAGGTCGAAGAGGATGTTCTTTTGCAGGCTTCATCTGTATTCAGTTGTACCCAACCATTCGGAGGTTTACTCCAGCCTATAAGTTATTCAATTCATGGTCTGGGTCCAATATGAGCTCTGTCGTGCCAGACCAAAGCCTTGTGAATCTGGTGAACATACTCCAGTACATAAGAAGCAGGTGACTCCGACCTAGAAAAATGTTCTTAAAAAATGGTCATATTTTTTCAGGATCATAAGAACCAACAGGCAGCACCAAATATAATTGACCAGTCAAAGCCAAACACCAACCGATGTTTTTGGATATTCATAGCTAACCATTCTTGAGAGGTCAGAGTAAAGAAATTAGAGGAGACGACGTGTGGTGGGAACGCACGCCACAAGTTACATGCTATGGTGCAATTCTGAACCACATGTAGCGAGGATTTTTCTTCTCGACAATGATAGCATGCTACCTCTGTCGTTAACTTTTTGCGAACTCGTTGTTGATTAGAGAATAAACGATCTTGTTCCAAGAGCCAAAGGAATGTGTGAATATGTTGAGGTTCATTCCAATGCCAGACCGTCCTCCAAAATCCATCGGAATAACTGTCCGCATAATCCATGATCATGGAATAAGTCGATGTTGTAGTGAACTGACCCGTGTCTGATATTTCCCATATTAGTTTATCTGGACCAAGGGAGGGCTGAGGAGGCAAAATACCCACAATGTATATGCAAATCGAGTGGGGGAACAAGGATTGGAACGCATCCCACTTCCAAGAGCCTGTATTATCTACGAGGTGTTGAACTCGGAGATTAATATCTATTTGTGGAATCGAAGCAGTGGCATGTGAAATCAGAGGTCCCAAATCCTTAACCCAAGGGTCTAGCCAAAATCAATTCCTAGAATCATCACAGATCACTCATTTCTGGCCTTTAAGAACATGATGCCAAGTAGCTTTTATACTCTTTCAAACCATTGACCCTCTCGTAGAATCAAAAGAGGTAGGGAAGTTTTTGGCTTCGAAATTATACTTTGCCAAGAAAATTTGTACCCATAACAATGTAGGCTTAGTGACTATTGACCACCCTAATTTCTCCATGAGGCCGTCATTGGTTTCTGTGATTTTTTGGATGCTAAGATCCCCCATCTCTTTATGTTTACAAACTTGATCCCAATTTACTAGGATAATCTTTCTATTGCCATTATATGAGCACCATAAAAATTGTCTCATTAATTTTGCTAAGTCATCATAGAGACTTCAAGGAAGGCAGACCGTCTGCATTGTATAACTAGGGAGAGCAGATATATCAGCTTGAGTCAAGGTGATTCGCCCTGCGAACGACAAAAGAGTTGATGTCCATCTGGAAAGTCACTGTTGTACCTTATCAATCACATGTTGGTAAGTTCTTTTACTAACTCTTTCATGCAACAGGGGCACTCCAAGGTAGTGCCCGAGGTTGTTCGTCCATTTAAAACCCAATTCTCTGCTTAATTAACGTGCCACAGGATGAGTTATATTTTTTGAGTAAAAGCAACGCGATTTGTCTTGACTAACCCATTGACCATAGGCTATACAAAAAGTATTCAATATGTCCTAAACTACATGCACTTGGTCGATTGAGGCCTTTGAAAACAGGATGAGATCATTAGCAAACAATAAGTGAGATAGGGTCGGCCCCTTTCTACTGAGTTTAATAGGCTTCCATCTCTCTTGAGACACTGAGTGATTGATTAAGTGACCCAAGCGTTCCATACATGACACGAAAAGGTAGGGCGATAGTGGGTCTCCCTATCTAATGCCTCAAGAGGGAGTAAATGCCTCACTGAGTTCGTCATTCCAACTCACTTGCATAGAAACCGAAGTAATACACTTCATAATAAGATGTATCAAAGATTCCAGAACCTCGATATCGATGAGAGTATCTTTGATAAAATCCCAAAAAAGTATATCGTAAGCCTTTTCAAAATCAACCTAGCAAGTATCCCCTTTTTTTTTTCGAATTTTCGATTTATGGTATGGATGACCTCTTCGGCAATAATAATATTATCAGTAATCAATCGCCCTGGAACAAAGCTATATTGAGTTGGAGCTATAAGCTCATCTAGATGAGATTTGAGACGGTTCATGATAATTTTAATAATAGCCTTATAAATCACTAAACATATTGCAATTGGTCTCAAATGAGTGATCGACATAGGAGAAGGACGCTTAGGAATGAGTACCAAATTAGTACGATTCAAATCAAATTCTCAAACTTCATGACTGAATATTTTCTGGATAAAGAGTATCAAAGAAGGCCCGACAATATCCTATTGGGATTGATAAAATAACTATGTAAATCCATCAATACCCAGTGTCTTGTTAGGTGCCATATCAAAGAAAGTCGCCTTGATTTCTTCTGAAAGAGTTGGACTTTCTAAGTCATTTGTAGTTTGATGAGAGAGTGATGGAAACAAAACTCTGAGTGAGAGTGCCAGAGTTGTGAGAGTTTCTGGCATATAAAGTTCTGGAGAAAGTTCCATGCTATCCTTTTGGTACTTTCGTTATCTGAACCAACACAGCCCTGTTCATCCTTCAGTGTAGTCACTCTTAGTTTCCAACTTCTAGTGGTTGTAATAGCATGATAGTATTTAGTATTTCTGTCTCTTTGGGCTAACCACTGACATCATGATCGTTGATGCCAGTATAGTTTTTCTTAACAGAGGATTTGTTCAAGTTCAGAGTGTAAATATTCCTCTAGATCCCTTGGAGAGTCTGAAGCTTTTTCTTCCATGGTTTTTTGGATGTCGTCCAGACGTGCCATGAGTCTTTTTTGCTATGATAAATATTACCGAAACTGGAATAGTTCCAATGTTGTAATGTTTCTGAAGTATTTCTGAGCACGCCACTAATATTAGCTGTTTCTGGAGTCCAAGTATCCTCTACAATCTGTGCATTGTTCATTGGTCAACTAGGCCAACTGAAATCTGAATGGACGAGTAGACGGCGAAAGGGGAGTGCATTGTTTTATTGTTACTAGAATCCCTTTAGATCCTCTGTGCAATTTATCCTGTCCTAACTCTGTCCTACTTTATCTTAACTATTCATTTATGTAGAACCTACATAAATAGATGGTCGAGATAAAATGCGACAAATTTAGGACAAGATAAATAGCACAGATGATCATATCCCTACTAGAAGTAATCTTTTTCACGTAAATAAATGATTGAGATGAAGTACGAAAGAGTTAATACAAGATAAATAGCACAGAAGATCACGTCGCACTAGAAGTAGTCTGTGATCAAACTTAAGGAATAGTAGACGAGTCACTGTAATTTCTTGAAAAGAAGATTGCCTATAAGTCGAGCATAAAATGCGGTCCAGTCTCGCGAGAATCTGCCCTCATGTCCAAGAGAATCCAAGATCATGTAGCTGACTATTAATTAGGGACTATTATTGAACTGCAAAATCTTTTCGGGTTCTGACGGATACGAACTCATGCAACCTGACGGTTCACCGAACTAGACTTTTAACCAAGTCACAAAGATAGGTGAGAACTCTTGACGCCTTACTTTGCATTGGCCTAAAAGTTCAAATTTTATATTATCCCAACGAGGAAAAAGAAAAGTATTAGCTTTAACAGGGTCCAACTTGGCAGTTCTGAGTTCTGACCAAAAACTACTATATAAACACCTCATAAATATCTTCCCAACAACTGCTAACACTTGCAAGCTTCATAACAGCTTAATCAATCCTAACACCCCATGGATTCTCTTATGCGAATTCCGCAACCTTTGCCTATGACTCTTCTTCTCATTGTTCCTTTACTGTTCCTGCTCGGCCTATTCTCTCGTCTTCGCCGGAGACTTCCATATCCACCAGGCCCTAAAGGGTTGCCAATTATAGGCAACATGCTCATGATGGACCAGCTAACACACCGCGGATTGGCTAAACTAGCTAAAGAATACGGTGGTTTGTTCCATCTCAAGATGGGAAGCTTGCACATGATGGCTGTTTCGTCTCCAGAAATAGCCCGTCAAGTCCTTCAGGTTCAAGATAACATTTTCTCTAACAGACCAAGCACCATAGCCATAAGTTATCTGACTTACGATCGTGCTGATATGGCTTTTGCTCACTATGGACCCTTTTGGAGACAGATGCGTAAAATCTGTGTCATGAAACTTTTTAGCCGGAAAAGGGCCGAGTCGTGGGATTCTGTGAGAGACGAGGTCGACGTCATGGTCAAAACCGTCGCTGCAAACACCGGCAAACCGGTGAACGTTGGACAACTAATTTTCACTCTAACCATGAACATCACTTACAGGGCAGCTTTTGGTTCAGTAAATAAGGGACAGGAAGAGTTCATAAGGATCTTACAAGAGTTCTCCAAGCTTTTTGGTGCATTCAACATTGCCGATTTCATACCTTCGCTTGGTTGGATGGACCCACAAGGTCTCAACACCAGAGTCGCCGACGCTCGTAGTGCGCTCGATAAATTCATCGATTTGATCATCGACGAACACATACAGAAGAGAGCACAGAACAACAATGTCCCCGAAGATGGCAACACCGATATGGTCGACGACCTTCTAGCGTTTTATAGTGACGAAGCTAAAGTAAACGAATCAGAAGATCTTCAAAACTCCATCAAACTCACCAGAGCCAACATCAAAGCCATAATCATGGTAACTGATTATAGTAACTTGCGGTTTTGTTATATCTGCTGATTAGTTTATACTTATATTCAAGCAAGTAAAGTCGGAACATGAGAAAATCAATTGTATGGAATATTTTAGACCATGTAATTAAGTAAGCGGGTTAGAGGACTGAAACAAACAAAATTTTTATTGCCACACAGGATGTTATGTTTGGTGGGACAGAGACGGTGGCGTCGGCCATAGAGTGGTCGCTGGCGGAGCTGATGAGGAGTCCTGAAGACATGAAAAGAGTACAGCAAGAGCTAGCTGATGTCGTCGGACTAGAGCGGCGCGTGGAGGAGAGTGACTTTGACAAATTGACTTTTCTCAAATGCACACTCAAAGAAACTCTAAGACTTCATCCACCAATTCCTCTTCTCCTGCATGAGACTGCGCAGGACGCAGAGGTTGCCGGATACTATATTCCCAAGAAGTCCCGGGTCATGATCAACGCGTGGGCTATAGGGAGAGACAATAGCTCGTGGGAAGACCCTGAAACTTTCCGACCAGCGAGGTTCTTGAAGGAAGGCATGCCGGACTTCAAAGGTGGCAACTTTGAGTTCATACCGTTTGGTTCTGGTCGCCGATCGTGCCCCGGAATGCAGCTTGGTCTCTACGCTCTTGACTTGGCTGTTGCTCATCTGCTTCACTCTTTCACCTGGGAGTTGCCGGACGGCATGAAGCCGAGTGAGCTAGACATGAGCGATGTTTTTGGACTCACTGCGCCGAGAGCGACCCGACTTGTAGCTGTTGCGAGCAAGCGCGTAGTGTGTCCTCTCTGAGACGTTGACGGTGGTGGAGCTTTGACCGGTGAATTTGCATGGGACTTTGTTCTTTTAAACGGCACAGTATGTGATTATGAACATGGAATGTAGTAGAATTTGCCTCTCTGTTCATATTATTATTTTTTGTTTTTATTTATGATTTATGTAGAGGTTTTAATCACCTCCTACCATGTTTACTTTTTAATTTTTTTTAACTTTTTCTGAGAATGCTCAAATAAACTACGTACAAGAAAAATTACTTTGATCAAAGGAAGGAAAATAGTTATCCTTGTTATTTTTTTTGCTTGTTACACAACTTTATTTGGTAGGTGCAATTTATTGAATATATTAAGTTTTTTTAAAAATTGTCTATTTTTAGATATGTGTATACTAATTTTGAGTGTTAGGAAAGGTGTATATATATATATAGATATATTTTAGAGACATTCTCTCTATTAATTAAGAGTAAGGTTGCATACTACTTGACTTCTTTAAATTTTGCTTCTTAAATTTTGCGTCTTAGCAAAATTTTTATTAAATATTGTTGTTGTTGGTGTTGATATTATTATTATTATTACCAACAATATTCATTTAATCTCATACCAAATAAAATACCAAATTACTTAAAATTAGAAAATAAAGACGGCACATTATTCTTAACTATCAACTTTATTGTTTAATTTCTTAAATACGGAAAATGATGGGTCAACGGCAGTTGTGCGCAAAGACTTACTAAAGAACAAACATCAAATTCACACAATTTTGTGATAGAAATGTTACGAATTGTGCGACTTGCTAACAAATATATGTTTAACCAATGTTATAAATACTGTACCAGGCTCGGTACCAGATTAAGCTCTGAAACGGAACTGTACAGGTATCGGTCGGTACCGGGTACCGTTTCGGAATATTTTTTAAATTTATAAAATAGTCCCTAAACTTTTTAAAAATTGCAAAACAGTCCATATTGATATATTATACAGTTGTACTGTATACTTTACTAGTTTACTGTTTACATCAACCATACTTTCAAAAA
>JANZLD010000235.1:54620071-54634775 GCA_026413575.1 Erythroxylum carthagenense | reverse complement strand
TTAGGTTTTCTGATCTCTGCGTGGATCACCTTTAGAGATAGTCTCTTTTGGCTATTTAGGTTGATGTCTTCATACCGGCACCTGGATCCTGGGTTTCGGGAAAGTCCCGGGAATAAAAATTTTTGTTTTCCGCTGCCGGTACATGTGATGTACCTTCCGGGATTTTCCTACACTATTTGTGTGACCCATTAGGTTTCTAGTTATATTGGCCACTTGAATTAACACTTAATTTAAGTAAGTCAAGAGTGGTACCTATCACCACGTCATGAGCCCCAATTGTTTGAAAAGTCAGTGGTTTAACTCTGAACCCTTCCATACGCATTGTTGCCATGCAATTCGTCCTTTTACCATTTATACCCCATTTGGTTCAGAGTATGGTCAAAGTATCAACTCCCACTAGACTGACTACATCACATCTAGCGTAAATGATATTAAATCTTACCCTGAGGATCTCATTACTCTACATATCATTAAAGACTCTCTTTGTGAAACATATCTACTCTAGCCAGAGACTCCTGAGTAATGACCCTGATAAAAGGTTGAGGGTATCATCTCCTTATATTAGAAGTGGTGAATCCTTTATTGGCTACTCAATTACGTCCGAATACCTCAAGCCATATCCAATCACCATGCTATGAGTAACCCCTGAAAGGCACTAATGAATGGAGTCAAAGCAAATGATCAGTATCTGAGATATTCTTGAACACCTCAAGTCAAAGAATACTTGCACCATTGTTATGATGAGATTATCATTGACACTAGAAGAGAATATCTATATGATTGTCTCATAGTAGGTCTATATAATATACTTACTACCTTTAGTAAGCATCCACATATTAATTCTAAACAACTCATGTCTACAGCTTATGAGATCTACTACTTGATCCAATCAAAGAGTACAACATGTGCTAGTTATTTGGATTAATGATATCCCATTTCATTAATCCTATTACTAGAAAAAGTTTAGATACTAACATAATTACATATGATAGGAATCTCTTTGTCATGATCTCATTATGATTTCATCCATGCTGTGTTTTGTATCAAGGACTTCATAAAATCAATTTAAGATCAACATCAAATCCATAAATGTATGAACATCGAAATAATGAAAAGTACCTTTATTAACCATAAAATTATTTGTACAATAAGTGCTAAAGGTGATCGCCTTTGGAGCACTTCTCTAACATTTAAGACGTCCTCCTTTTACCAAATTAGGGTATTGAGAGATGAGTTTTATAGAAGAGGAGCCATCATTGTCTGTCATTCTAAGGATCCAGTCTATAAGGAAGCTTCTTGTCTGTTTTTTGGGTTCTTCCTTTTTGCATTATGCTCTTGTCTCTTTGTTTCTTATCCTTATAAGTCAACATTGGTAGCTCTTTTGTCTATGTTCAACTATTAGGTGTGTATCACTTCCTTGAACTATCTTTTCCAGCCCTCTTTCTACTTCTCTTTTGTGTTTTTGTGTTACTCAAATAAGTTAGATACTTGGTAGGAAGTGAGTTTTGTACAGTGAAAATGTATCTCTATTTTATGATGTACATCAAGTTTATCGTGTAAACAATCTACATATTTACGAACTTAATTTTATGGAATTATTCAATCATTAAGATGAAAATGAAGTAAAAGAATGTATGGATTTATTCAAATTTTACTTTATTGTATAAGGCTATCAAGTGATTATTATAGAGTTTTATAGAAATTCTTAGCCAAAATTTGACAAAATGTTCAAAATTCACAGGATTTATTGTTCAAAATTTTTTGAGCGGTTATTATGAGGTTATAGAACTTCTTTTTATAATTTGAAAACGGACAAATAGAATTAGGCGACATACCTTACTTATAAAGTATGACATAAATTGGAAATTTTATGCTTTTAAATAGTAAATAGGTAGGTGGGAAATTTTGTGCTTTTAAATAGTAAATAGGTAAGGACCATATTTCTTGTCAAACCTCGTCTTTTTCTTATCTTGAATCAAAAGATTGATTTCATATTCGATAGAGAAGGACCTCTTTTGTTATAACCTTGGCAACATGGAATAAGTTTCATCACACTATATCAGGACTATATACATAATAATATAGCAATCATCAATTGCCAACATATAAAATAAATTTGTTATTTCACGTGGTTTACAAAAAAAAACCTAACATAAATTACAAAATAAACATGTTTAAATGTTTGGTTGATCAACTTGCTAGCCACTTCTCCCAATTATTACTCTCCTCTTAATTATTGTAGCTTGTAATTTTCTTAATAAGATGCTAGATTTACCTTTAAACATAATAGCTCTTGGTTCAAAAGACAACTTAAAAGATCTTAGACTTTATGTACAAATTTTTATTTAGTATTTTTGGTAGGATCAGCAACCTATGAAATAACTTGTGAATGTCATGTAGATTAAGCACTTGTTGACTTTTTATTAATGACAATGATTTGAAGTATTTAAGTACTTGTTAAACTTATATTTATGCTTTATTGATTAGATATTCGTTCCTTATTAATTGAGTTGCTGCTTTCAATACCAATTTACTAAAAAAATTTGTAAATTGAGTAGCATATTTTACAAAACCACAATCATCTGTGTGCTTGTTAGTGCAACTCTCTCCGTGGTTTACAATATAATATTATTGTTTGATTGCTACTACTACTATTTTATTATTACTGTTACTATTTTTTGTGATTTTATTGTTACTACCATTTGTAAGATGCTATTAGCTGATGATATAATCATTTAGTTTTTTGTTAACTACGTAAACTTATAAATTGAGTTACTTATGTATGAATATTAAATTTTAATAATAAAAGTATGCTTTTAAAATTTACACATTTGTATATTGCCGATTTATTGTGGTCCTTTTTTTTTACTTTGCTAAGTACCTATAAAACGATATGAACGACTCTGATCAATAGAATGGGACACGGTTGTACAAATTATATTTAATTATTAAAAACTAAATAAAATTTCATTTCATATTCTAATGCCGTATATTCAATAATAACATCTGCAGATTAGATGTTATTATGGTAAAATAAGTTAAACAGGAAAAGAATACGGAAAAGTATGAGATCTAGATAAGGACTATAACTAGGCAAAATTGGTAAGAAATACAACCTTCCTGTATAATATATATGTCTAGATTAGATGATGTTATAGTAAAGGAAGTTAAACAACATAAAGAACGTAAAAAAATTGTAAATCGAACTCTTATCCATCCAAGCAATGTAATGTAATTGTCTTAATAAAAACTCACTGCTCTTTAAACAACGCACATAACACAAAAAAGCGTGACTCTAATCGTTTTAATAAAATCTCCAACCCTGAACACAGCTGGACAAGCAACAATAGAATGAGCAACAGACAATATGAAGCCAGACGCTGAATAAGCAGACAACGTGAAGCCAGATAACATTAAGCAGAGATGCAGACAAGCAACCGAGTAGGCAACGTGAAGCCGAGTGGAGACCAGAAGAAACAGAAGAAAACAAGCGGACAAGCAAAGAAGAGGTGGTAATGTTATCCCTAATTTCCCAAAATATTTTAAGTATTTTGCATGTTAATTTTTAGTGGGATATTAAATTTATTTTTGGTCCCTTATTATATGTCACGTGCATTTTCTTATTAATTTTTTAATTACTTAAATGTTTTTAAAAATAACAAAAAGTCAGATATTTTTAAAGGTTAGGGAATGAGTTAAACCACACAAAAAAATAAATAGACTGACTTTTATCCTTTTAACATATGTACAATTTTCATTTCAAGTAAAATAGTTCACTTCAAGCCCAACCGGTTAGACCGCCAGTGTCAAACATGACTTAAATGTAATTCAGCACATTTTGCACCAATTTTCTATCAGGGCTTGGTTCTCGTTAAAAAACAGTGAGAAAATGTTAAAACACGGGGCATTTTCGACAATATAAATTGATCAGGTTGGAATAGGTCATGTTCACCAAATGCCTCATTTCGTATATGTATCTAAGAGAAATTATCGTTGCATTTATCTTTTCAATTATCCCAATGCAGAACTTTTATGAGCTATATATATGAACCACGAAAGAATAGTTATGTGTGATGCTACTTTTCAGTGAACATTCACAAAGGGCAAATTTCCCCATACGAATGATTAATTACAGAATTACATGCACCCGGAATGTGGCCGCAAAATGGACCTCTTAACTTCCCGGATGCCAATAACTACATGATGCTCCCTTCTTGCAGTTCCCGTTCTCATAGAATTTACACACTCGCTGCCCTCTGGGTGGAGGCCTGAAAGGACCACTACCATTTCCAAAAACACCAGAAAATGGCTGCCTGTTCCACGAAGACCTATCCCTCCTATATCCTGAATCTCTTCCTTGGTGATAATTTCGATGCTCTCTTCCACCTCCATATCTATCCTCAGCATGCCAGGGTTGGCTTCCCCATCCACTTATATTCCGCGTAGAGTTGGTTGCATTCGTGTTAACAGGCTGTTGATGAGTTGCCCTGTCACCAGCTCCCCAGTCCATGTTCTTATCTCCTTGATAAACCCCACCCAGGCTTAGATTGGCACTTCCTTTGAAACTGCTCCGGTTGAAATCAGGCCCTGCTTGCCACTGGCTAACAGCACAAGATGCGGGTGGCTGGATTGCTGAAACTGTGCCCTCTTGGTTAACTATTGATGGTGGAAGAGGCTGTATTTCTACGCCTGCATCCCATTTCTTAACTAGAACATCACCAAGCTTTGCATCTCTTCCCACTTCAGCCATTCTAGAAGACTGTCCTCTATAAGTCTTCTGAGGATCAATCCTTCCAGCCCGCAAAATTGGGTGTGGTTCATCATGTAAACTTGCCTCAGATGATTTTTGAGACACATCGAGACATTTATCTGTTACAGACGAATGGGAAGATATTTTTGCAGATTGATGCAGTTCATCAATCACAGGTGAACGAGATGGCATTTCAGATGCACAAATTGGCTCACCGATCACATTGCAGTGAGGTACATGAGATAGCTTAAGTGGTTGACCATTTCCTGACAACTTAGATGGCATTTGCGATACTCGAATGCATTCATCCGTTACAGTGTTATGTGAAGGCACATTGGATAGCTTAAGACTGAGTGGCTCATCAGTTGCAGTCATCCGAGAAGGCACCTGCATGTCTCCAGTGGAGCTAAATGCATCACTTTTTCCAGGATCAGGGGCTGGGCTAAATCTCCCAACAGGGCTAAAGCAATCATCGTCGGAATCGTGTGTCAGTTCCTCACATCTCATTTTTGAAGTAGGAGAAGACATGCCACCAAGAGACTCCATTGCTTCAACTTCAGCCAAAAGATCTGAAACAGATTCATCAACTAAAGAGAACTCGTTGGACTCTGGAACCAGTGACTGCCAACCGGTGGTATCAACTGCTAGGTTTGCTGGGGAAGTATGTGTGAGGTGACCACACCCTGAAGTAGGTGTAGCAGCATGATCAGTAGTTCCTTCAGTTGGTTTCAATGAAGATATGCCTGCAAGATTTGAGTCCCATTCTTTGGTAGGAGCAGAAGAATAACCACCCCATTCACCAGCTACTTCAGGGAGTTGTGCTCTAACTATCAACAAACTCGAATTAGTACTCCAACCGGGTCCTGATTCCAGGACTGGAGCATTTGAACAAATAGATGGTTTTTCCTCTGGAACCTCATTTTTTACATTTGAATGTGTCTGCTTTGTGGTTGAGATGGGCAAATCAGTAAAGCCAATTTCCTGATTCCGCTTGGATCTTCCAATAGGATTCACAACAGAAACAAGACCAGAGTTGGAATCACATCGGTTTGACAAATCGTCTCTTCGTGTCGGTCTCCAGTTACATCCAGAAGATTGACTTGAATGACCCTCACTATCAGCTTGCTTCTCATCACTTTCTCCAGTAGCACCACTCTTGTATGAATTATCATTTAGATTGATTCCAGAACACCAATTTTCATTTTCGTGACCTTCCTTAAGACAAAGAACAGAAGTTTCTGGAAGCTTCACAGAAGATGATGATGAGATGAAAGAGCTACACACTTGGGCCTTATCAGCAAAAGAGCTACCACCTCTTGGCAGGTCACGGCCTTGAACTGACATTTGAGCCCGTCCATCACCACCAACAGCAACACTCATAGCTGTAGTCCAACTAGAAGAATGAGAGGCATATCCATCGCTCCTCACAACTTGATTATTATCTTTGCATTGGACACTAGGATCATTTTGCGCAGCCTTCCTGCTGGAATCAGTGCTATTATTGTCTACCAAAGTAGCAAAACTTTTTGGACCCAACCGAAGCTCACACTTTTTATCCATGTCATCCATAGCAGCTGCTACTCCCTGAAGCAATAAAAAGTTATCGTGTGGCAACTGGGATTGTCCATGGAACTTTCCAGTCAATGCATCAGTCAAAAGAATAGAATCACTTTGCTTCTCATTTATCCTCCAAACTCTAAGATCAGCAGGAAAAAGCCCTCTTACGTTCCATGTGCGCAATTGCATCATACAAAATGGGCCTTCAATTTTTCCACTCGAATCCTGATATTGCCACAGTTCATCCATCTCACGATCATTAGTGAATAGCTCTCCTGCAGTTGAAACGGATGGCAAAACTGCTGACACAACATCTGAAGATTGTTCAGCTTGTTCAACTGTTTGACTACTACAATAGGCAGTCAGAGAACCAGTAGGGCCCATTTGACTCGCTGGAAAAGTCTGAATGTTGAGGCTTAGAGCTTCTCCTCCCTGAATTTGTACAGAGTCATTCACTTTCTCACGAGCCCAGGTGTTACTATCTCTATCCACATCAATTTTTTTGCATAAATTCTTGGTCTGATCACAAGCAGCAGCTAAATTTCTCTGTTCCATAATTCCTACCTCACTCAAGACATCAAGAGCTCTCAAAGAAGAGTTGACATCCAATCCCTTTTTATTGCTACCACTGTTTCTCAATCTTGAATAGTTACCTGCATACACAGTAATGTTTACCAACAAAGTTTTCTCAAACTAAAACTTCAAGCAGAGATAATTAGAACAAAAGTTTCTCTATTAGCAACTCATCGATAAAAACCTTTTTCCATTCCATTAGCTTCTCCTGCATCTTCTTCAGATTCAAAAAGTGGATTCATTTGTAGATTGGCATGTACAATGGGACTTTCAAGCAGCCTGGTTTTGGGCTCATTAGGTGAATTCAGAAGCTCCAATCTCTCTACACACTTTCTAGGCGTGCAACAGTCAAGGAACAGATCCATATGCATTGAATGTCAAAATTAATAGCTACATAGGAAATATTGAGAACATGACAATTGCAATCAATTAACACAATTAACTAAGCAATTAAAAACAAATAGCATATCCAACAGTCTACTCATTGCAAGAAAAAGATTTTAACCGCAACTGCCATGGTTGCACAGGAGACAATAGTAGCAAATACATTTTTGTCCACTGCAACATATAAGCAATTAGAAAGATATACGGTAGATGTTAAAGTAGTCCTCAAGCAACATCACACACCAAGCAAAAAGTACCGGTTGGTTTTTAAGTGTTATGGATAAAACTCATTTAGCAGAAAAAAACCCTGATTGATTTTTTTTCTAGATGCGTTGAAACTATTAGGCCTTAGGACGGTAAACAGAACTCACAAAAATGAGTGGAAAACTTAGGCTAAAGTTCAAACAATAGGCATAAGCAGAAATCTTATACAGAAAAGGATATTCTTTCTTGTCTCCTTCATTAGATCGATCTCTAAGATGATTAAGCTGTAAAATATCTGCTTCAAGGCCCTGATTCAGAAGAGGTGTAAAACTCAGAAGACGATAACTAGTTATAAACCAAGTGGAAACACAAAATCTATCACTGTACTCCCAAGCATATCAGTGTAATGAGATACCAGGACTGAAACTCACATCATGAATCTTCACAGCCTGAAGTACCGATGCTTTCTGCTGAATCTCACCCTAAAACCAAGTAAATCTCTTCAGAGTAAGAAGGCACATAATCAAACTTAAGGAATGGACCAAAGTGTATAAGTAACACTCACCACTTTTAGCCATTTAGTGAGGCCACATTTTATACTCTGGTGCAAATGTTTACACTCATCCTGGAAAAACAGGTATCACATCATTACTGGAGGCTAGTCATCCATTCAATTTGAGAAGGATGAGATTATAACAATTTATCAGTATTATCTTCTCTATGAGCAAAGACCATCATCATCTCAGATAAATCCGAAATGTGCAAGATAAGCAGATGTGAAACTAGAGCAGGACAGGATTAGATAGTAATGCAAATGCAATATCATTACTCTTGATTATATTGTTGCAAGAAGGTAAAACATTTTAAAATAATTATTAGCAATGGAATACTCATATAAATTATACAAGGGAAAATCACAATGTCTCAAATGCAAAACGTCTAAATTATTATCTAGATTGCATTTTTTTCATCATAACCCTTCATGACTATGGAAAAGCAACATTTTTTGCTTTTATTGAACGAGCCACAACAGTCAAGTATCAATATGCTGGCATCAAATTGAACTTTCCAAAATAATTCCAACAATCCGAAAGAAAATCAATATGGACAGGCATCCCCAGTGCTCTATAACAGAACCTGAAGGAAACTTAATATAAGCAATCATTACCTCTCCTGTTTTTGATTAAACTACACAGAGTTCAAAAAAGTTACAAGAAAAAGAAAAAGAAAATACACCTGAACACAAATCCTACCGCATAATTATGAAGCGACAATATGCAAACTATTGTGGAAATAAAAATTAATATTCTACCACAAAAACAATCCACCTATCAAAAAAATTTATTAAAGAAATCCTAAAACAGTAAAGTGTCCACAAGACAGTAAATCAACAAAGTAGAATAAAACAAGTATCCAGGTCAGATATTCCGTCACCTCCAAAAATGCCTGGTCTGAAATACCATCAATTGAGATGATCTCCTTTTTAGCTATATTCATTATTTCAAGCATGATATTAGTTCTTCTTGTGCCAACATTATATGATTCAGCCACCCGACTAGTTCCTGCACACGAAAAAAGCATAGTTTTCATCAAACTAATGGTATACAGTATTCTGATGAAAGAAAATTACAGGGGCTCCTAATTCCATTTTGTTAAATAACATATTGGAGGAGAGGTTATATGAATATACCTACAACTTGCACAAGCCTGTAAGTATCTTGCTTTTGATCATCACAGGAAATCTGGATTCTGACAAATGACCCAACAACCTTTTCATGGAATTTCTCAGCATCATCCAACAGGATCTCCATTATATTTCGCTTTAAGTATAACAAATTGATGTTGTGAACATCAATAGCTGCAAAGTCATCTGGATTAGGATTTGTCACTAGTCCAGACTCATCCATCTTTTTGCATGTTTTATGCTCTTTTTGATTACTAATCATCAAGTAACTATCATTATTACATGCAGCTTTATCAAGAATACCAACATCATCAACTCCTGCTCTAACAATGTCATCCGCTGAGGAAATTCCTTTCAGTGGGAAATGATATTCAAGAAGCTTTAGCATTTCATTATGTCCAACACATGCTTTGCCAAAGAGAGTCATAAGCATTGAATCGCATACAAAGTGTGACTTTTGGCGAGGATCACAAAGATTGTTTCTTTTTATATATTCTAGAAGAAGATCCTGAACTTCAAACTGAGATATCATGGATATGTCCCCATTTCTCATGAGCGAAACAAACTCTAGGAGCTCCTTCGTTGCCCATGTTGTGCCGTTAGGCAACGGAGTAGTTTTTTCCACACCTCGAAAATTCCCCTCAATGGTAAATTTGGGCTCATAATCAGTTTTCCTCCTCTTGGACTGGCTTGCCTCTTGGCTTCTGGAACAGTTATCTGTACAAGAAGCTTTATTGTCATTACCCAAAAGTTCCACCTTAGAAATCATAGTACCAACTCCCTTCCATGAACTTCTCACTTTTGGTAGCTGGTCGCCTTTCCACGGGTTTTTAGCTTTAGTTAGTTCATTTAAATTTAAAGATAGCTTTGTTTTCAAGTAACTCCAGTATATCTTGAAGAGATACTCCCAACTAGTTTTGTCATCAAAATCCACTTCAACCTGCATAAATAAAATGGAAAAGGGAAACATATAAAATGCAGAACTATAATGGCTAATTACTAAAATTGAAGAAACATGGGGGCATTACTAGGAGAGGATGAAGTTTTGGAGGCAAAACTTAACTTTCATCAATTATTTTATCAAAGACAGCTAGTTCAAATAAAATCAAGAAAGGATATTTTCCCAAAGTTTGGATAATTTATACTCTGTTAGGTTTAGTCAATATTTGGATAACAAATGAAGAGATAGGATTTAACATACTCTTTCCTTATTCCCCGGTGCAACATTTTCTATAAGCATTATAGTACTCATGCACGTCCCACAAAATCCTTTATTTCCTCTTACAGAAACGTAATCTGCTTCTTTGGTGCATCCTTTGCACAGTGAGTATGTGCAAGTATAGCACAAATAATGGGAAGCCTTCTGACAATTGCTGCATATATGCCAACCTGAAAACACGCAATTGCATGAGAATTATAAGTAAATTACACCAATACCATGTGAGAACCTGATCTTAACTAATGAGCATATTAGACGTCACTACATACGACAAACAGAGAATCCACAACTTTGGGGATAAGAGAATCTAGGTAAAAGAGGATATTCATCAGAAATTAATCGATTCTTGTATTCATCATGTGCAATTCTTAAATCCACTACACTGCAACACCAAATGACTCACAACTGAACTTACATTTGCATTATGAATTCATATCTTCACTATCCATAAATATAGCCAACGACATACACTCGACAAAAGAAATTGTGTTGATCAATGCATGAGGACAAGGAATACAATATGTAAAAAGAACAAGTTCATGCAAAAACTGGTTGCACACTGAAACTTACCGCAATTCCACTTAGCTTTTGATTGAAAGTATGCTTCGTCCCTCTTGATACAAGCTGGATGGTAAGCTTTAGGGCAGCCCCTACCAAACATCAATCCGAACTAATTAACCGAACAATAAATGCACTACATCGCAGCAACAGAAAAGGTAAAAACGAACCTAAAACCTCCACTCGGTGCCAAGAACTTAACAAGTAGAAGTCCAAAACGCTCAATTAACCGGAAATTTTCCATATTGAACCACACACAAGATAGCTTCAGTTGAACAAAACAAACTTGCAATCAACTTAACTTACATCCCACCTTGAATTCCCATAACTGCTATCAAAATTTTCTTAGCAAGCAAACAGAAAACACAAAAGGAGAACCTGAGCAAACCGACTCACCGGCGATCACACAGCACAAGGTTGCCACCATCGAAACAAATAAAGCATACGTCTTCCTCATCCTTCTTCCTCTTCTGCACCAGAGGCGGCGGTGGCGGGACAGAGGTCCTTCCCAGTGCACGCGGCGGCCGGCCACGCCTCCGCTTAACACCAGTACTCATCTCCGCAGCGACTCTATCCTTGACTCCAAGGACCACATCGACCCCCTTGGGCGCGTCAGAAACCGTCTGAGAAGTTACAAAGAGCCTCGCGTCGTCCATTTCCGGCAACTTATGGCATTGATCGTCCCCAACTGAAACCCCCGGTCTCTGTACGGAGCTCTCAATACAAGGCCTGTACTCGTGTTCCTGTTCCGTCTCCAACTTCGCTCCCTCCATAACTGGGATTGACTCCAAACAGAAAAACGCAAGATCAATGATACAGAAGAAAAAGGCTGGTTGAGGGTTTAGAGAACCCTAGTGTCAGAAGTTGGGGAAATTGAGGTGGACAGGGCTCCCAGGTGAAGCTGGTAGTGGGCACATGGTGTGGACTGAGAGGAGATGTGACAGGCCATTTTCTCATCCTTTTTACTTTCTTTTTCTTGTGTGTTTTTAAGACCCGGACGGAAGGACAGTTGGGCACTACAAGCAAAACTCCGAAAATTTACAGCGCGTGTTACAGTTACAGTTACAGTTACAGTTGGAGAACAACTGCACACATGACACATCCGAGGGAAAAAAGAGTCCACCTCACTCCTGGGGATTTGATTTTGAGGCAGGGACTGGAGCAGGGAACCCGGGGCCGGAAAGGGGGGCCCCGTTCTTTTTGAATTTTCCTCTCTTTTCTCCGGTTCCGGTTCTTAAAGCATGACTCCAGTCCAGGCTAAGCTGGTGCACTTTTTGGATCCCATCGCATGTGATTGTTTTTTTGTTTTTAAATGTAGCAGTAATTGAAACTTCCAATTTATCTTGGAGACTTTGCAATCATTACACTCTATCTCTACATTATTTTGTTACACTTGTCAGTATGATATGTTCGTGAATTACTGAAAGATGTACGTTATAAATGAAGCGTTCATAAGTTTATGGGAAGAATTTAAATAAACTATGTCCTAACCCATAAGTTTGAGGATATTATATTTGGTAAATAAATCAATCACAAATCACAATTGACAATAATAAAATATTTCTTTAATTAACTTTGGTGATAAACTATATATTAATTACTTAAATATCATTTATATCATATCCAACCACTACTAACTTGATTAAGATTAATCGTACTTTATTTCGCAATGAAATCGTACTTTATTTCGTAAGAGTAGGCTTACTAGTTTTTTTTTTTTTTGATTTTGGGTCTAGAGTAGGCTTACAAGTTGCATAAATTGAAAGTAACTTGGAGCGGTAAATGTTGACTTATACTGCATTAGCATGCGGTCGCAAACTATGTAGAGACGTGGCATATGTTGTATGGAATGATTGATTGTGTAAAGTATACGCCGACCGTTGGAACTTGTTGTCAATCAAGTTGAAAACAAAAAGTTGCATACCTAAATGAACGCATGGGTCTTATTCTGAGAATTTTAATTTATCATCTGACCAAATTGTCATAAAATGTAATAATAGTAAGGGAAAAAAAATGTAGAAAACTTGAAACCTCCGTAGGCAATGGACGGTGAAAGTGACGGCTCCGCCCTGATAAGGCCAGAAGTTACGTGTCTAATATTTCTTCCTAAATTAAACTATGTTATTAGATTGATGAAGATAATAGAGGCTCTAATAAGAATGCAAGTACAGAATTAGGAGGCCAAGCCGAACTCAAAATTGCCTCTTGTGCATTGGGGAACTAATAGAATGAAACTAGAGGTAAACACTTTCCGGTTATCTTGGCTGCCCTTGCACGTTTTTGGTCCCATCTAAGCTAGTAAATAGTAGCTACACACCCCGATATAAATGTGTGACAGAGACTTATCTTACTATGTGATTTGATTATTCCCATAAGGACCTCAATTCATTATTTGAAATACAATAGGCTTTGACTTATTGATTATGTTTATTAAATTATTCACGTAATTTAAAAAATAGCATAACATAAATAGTCTTACATTAACTAAGAAAAGACGCACCGTATAATTATTATGATAGCATCTTCCAATTACGGGGAAAGGAAAGGCAGAGTTTGATTAAAAGAGGTCCGTAAAAAAGGGAACATCATATTATTACCATCACGAATTGGATAAATAAATAAATAACTAACAGAGACATCACTCAATAAGTTATATTATATCAGAGGAGTCCAAAGATTTTGATATTTAAATTTTATTATCTAACAATTATTGTATGTTCCAATTTTTAAGTACTATGATGAATAAGAAACTGATAGATGCCTTTGATTACTTTAGCCCGAAATGCTCCAACGTTACGCAGAAATTGCATTATGAAATGTTCTAGTTTCTTCTGTTGCAAAACAAAAAGCACAGACAAAGCAGGTAATTGCGATCAGGTCGGGTGGCGGTCTTAATCTGGCTTTTACGCCCCCTAACTTCGGACGGACCCGACAAAGACAGCACACATGGATAAATGAAATTCAAGGATAACTTAATACTATTATTTGGACGGTCCCGATTAAAGAGAGGTAAGCTTAAGAAACGTGGGACCCACTTAAGGATGACTTGATTACGGAGCACAGAAGCTTGAAATGGAAACTAAACGACTTCTTTCAGACAAAATGGGACCCAATGTTAGATAATGAGTTGATTATGTGGCACAGAAGCTTAAAATGGTAACCAAGCAGAGCACAAAGTGGGACCCATATTAGGTATGAATTTATTACGTGGCAAGAAGCTTCAAATGTCCAAATGCCACGGAGAACTCGTTTTGTCTTAAGTTATCGAAGAAACGGCATTCAAAGGTTGATGACAAAGGAGCGGGTACTGTTTTGTACCGCTAGAAAATAAAACGATATTTGTTCCTTTGGTATTAGCCATTAATAATAGTTAATATTATTATCTTTTGTTTGGTATCAGTCGGTACGTACAATACGATACCATAAAATTCAAAAAATTAAAGGACCTGTTTGTAACTTTTAAAAAATTTTCCTAAACCTACCCGACACCTACAAGTCTCCTCAGTACTCTCTTGAACCTTCTCCGTATCGTTCCTCACCTGTCGTCTCTGTCTCTCTCGATTGTTCTCTGCGTTTGGTTAATGTCTGCAGCAGGTAAAGACAGGACGAGACAGGACAGAGTTGGACTGGACAGGACAAGAACTGAAGACAGTGAGATGTTTGGTTGCAGGGGACAGAACAAGAAACAGTGTTAATGGCAAAAATGCCCTTGTAGTATAATAAGAAGAGTTGATGTAATTCATTTATTATTTTATCATTGTATAATTATTTACAT
>JANZLD010000235.1:54603726-54619971 GCA_026413575.1 Erythroxylum carthagenense | reverse complement strand
AATCAATTTTGAATGCACTCACTGTTCACTCATCCAAATTACCGATATGCCCTCACATCGGTAACGGGATGTTACATTGGTATTAAAGTACCAAAGACGTATGTAAAATGAAGATGAAGTGGTTCATTCGATTAAAGTTGTGATTCGAAGAAGAGGAGGAAAGTGTATCTAGTTTAAATGAATAGGAAATTGATAATAAGAGTAAGTAATGCGAGAAAAGAAATGATAGGCGATTGAATTATTAAATGTAAATGAGCATAATATATGAAATTTGATAATATACCTGGGATTATCATGAATATGCATTGTACTTATTCCATATACATACGTGTGCATAAATGAATGCTTATAATTGTGCAAAGTTATTAATGTGTATATGCAATGTGCGTATTGCATAATTGTGATGTGTAGGATAAATGTCTGTATTCAAAAGTTTCTAGATCTTAGAACCTAATGCTAATTTGGAGCGTACTGTGAGTAGATCTAGATGGTCTTACTTTATTGTTTGTTTTGTTTATTTAATGAATTGAGTGATTATGAATATTCATGAATGTGATTTGATTGTTGAATTCCAGACAATGAAGGTCCGATGATTGTGATATATGAATGAGATATTGCAGTTCTAATTATATGTGAATGTGATGAACTAAATGATTCATGATATAAATGCACAATCACAAAGTGTTCTCAGCATAAATGTTGAATGCCGGACTAAGGTCCGATGATATATGATAGTGAATAAGTGATCATATGTGATTGATGCATTTCACTACATGAATGCATGAAAGATAAAGGTAGTTGTGACCAGAGTAGCAAACGTGAAAAGAGCTTTAAGCTTAGTTATGCGCATCAGGGTCTCAGGCTCAACGTTTAATGAGCCCAGCATTCTCAACGTATAAGGGACAGTTATCAATGAACCCGACATCTACAATGGATACGGGACAGTTATAAACACTCGGTCACAACAAAGAAATAAATGAAAGCGAGTCTCACGTGCATTGCCTATGAAAATTGATATGTATGTTTCAAATGAACAAAATGAATTGTGTGATTACTCTGAATGTGAATTGTGAAATAAATGATTAAAATGATATGTGATGCAATGTGATTATTAGATAAATGACGTGAATTATGTGTTATTTGATTGGGTGAGTCGTCAAGGATGGTCACTCATTGAGTTTGCAAAATTTACCCAAAATTTATAAATATTTTTCAGGCTTAGAAGAGTACCCCGTTAGACAAACAGGAGTATACATATTGCATTCAAGTAAAAGGTAGAGGTCAGGATCAGTTGACGTCTGCATTTATACTTTCTTATTTATGTATTCCGTAATTTTTATTGTGTAGAATTGAATACGTTTCTGTATGTAATAACTTTCCATATTGGAAGGGTTTGTAAATGAGAATGAAATGGGAGTGTAATGTTAATAAATGTGATTTTCTTTTTAATGTTATGAAACAAAAGATTGGGCCGATTTTGATTACTGATTTTTGTATATGCTTATATTGTTTTAAAAAAAAGATTTGGTATTGAGTTATGGGTGTTTAACTGTTCTAGCATGCCACTCTTGTTGGATTCGCTCTCAGACATCACTCGAGATGTCGGGTATGGGTCTTGAGAGGGTGGGGTGTTACATAAGGAGCTTAAATATATTGATTTAGTTGCTACACTCCATAGGTGATATCAGGTCTAGTAAATCTTAGATAAAGAAGTCTACCCATAAATGTCCTTTATTTTCCTGCATCATGAAGCAAGTTTGATATCTTTAAGAAGAGTAGTAATATTAGGTTTAACATTAATAAGTCATACATCCTTAATAATATCTAATATATACTTTCTTTGATTCACTAAAGTTCCAAATGTGGATCTAGCTATCTCCATCCCAAGGAAGTAATTAGCATTTCCAAGATCTTAAACGGTGAATTACTTATAGAGAGAATTTTTAACTTCAAGTAACTCAACTTTTGAAATGTCAATAAGTATGACATTAACAAGATATACAATGAGAGTTATAAAAGGAGTACCTAAAGATTTTATGAAGAGATAATGACCATGGATGGATTGAATGAAACCAAATGAATTCAACAAAGTAGTAAATTTATAATTTCAATATCTGGAAGCTTGCTTAAGCTTATACAAAAGTCCTTTAAGTTTTCAAACTTTACCTTCCTCGGCCTTTGAATATCCCTCAGGTGGAATCATGTACATTTCATCTATAAATCTATGTAAAAGAATCATTATTTATGTCAAGTTGATGTAAAGGCCAGGAATATGAAGATGCCATAACCAATAAGAGTCTAGCAGTAACAGTCTTAGCCACAAGGGAGAAATTGTCTACATAATCTATTCCTTCAACTTGGTTATACCCCTTGGCTATTAAATGGATTTAAATCTATCAATGCTTCCATCAAGCTCAATTTCAGTTTGTATACCCATTTTAAACTAATAGCTATTTTCTTTTTGGTAATTTGAACAATTCCCATATTTGATTAGCATTAAGAGCATTTAACTTTTATGTATAACTTTCATCCAATTTGCACTAGTTTATTCCTATTTATAAGACTATGGCTCTTGGATATTTGACAAATTTACTAGAAAAGACATGTATGTAGATGTGAAATATGTAGGTTGAATGTAAGGGTAAGTAATAGGTGTATGATAAGATAATACAGGACCTTCAAACAAATATTGTATACTGGCACTATGATCATGATCATTAGAGACCATATGAAAAAAATCATTTAAGAAAGTTTATGAATCACTATATTGCTTCTTTTTAATTAAGAAATATGAGAGGAATTGTAAGAATTTGTTAAAGTAGTTTCACGTGTAAGTAGAAAGTGATCAAATTCATTAAGTGAAGAAGAATCAGTTATGTTTAGTATAATGTTTTCCTGATATATATGTTGGTGAAGAAATGTTTTGCAGTGTAGGTGTGTAGGTTAATAAGTCATTTAAATGTCTGTCCAAATTAAGTAATATGGCTGACAAAGAAATATTGCATTTAAAATTTGAGATAAACTTGTACGGAAATTAAGTTTCATGAAAAACCACATATCTAGATATAAAGAACAATTTAAGAGTCAAGATCAAACAATTTGAAAGCTTTTTAAACTTGATTGTATCCAATAAAAATATATTTGTAGTCTATTTTGTCAAATTTATCTTTATACGGATTAGTACTAGTTGCAAAATAAAGGCGTCCAAAGGTTTTAAAGGGTTCATAGTTTGGTGTATGTCTACATAAGATTTCATACGGTGATTTCCACTTTAGGACTCAAGTAGGAAGTCTATCAATTATGTGTGTGCCTATAAGAATTGATTCTCCCTATAATTTCTTAGGTAGTGAAGTTTAAAACATCAAAGCTATAACCATCTGTACCAAATGCTTATGTTTTCTCTCTAGTATCCCATTTTGTTGTAGAGTATATACACAAGATTTTTTTTTGTAATTCTTAGCTCACTAAATAACCTTTAACAATCATTACTTAAAAATTCAGCTATATGATATGACCTTATAGTCTTAACAAACTTCTCAAAATGATTTAATATCATTCTAAACAAACTACAATGCATGAACTACTTGACTTTTATGATGCATAAAATTTATATTGCTCTGCTAAAATCAACCATTGAAGTAATAAAATAATGCCCACTACATAAAGATCTTTACTATATGGTCCCTATATATCTATATGCACCAATTGAAAAACATAAATGGTCTATATTTTACTAAAAGGAAAAGGTAATCAATATTACTTAGTAAGATAACATATACCATAAAAATTTTCTAAACCATCCTATTTATTATAAATACAACCAATATGTTGAAGTACAGTAGCAAAAGGATGTCCTAATCTTCGATGCCAAATCAAGTATATAGACATTGAATTAACAAAATCATAATTAATCTCAAGATTATGTAAGGCCTATTGCTTGATAGTTTCCTTATAAAATCAAAATTTATCTAGGATGTTTAATCTTCCTATCACCTTATCAACTGCTTGTATTTTCCTAATCTTCAGGTCCTATAAAATGCAATATGAAGCACAAAATCCAAAGGTAATTGAGGTTATGTTAATAAGTTTATTTATAGATAAAAAGTTGTATTTAAAGGTGGGAACATGTAAGGCTTCAATTAACATAAGGTTTTTGTTTAATTAACATCACCGATATGATGAACAAGTTTTAAAAGTCCATCTGGAAAATAAGCAGGGGTAAACTTATCAATCACAGTAGGGTAAGTTAAAAGGTTTAGATCCACACATATATGATTTGAAGCTCCAATGTCCAATATCTAATAGCCTGGTTTTATTAAATTAAGGCAATTTGTAACTATGTATAACAACATACCTATAAAGTAATTCAAGTGTGCAAAATTCACAATGATAGGACCAATATGAGCCTTTACCTTTATCAATTTTAACATTTCTTGTTTGATCATACCAACTAAAGATGAAGTCTTAGTACCCTTTTCTCCTTCTTGTTCCATGTGTTCATTAGTTGCATTAGCTGGAAAGGATCTATTGGTTGCCTTTCCTTTCCTTTCTTATAATTCTTTATACTATTATGATATTCTATGTAGCTTGAAACATGTATCCTTTTGATGCCCATTTTTTTGCGATTTGTCTAAGAAACTCCATATGAATTTCCCTTTCTTTTCTACCCTTAAGACCATAAAATAGGCCCTGTTAACAATAGTAAAGGATCCATAACTAGATTTTGGTTTCTTACATTATCATAATTGTCATTAAGTCCTATTAAGAATTGCATAAGTTAACTAAAAGAAGCTACATCTGTGAATCCTTTGGCAAACCTACATGTACATTGTGTAGCTCCATCTTAGGTACATTGTGGAATAAGTATTAAACATAAGAGCTCATCTTATAGTTTCTTGAGTTTAGAAAATATTTTTCCACATACGTGTTTCCATATGACATAAAGCTTATTTCCCTTTACAATTGATACACCAATGGACCATTACATTCCCTAAACCTTTCTTCTAGTTCTAACAATAGTTCCCTCGTAGAGTTAGTGTAAATAAAGGCCTCAACAATTTGTTTAGACATAGAATTCAAAATCTAAAATCTCACTATATAATTGATGTATTCATTTATCATAGTTATCTGAATCTTGATTAGATTTTATGCATTTTCCATCAATAAATCCTAATTTCACCTTTTCTCTTAGAGCAATTCTCATTGATCTACTCTAGTTCAAATAGTTATCTCTAATCAAAGCAGATGTTACTAGTATCATACTTAGGTTATTTGATCTTTGAAGATGTAGTGGATTTCTATATGTACCCTTGTAGATTTGTTTCCAAGAGGGAATCTATGTTTGATTTGTCTAAGACATCTTCCATTTTGTAATAAGATGATTAGGTCCAAAACAAAGATTAGTTTTTCTTCATATCAAAATTATCAAACTCAATTAGGATTAAGTTGCTATAATACCATGAACTCGGATATAATTGCAAAGATTATGAGAAATAGTGGAAAATGTCAAAGTATTTTCTCATACATCAAATAAGAGCTCAAGCTTAATTTTATATGAGTTAAAAATAAATTAAAAATTAAAATAACTACCTCTAACTAACTAATAATTATTTTCAGTTGACAATAAATTAAATTAATACATTCTACACTTTGGAGCTTGTCTTTCTTACTCCTTAATTTAGACAAGTGGTGAACTAAAATCAGAGAAAGAATACAAATATGAATAGTGTTCAAGATCTTATATAATGATAACATTAAAAAAGAAAACAAAAAAATTGAAAAAAAAACAAGTTACTACTATAGAGTTGTGTTTCATGGGCTTCACAAAGGAACAACTTTGGAGAGGATCTTGATAGTGAGTGACATTTGCAACCCGAGAAAAGCATAACCAAAAGGATAAAGAATGCATAGCATAGTGGATAACTTATCTATATCACAAGGGGGAAGGGATGAAAGGATGTGAAGCTTGGGAATTTTAGTTAATAATTTCAGTAATCTCACCTAAGGCTATATTTGGTTGGGTGGTTGTTAATAGAATGAACTAGAATATAATATTATTTCATCATTTGGGAGGAGAGTTTATAATAGAATTTAATATAATAGGATGAAAGAGGAGGAGTCATATTACATCTCATTCCATTCTAAACAGTAAAAATAAGTAACCTCTGATTTAGAAGGTTTATGATAAAATGTAAAATGATAAATAACATTTCACTATATTGCATTATAAACTCTTCTTTTAAACAATATTTTATTATATTACATTATGAATCTTTAAATCCCTCCCAAATAACAATTTTATAATATTACATCTATTATAAATCATTCCATTTTATTAAAAACTTTACATCCAATCAAACATAATCTAAGAGACGGTTGAAAATAGCAAGGAAAGAGAGAAGAGGAGAGGAAACAAGCGGAGAGAAGATGGTGTGGTCATAAAGAATAGATGAACAATATAGTTAAAATGAATGGTTGTTTGATGAATAGGTAAACCTCTTGTAGAAGAAAGGCAAGAGATTAATAGTGGCTAAATTCAAAATAAGCAACGACAATGATGGAGAGCTAGAAAAAGAAGTGGTTTCAAGTTGGAACATGTCCACTTAAGCTTGGGTTATGCTGAAGGAGCGTCATCATCGATATTAATCTTTACACAAAAAGATAAAGAGAAGTGGCGATTATTTAGGATTTTTAAAATCATTTTTAATATTAAATTTAATGTTAATAAATTACCTGACAAAACGATGTTCAATACATCGACTGTTGTGGTAGTTTATATCAATATTGTTTAATTATTAAGGTATCGACAAATTATTTTTGTAAAAAATTTAAATTTAAATTGTTAGAATATATTTTATATATATCTTATTTAGTTTTGGCATTTTAAATTGAACATATAAGAAAATCAAAATTATTATATGGATTAGTGAAGATGAGTGGAGATTGTGATTTAATGGATATGCAACAGATACGAAGATTGTATTTAAATTGAAATCTATCATCTAGAGATTGTGTTTTAATTGAAGTCTATAAAATACATGTCACTTGAAGAAACCATGTGTGTGAGTGTTACTGAAGAATAGTGTAGGTCACGTGTGTCTAGAAAACAACCTTGGCTAGCTGCACATGGTTTTTTGGAGCTGAATATTGCATCTTATGTTTTATATACGGTAGTAGTTGAGGTGTGTGGATTTATTGTAGCTGGGTTGTGCAATGATGGGACATTGTTAAAACATTGCAATAACTGTGCATATCTATGGTGAGAGCATAAGTTTGTGATGTGAGACAAGTCTTTTGGTGAATCTTACGTGAGTATATGTGTACATCTAAATGTGCAGTGGGTGTTGCGTTAATTGAAACAAAGTGGGTTAAGTAAATCCTATATGGATGTATTATTTTGTGTGCACGTTTCTCATCAATAGTGGAAGTGATTTTCTAATGTGAAAAATAGTAGTGCATTTTGCGTTAGGTGAAAAAAAGCTACGGTGAAGTAAATGTTAGCCACGGTGCAGTAGGTGTCAGCTTATTAATTTTCCAGACTTGGTCTTCTGGGTTTGTGCGTGAGATATATATGGTGTGTGGAGTATTCCACATTGTTTAATTGGAGTTGCTTAAGCTACACATTTAGCTTTGTAAAGTGGTTCTTGGGTGGACTGCTTTTCTATTATTGTTGCGACGATTTCCAAATTCAATTCAGTAGAGTTTAATTTTTCGAGAAATTGTCTTCTTTTTCTTAAGTGTATTATTATTTTGTTCTTAGTTGATTGATCACTTGAGTTCTTTATTTCTTATCTTTATTATCAAATACTGTTGAGGTTAGTACGAAGCAGTCGTACTATTGGATTGATTGAGAAAATCCTTCGTTGAGATTAACACGAGTCGGTTGTGTTATTGGGTGTAAATTTTTTTCACGAGAAGTGAGGTTGAGAGATAGTGTCAAGAGTTGAGTGATGTCGACTCAGCAAAGTCTTGGGTAAAACTATTATACTTCAGTGAAAGTGATTAAGTTAGGTGAGGGTCTCGCAGACGTAAGCAAGGTGTATCGAGCTGCGTTACCAAATTTATGATGTTTTTATTATTTCAGTTTTGCTTGTTTTATATTTTATTGGTGTCAAAGAAATTTGTGAAAAGTTTGCGAAACAATTAACTCCCTTCGGTTTTTTATAAATAATTTATCACTATTTTTAAAATTTTAAATTAATATTATAACATTGAATAAAATTTAAAATTTTTATAATTTATATTTAAAATTAAATTGATTTACACTTTGCACACGATGAAATCAAGTTCTGATTTTCCAAAACGGTTTACTTGTTACATTCTTAGTCTCGTTGCTACAAAGTGGTTATCAGTGCAACGATGGGAGACAAGTCTATCAGGTAATAATACAGGTTCAAACATTTCATGAGAACATAGATGCTTTAAAAGCGACGATGGAGTTCAAGTACTTGGGAATGTCACGTGTGGTAGAAAATGGGGTTATTAGTTTAAACGGGCAGGGAATTGGGCAAGGTACCGGTACTGGTACAGACAATTGAACTGAAGTTATGTGGTCCTTGGTGACGAATCATGGTCATGCCGGGGATGCTACATAAGAGCTTCAATTTTCAAAACTAGCTGATTACGTTGGTTAGTCGGATACCTTAACGTCTCTTGCAGGATCCGTTGTAGTCTAGTTGGTTAGGATACTCGGCTCTCACCCGAGAGACCCGGGTTCAAGTCCCGGCAACGGAACATACATTTTCAATTTCCCATGTCATTCAAACGACACCGTACCTTCAGGCTGTTCTATTGTGTTCCGTCACCACCGCTTCTATCGACACATACCTCTTAATCACCGTTAAATCGCTATCAAGACGAACGCTTAGAAGGTCCCACCTAGAACCTAATGTCATCTTTCAATAGTAGTCCCAACTTCTCTTCCTCGTTGCTCAAAGCCAATTTAGCACAAGCGGGCACTATTTAATGTCCAAAACCCGTTCGCGGACGAAACTATGACTACTGGATCTGATCATACTGTCTGCTTCTAATCTCTTCTGGCACCAGGTAAAGTTACTAGCTTCAGGTCCCTTGAGTTTAGTGTTGGGTAGTTTTCGCTTGTAATTTTTGCCATCCCAACGTTCCGGCAAGTTCATTGCTTTCTTCTCTTCTGGTTTTTATGCAATTTGATTTGTTGATGCGGGTAGTAACACAATTCAGCTCAAGTATTTTATATTGGCGTTGTTCAGTCTGTATCTTTTAGTTTAATGGAATTACCAGTTTCTATGTGTGTGTGAGTTAAGTTAAATATGAGATTTTTTTTTCTCTAAAGGTGTAATTATGGTTTTGTTCACGTTACTGTGCGATGTTGAGAACAGAACTAAAGGAACAAGTATATGTATGATAGTGTATAGATGCTTATATTTTCGAATACACACCAAAAGTAAGCTAGTTATTGGAAAAGTTTGTGTTCTTGCGAATAACTCAATGGCTTGCGATTCCATAGTGCTGTATTATTGATAAGGCTCTCATTTCTTTCCAAAAGTACAGCATGATTATAACACAGATCGTTTTAAAACAGAAAAGGAAAAGAAAGATGGCTGATTCTGTATGTTATATCCTCCTTTAGTTTGTGTTGCCTTACTTCAACCATGGCTTTTGACTTGGCAGTTTAAGATAATATGTCTGGAATTACTGGTTGTCCCTCACGGGGCTATCTCCAGACACCTTTGACTGGCCTAAAGCCAGTTGGCAGGCGAGTTCCAGCTTTCCCTGATGGTGGAAAACAGAAAAGCAAGATTGATTTAAGATACATGAATAGGTACTTCTGCTTTAAGATGCTAAACTTTGTTTTGGGTCATACACAAAGTGATTTTTTTTCATTTTGCTATAACATGCTTAGTTATTGGACTGGTTCTGTGCAAAGCTGTAACACAAAACAGTTATACTTGGTCAAGTGTGCAATGGATGCTCCCTATGGCGGAGATATGACAAATGCTAACCCAGGTAAGCACATCGTTTTGTTGATGAGTTAGCAGACTATTATTTACTATGAAGATTTTTCTATTTGTTTTTGTGTGTGTGTGTGTGTGTGTGTGTTTGTTGGGAGGTGGGGAGGGGTTAAAGACCAGGGGATGTGTTCAGAAACGGAGTTTCAAATTAATAGTTTATTCTGTACAATGCTCTGTATATATTATATACCTATAGCAAAGTGGGAACTCTTTTGTATATGACATGACTTTCTTGTTGATTATAGTTGCTCTGTCTGAGGGATAAAGGATACATGAAGGTATTGATAATTTTCAATTTGTTTATGAGGCAAGATGGAATGTTTATGACTATTGTTCATCTATATTTGGTTTGATTTGAAGCAATTCTTTGATTTTTGAGATTCCTGATATGTATGTTACAATCATGAGATTTTTTTATTAGGAAATTTCAGCCTAGAAAGTGTCATTTGCATCGAGAAGATTTGAGCTGCTTCTGTTGGGAGTAATATAGTATTCACTAAGTGGGGCAATGGAATCTTCAGTGACCCACAAAAGTGTGCACTTAATATGTGCCAATTGTATAATATGCATTGACGCACCTTCGAGGGTGGTCCAATTGGTTCATGGAGTCTCCTTAAATCCTCCAAGTATGGAGGTCATGTTCAAGTCCCCATGACTCCACAAGATCTCTAAATGCTAGGAGGTGTGGGTCGTACTATGTTAACAATCATTTAGTCCGAGCTCTTCAAATGACTTTGACTCTTTGGTTTGCCAAGTTATTTACCGGAACATGTGGTTTGTGGGTTGTATTACATTAACAATTATTTAGTCTGAGCTCGTCACTTGACTTTGACTCTGTGGTTTGCCAAGTGATTTATCAGAACATGTGGTCTGTGGCTATTACATACACTCGAGGGTTTATCCATTGTGCACATACAGGGTAGTGGCGGCAGGTTCCCCTGTTAATAAAAGTGCATTGGCACTTGGCATATTAGTGCTACTTTCATTTTTGAAAAATCTAGAATTTGGAAATCTTGGCTGCTTATGCATAAGTTTCTGGTATCCAAATAATAATAATGGCAAGGCCATCCTCTTTTCTGTTGAATTTCTGATCAGCCTGAGTTTGTGTCCCTTGTTTGTTGAGATGCTTCACTTGAAAAAATTGTCAAAAACTAGCTTCATTAATCTTTGAATCTTGCTTATACATGTTTCTCCAAGTTCAGTTGTTTTTCCTAGAATCAATGTGAGGGACCCCTATAAGCGGCTTGGAATAAGCAAGGAAGCTTCTGAAGATGAAATTCAAGCAGCACGGAACTTCCTTGTTCAACAATATAGTGGGCATAAGCCAAGTGTGGATGCAATTGAGGCAGCCCATGATAAAATAATCATGCAGAAGTTTTATGAGAGGAGGAACCCAAAAATTGACATCAAGAAAAAAGTTAAGGAAGTGCAGCAATCTCGTTTTGTTCAGGTTATTGTGAGCAGGTTCCAAACGCCCTCCTCAATTGTCATTTTAAAAACGTCAATCGCATTTCTGGTACTTGGAGCTCTTACCCTTCTGTTTCCAACGGAAGAGGGTCCTACCCTTCAGGTGGTCATTTCCTTGTTGGCTACCATCTATTTTATACATGATCGACTAAAAAGCAGACTCCGAGCTTTCCTTTACAGGTATGTAGCAACTCAATCTTGCCAGATTTTTCTTTGCCCTGGTTCTTTTTGTCATTAGGTTATGCTTTCATGGCTACTTGTATTCTGATTTTGTCTTCCAGATTGGTTCAGGCTCTATTAAAAGCATTCTTCTATCTTCTTTGGCTTTTTGTATACTGGAACTAAACTTTTTAGCTTGTATGATGCAGTGTTGCAGCTTTTATTTTCTCGTGGCTGTTTGCAACCTTTTTGATGGTATCAATAATTCCACCATTGCCATTTGTTAAAGGGCCAAGAAATTTTGAAGTGACCACTTCATTGATAACATACCTACTACTTTGGGTTTCATCTGCCTACCTCAAGTAGTTACAGCTTTCTCTTAGTTAAGAAAAGAGATTTTTTAGTTGATACTGTCTAGAGGTTCCCCAATCTTGCATTTGCATTGAGCTTCATATGCTAGAATATAGAGTTTGCTGCTTTAAAAGATTTTGGAAATGAGCTATGTTGTTTTGGGAAGATGATCTGCAAAAGTGGTTGTTATAGCTGCTTGCAGAAGAAATGTAAAACTAGTCGCTTCAGAATCTTTTTTCATGCACTTCCCTTCCCTTTTTAGTTATCTGCTGGGGTGGGTTTATTGTATATCACCAACTACTTTTGAAGGCTTCATTTGTTTGGGTTTAGTGCTTGATGCAATGAAATGGTTCGATGAGTGGGAAAAGTTGGTGTCATAAAAAGCTTTTTGGGCTACAATCAAGGGAGATCAAACTATAAAAGAAAGGATGATAAGATAAAATAGAATCAAGGTAAGAATGATAAAATTATTGATTGCAATCAAGATTTAAGGTAATAATGAAGATAATATCAGCTAATTATAATGCATAAACAAAGTATTTTAAAATTTTATTATGATTATGTCTTTTATTCTTAGTCGAGGATTGAAATTCCTTTTATTATGTACTACTTAAAATGGTAATTTTATCTTCTTTATTTAAATAGCTTAACGTATCGAAAGAAGGCAAGCAAGAAAGTTTATTAGTTTGCGATAGGCAACTCTTTTTTCCCCTGAACTATAAAGTAGGTATTCACCTTGATGATGAGTTCTACCCACTCTTTCTTATTACGAGTTCTCGTAGAAATTTCAAGCAATATCGTTCCCTATCTAGATCTTAATCTAAGGCTTACAACATCTTGATATAACTTGGAGTCATGGCAGATTTAGGCAACTAGATGAACTAAATAATGGAGATGAGGCATACATCATCTTGATATAAGGTCTTAGTACCAGGCAACACTTAGCTCCCTTGAGTACCAAAGTTGGCAATGTGTCTCAATCTCAAGAAGGGTTATTAAGTCAAAGACTCGAGCATAAAATTAGCAATAGGATCCTACTAACACATGCATAACCAAAATCTGTATTAAGGGAGGCTCAAATAATAATTTTTTTCTCATATGCAAAATTGATTTCCTTTTATATGATAGATAAAGAAGACCCACTGAAATAGTTAAACAGATATGATAAGTTATTTTATAACCAGCAAATAACTAAGGAATATAAGGTTAGACTCACTTGATTCGATATGATTGGAAATGTTATGAGTTCGAAAAAAGGACCTCGTCACGAGAAAATTAATAGTGAAGTCCACCTCTTTTCCTTCACTAGTGTTCCTTTCTTTGAAGAACCTATCTTGGTAGAGAAAAGGGATGACTATTACAAGGCTATCCAAATCTCATGCTATTATTAATTAAATCAATTAAGATGGATAGTGCTTGCTTCTTATTACATAATACTTGCCTATACATAGGGAAAACAAAGACATGGTTTGAAATCTTAAAAGGAAAACAAATTCCTACCTATATTAGGACTCCTAATCAGGTAGTAATATTAACAAACCCAAAATAGAATAATATGTAAAAATAGTTATTTCCTAAGCAAGCAATTTAATAAAAGCCTTCCTAATTAAGAATCTTCAACTACCACTTTTACTTTGTTGCTCCTACAATAGTAACTTCTTCCAATAAAAGCATCCACTTCACTACTCCCCTCCTCAACATTGAGCTTGCCCTTAAGCTTGAACTCAGGCTATGCTGCCTTGTAATCATCTCGATTCTCCCCAGTAGCATTACTTGAAGAAGATCTCTCCCACTGAACTAACAGCTCCCGTATGCCACAGTTGAGCGTAGTTGACAAAAATTGTTGTAGTATGGGATAAGGTTTGCCCTCTTTTAGTGGTGGCAATGTGGGAATGAAGTTAGGGAGTGCACTTTTAACTTTTTCAAAACTAATACATGGAACATATTATGGATACGACTATCAAGGGGTAACTCCAAGCAGTAAGCCACCATGCCCACTTTAGTTATTAATTTCAAGGGACCATATAACTTGGGCATTAGCTTATGAAACTTCCTCTTGGCTACTGAGCATTGTTGATAGGGTAGTAGCCGCAACCATATCCATTCACCTAGTTTAAATGCAAGCTCCCAGTGTTTGGAGTCATGAAACTGCTCATTTAGGCCTATGTTTAGAGCAGTTGTTCCTGAACTTCTTGTAACACCTTATCTCATGTCTATAAAACTTAATCCATGACATGCACCATTGTGGAACCAACTTCATTGGATAGTAAACTTGGGGGCTTCCTACTATAGGCTAATATGAAGGGTGTTGTTTTCAATGAACTGTGAAAGGATGTGTTGTAATAATAATTTACCAAAAGAAGCCATTGAAGCCACTGCTTAGGTTTATCTCCCGCAAAACATCTCAAATAGTAAACTTGGGGAATCCCTACCATAGACTAATATGAAGGGTGTCGTTTTCAGTGAACTATGAAAGGATGTGTTGTAATAATAATTTGCCTAAAGAAGCCATTGAACCTACTGCTTAGGTCTACCTCCTGCAAAACATCTCAAATAGTAAACTTGGAGGATCCTTATCATAGACTAATTTGAAGTAAGTCGTTTTCAGTGAACTATGAAGGGATGTGTTGTAGCAATAATTTGCCTAAAGAAGCCATTGAAGCCATTGCTTAAGTCTATCTCCCACAAAACATCTTAAATACATTTTAAAAGTATGATTAACCACTTCCATTTGACCATCTATCTAAGGATGGTAAGCAAAAGACAAAACTAACTTGGTCCCACAAAGCTAAAATAATTCCTTCCAAAACAAACTAGTAAAAATAATATCTCTATCCTGAATAATTGACTCAAGTAACCCATGCAAACAAAAAACTTTAATAAAGAAAATATGTGCCATGTAATAGCAAAATATGGATGTGACATTGGCATAAAGTATGCAAATTTTGAAAAGCAGTCCACCACCTCGGAAATAACTGATTTACCTCCCACCTTTAGTAGTCCTTCTATGAAATTCATGGAATATCTGCCCAAATGGTGTTTAGAATAGGCAATAGTTGAAGGAGGCCTGTGGGTCCCATTTATTTTGTTGACAAGCCAAACAATTCTGCACAAACTACCTAATGTCCTCTTTCATACTCCTTTAATGAAAATACATTGCACTATCTGCAATGTTTTTTGTACTTTTCATGACCCATATTGTGGTAGCTTTCTAAGATGAGCTGAATGAGTGGGGAACCATGTAAAATATGCGCCTTGCCTTTGTACAAAATTAGACCTTTTATTTTGACCTTGAAATTGAAGCCTAATAGCTTACTTATCCAATAATGTTGAGGGGAAGTAGTTAACCTTTGCTTAATGAGGTAGTTGAGACTATAATGATCTGTCTAAATGAAAAAGGCACGACCCTAAAGATACGGTCCCCAATGTGCAATGACCTTGGCAAGGCCAATCAACTTTGTTTCATAAGTTGCAATTTTCATGTGATGGTCTGCAAATTTTCGACTAAAGAAGGCAATTGGGTATCCTTCTTGCTGTAATACTGCTCTGGTCCTACTACCCAAGACATCACATTCCACCATAAATTCCTCCATAAAATTCAACAAATATAACACAGATGCTGCTGATAAGACTTGTTTCAACTGTTGAAAGGTTGCTTTTGCTTTCATGGTTCATTTGAAGGATTTTTTTTTTCAATAAACTTATGAGAGGTGCCACCACTTATCTATAATCCTAAATAAATTTTTGGTAATACCTCACAAGACCAAAGAAACCTCTCAATGTGCAAGTAGAATAAGGATAAGGCCAATTCACCACAATTTGAATCTTACTCGCATTTGCAGATACTCCTTCACCATGAATTACATGCCCTAAATAGGCCATTTAGGTTTCCCCATAGGCACACTTAGATCTTTTCAAGAAAAGTTGATTATAGCGTAACTGTTGGGACCCGATTTCAGCACACACAAACGCAAACCTAATTCTAAACATTCTCATAACTGAAATTTAATATACTGATCTCATTTCCAAACTCAGACATAATTTCATTTACAATACTCAACTTTATACGCAAGTACACTTTTCTCAAACTTATCTTAAGTCATATACATATCCATATTAAAGTCCAAATTACTCAAAATCTAACTTATACAAATATCGAAACTGACGTTTTGACCATCCTTCATCCGATCTCCTGCTCGAATACTTGGAGATGGGGATGAAAGGGGGGTGAGCTCGAAAGCTCGTAGATAACACATTTATAAATCGACAAATAAGCAGA
>JANZLD010000235.1:54497417-54513605 GCA_026413575.1 Erythroxylum carthagenense | reverse complement strand
AATAAATTTTCTGAAATTTAAAAAGGCTTATTTTTAATTAATAAGTGAAAAATACTTTCCAAATTAAAAAATACGATTTTCTAGGAGATTAAGAGACTTATTATCCAAATTAATAAAGAAATTATTTTAAATAAATGAAATAATAATTCTGTAATAAATAAAATAATAAATTTAATTTTTCTCAACAAATTGAAATAAATGAATTTAATTAAGAAATATCTTTCTTAATTACTTAAAAACTTTCTTAATTTTAAAGATTCTAATTAATTGATTTAATTGTAATTAATTTTAATTCTAGAAATAACTTTGTTCAAATTTAAATTAAGAATAGATCTAATTATTAATCTTAATACAATTAGAAAATAATTGATTTATTTTGGAATTAAATTAGTATTAAAAATAATAAAACTATTCTTAATAAGGAATGAGTTCATTAAAGCTTCAGAATAGCATATATTTCATAACCAAACATGCCTTCTTCTAACTTTAGAAACCCTGATCAACAGGGTTAATTTTGGAATTTTGGGCGAAGCGTCCGAAGGACATGCGTCTCCGTCCCGCACTTTTGGAATGGACGGAATTTTCTGTCCGTGTCCACTGCAGACGGGACAGAAATTCGTGCAGACACCAACCAAACGATGTTTTGGACAGAACTTTTTTGACTTTGTCCACTGTCCTCACCCTTGCAGACTGTAACCAAACACTGGGTCAAAGAACAAGAAAACGCCGGCCAGTGGATAAACCATTTTCTGGGGAAATATGAGGTCAGTTGTCAATTGGATACTCCTGACGGTGTCTCTGTCCCTGCTCTCGACGGTGTCTCATAGCTTTGCCACCCCTCGCACGGTACTTCAGCGCTTGTCGGGAAGCGATAAGTACTTGACCACCGATGAGCTCTGGTTCAACCAAACTCTCGATCACTACTCTCCATATGTAGCTTCTTTTACTCACTTTCCCTCCGTAATGGGGTTTTCTGGCGATTCTGTTTAAGTTTGGGCATGTGGGTAATTGAAGTATGGTGTTTGCAGGATCATCGACGGTTCAGGCAACGGTACTACGAGTATCTTGACTACTTCAGAGCTCCTGATGGACCTATCTTTCTGCATATTTGTGGCGAATCTTCTTGCAATGGCATAGCCAATGACTATATCAGCGTAAGTGTTCATCTCGGTCTGAATGGCTGATGCATTCCTTTGCCATTTCTGAACTCGCAGTTCGATTTAAGGTTGTTGTCGCATTTTTTTTCTGGACCATAGTATCCTACTATTGCTTTTCGGATCTGCTTTTCAGGAGATGGAAAGTTTGATTTTTTTATAAAGTTCTGTTGGGTTGTACAGGTTTTGGCGAAAAAATTTGGAGCAGCTGTGGTATCACTTGAGCATCGTTACTACGGAAAGAGTTCACCTTTTGATTCATTAGTCACCGAGAATTTGAGGTACCTTTCATCCAAGCAGGCGCTCTTTGACTTGGCTGTTTTCCGCCAATATTATCAGGCAAGTAGTTATGTGATATCAAAGAACAATTATTTGTTTTGTAGATAGATTTTGTGTGTTTAATTTGATCGACATAATATTTACCTTGATTTTTTTGAGGTATATTTGAAGCCTGAGTTTCGATCCTACCTTTTCCTGGTTCTCTTGGATGCAAAAGGTGAAATGAGAACAAAAGATTTTGGACTTTGAGAATTGTATCTAAAGAAAATGGTTTAAGCTTTAAAGTAGAAATATATGCTTGGCAAACAAGTTTGAAGTTTGATTTTTCCTCTTTTTGTTACAGTATACTAAGTCGATGATCCTATATTAATAAACATAGCAATAACTACCACTTGCCTAATAACTCATTTTGGCTGATATTGTTCTTTTTATAGGACGCTCTGAACCACAAGCTCAACAGAACAAATGTTGAAAATCCCTGGTTCTTCTTTGGTGTCTCATACCCTGGTGCCCTCAGTGCATGGTTCCGACTTAAATTCCCACATTTAACATGTGGAAGCCTTGCAAGTTCTGCCGTTGTTCTTTCTGTTTACAACTTCACGGAATTTGATAGGCAGGTAACGAACTTAGAATAAATATACAGTTCATGATCCTGTTCATGCTTGTTCCTTTGAGTTTGATTATCTGCAATTTGTGCTTCTTTCCCTTAAAACTTTTGTTTTTATTTCCTCTTGTAAGACCATTTCCATACTTCCACTTGCAGATTGGTGAGTCAGCTGGTCCTGAATGTAAAGCTGCTCTGCAAGAAACTACTCGTCTTGTTGAAGAACGTCTTGAATCAAATAAGATAGCAGTAAAGATGTTATTTGGTGCAGATGAGGTTAGGTTTTACTTTCCTGTAATTTCTTTTTTATGAACTGGAACAAAATGATCTTTACTTAACTTGGTTTTGGATCTGGACTTGTTACCTGTATTTGCAGCTTGAGATCGATGGAGATTTTCTCTACTTTCTAGCAGATGCAGCAGTTATAGCAGTATGTGTGATTTCTTTCTGTCACCTATCAACTAGAAGGTTGGATTTAATGAACTTTATGCAATTTTGCAGTTTCAATATGGCAATCCCGATGTACTGTGCACCCCTCTTGTTAAAGCAAATAAAGCTGGAGAAGATTTGGTGGTAAGCTTGACTTTCTGTTCCTCCTTTCATTATTTGATTACTTCAAAAAAATTTTACCAGCTGTCATCTGTCCTTGTGGTCTCTAGTTTCCTTGGATGTTGGATGTTGGATGTTGGTTGTTGGTGGAAATCTGAGTAGCAAAGACTGTAGTACTATTATGTGACTGACATGCTCCAATTGTCATGCATTGTGCTGAAATTGCTGCCAGATTTGGGTATTTTACATGTCCTATCCTTGTCTAAGTGATAATACATGATATCTGATTCTTCAGTTTGTTGCCATTGCAGTGGGTTGGGTGATTATCTATGAATTTTAGTTATGCTTGTAATCATTCTTTATGTATGCTCTAAAGGTTTATTTACTCTGATACTTACCTAATTTCTATCTTCACGTTACTTCATGATTTTGTTGCCAGAAATAGGAATATTGGCTTTTAAATCTCTGGAAAAATTAGCTTTCAGAAATGTTTTCATGGATAAATTATCTGTGGAGCATGATGATGAGACTTATTGCTTTTTTAATTTATGATATCCCATCCATTTGCTTGTTTAATTTGTTTAAATGAACACAATTATAAATTCAGGATGCATATGCCAAATATGTTAAGGAGTATTATCTTGGAAGTTTTGGTGTCAGCGTTCAAACATATAACCAAAAACATTTGAAGGAAACTGCTCTCACTGAAGATTCTTCTGACCGATTATGGTGGTTCCAAGTTTGTACTGAAGTTGCATATTTCCAAGTTGCACCGTCCAACGATAGTATTCGCTCTTCAAAAGTCGATGCAAGGCATGCCTTTTGTTCTCTTATGTAGCACCCCTTAACAAGTTCTGTATGCTTCTATGTTGAAATTGTCCTTCGTCTCTGTATTCTTTTGTTCTTTTCTGCTTTGCCCAGTTGAAAGTTGTTGCTCGTGTTTTGCAGATACCATTTGGACCTCTGTAAGAACGTTTTTGGAGGGGACATCTATCCTGAAGTTGATGCAACAAATATATACTATGGGGGCACAAAAATTGCTGGTCTGCACAATTTTCTTCTTTACTGAATATATACAAACCAATTATGTTCAAAAATAGTAGTTCAAAAAAAAATCTTCCGTTTTACTGTGCTAACTTGTTCCGTTTAGTTTTACTGCAATTCCTGTGCGTGCATGCGTGTGTGCATATGTTGCACAAACATGTAAATTGGCCATTGCCACTTTTGGATTAGCTTATGTCATGTCATGGAGGTGGAATTTCCAAGAAAGGTTTTGAGAAACTCCTTTCATTATGCTGAATATAAACTTCATCAATGCATCAGAAGAAAGGAAGGATTAACTAACATAGGATTTCTGTGTGAAACATGAGCAAATCACTTGGTCATTTTGATTTGTTAAGCATATATGATTTCAATGACTGCAGTTATATTCGGCATCCTTGGTATTGCTGATCTTTATGAAATCACAATCAAATACTTGTTAATAGCCCTGGTACCTTGCAGGTTCAAAAATTGTATTCACAAATGGCTCTCAAGATCCCTGGCGTCATGCGTCAAAACAGATTTCAACCCCCGATAGTAAGTTTCAATTCCTTAATAAACCAAGATAAAAGAAATACACGACAAAATATCAATTACATTCCAACTTTTCCAATCCCAACTTTCTCTATTCAATTGACTGTCTTTAAAACTTTCCAGTGCCTTCCTACCTAATCTCCTGTCATAATTGTGGTCATGGAACTGATCTGCGAGGATGTCCTCAGTCTCCTTTAAACCTTGAAGGTATACACTTGTCTTTTTTCATATTACACAAGCATAAAGGTTTGGTATTTGGGGATTGGTTTCCTTCAATGTCAAAACTTTGAATTACTTGAGACTGTTGTGGCTGCTAGAATCTTTTTATCGTCACATGACTTCACGAAGTTGGTGGTGATGCATTTTGACAAGCTGCTTGATTCTAATTCTGTTCAGAATTTGGAACTTCCTTTAAAACATCTCGGTTTTTTGTCTCAGGCGATGCCCAGAACTGCACTTCTCCTGAAGCAGTGAAGAAAGTAAGGCAGCAGATGATACAACATATAGACCTCTGGATATCGGAGTGCCAGGCTCGTGGTTGGAACGACATGTGATGGTATTTCTTATCAATAAACAAATAACATTATCCAACACTGGTTCTATTTACTGACTTTCCAATGGATGCTTAGGTGGCCATTGCTTGTACCCTTGCAACTGGTCTGGATAGGAACGTATAACAAACCACCTTTGTTAATCACAGTAAACACTTCACTAATGTTTCACATCATCGTCTCTATATATAAATATTGGTGACATTGTGTACTCTGTATAGAAAATGTGATTAGTGGATTGCCCGAAAAAATAAACTCTTGCTTCTCGGTAAACATTTCCGTCTGTGGTAGTTCGAAATTCGTAAATGACATGAACCGATCGTAACTTACTGCTTCCAGAAGAAGCAGGGGTACATGCCATCTTAAAACCAAATGTACAAAGTAAAGGGTGTATTAGTAATTTTGTTGTAAATGTTCCATTTGGATATAATGTGTGGGTCATCAGTCACATTTCTCAAGAAAAACTGGACTGTTAATAAAGTGTGCGTAAGTCATTAATGTGCTTTTTAGGGATAAGTCTTTACATACTGAATTTGGGAGACTGCAAGAAAAATTAGTTTGAGAGTAAAATTTTCGGACGGAATTGTAATTCCGTTGCTAAATTTTCTGACGATATCACAATTTTTGTAGGTAAATTTATTGATAGAATTACAATTTCTGTTGCTAAAATAATGGGCATAATTAAAATTTTCATTGCTAAATTTCTAAAGGCCTTTTTTAAAGATTCTATATCTATTCTATATAAATTTTTATATGATATATAAAACCGAAATAGTTACTTTTCGGAAAAGTCTAACGATAATTGATTGCCTACGCTTATTTTATTCTTCTGAAGGTGGGAGAAAAGATAAAACAGATTATTAATCAAATCAAAATTCAAGTTTAAAACTCGTGTAATCAGCCTCTTTTGGTTAATTCTAGAAAAAAAAATTGGGGCAATTAACTGTGGAGTCGTATAAGGTAGGAAACCCTCAAGTACGGTTTTAAGAAAAGAAAATTACTCGTCTATTCCTATTCCGACCGAAAAGAACAGGTCATTCGGCATGGTGAATCTAAACTTGCAAAGGCTTGCTTCGATCAAGCCGCTAAATATTGAAAATAGGTTATAGTGCTGACTCCTGAAAATTATATTGAAGCGTAGATCCGATAATATGGTAGAAAGAAATGTACAATATCTGTTACTAAATTTCTCAGCGGAATTACAATATCCATAGGTAATTTTAGCGGTGGATAGTTACGGAAAAACAATATCCGTCGCTAAATTTGCCTACGAAATATAACTTTCTGTCGGTAGTTTACCTACAGAATCTTATAATTCTGTCGGAAAATTTACCTATAGTAATTTTAGCTGCCATTTCTAACTTTCCACCCAAATTTTCTGTTGATAATCTATTGATTTTTTTCTATATTTAATTTTTCTAAATAATATAATCTTGATTGATAATATAATGTAAAAATTATCTTGATTGGTAATATAATATAAAAATTATAATGTACAACAATAAATATCTTGAAAATAATTGTAAATTATGAATTCATAAAAAAATCATAAGCGTTGCAAAACATCAAATAGAATCCATTTAAGTACCGAAATATTATAAATCTAAGTTATGCAGTTGGTGAAGGCGGATGATCTGACTGTTGCGATAAGGTGTTACCCCTCTCCTTTAACTCATTCATCTGATTATTAGAATGGATTATGTACTTCATCGATTGTCACAACTAAGTTGTTAGCATCTCCACCATGCTCCCAAGTTGAACGATTCTCTCATTGGATGCGGACCGTATACTAGATCCAGCTATACTAAATGTGTAGGATTGCGGATAACGTGTTTATAAAAGAACTTACGCCAAAAATCTTCCATGACAATGTCTACCACTAATTACATCAAGATATGTTTGACTCTCATCAATAATTTCAGAGTTTTGAGACTGTTATTCAATGCTTTCTTATAATTGGTCATATTATTATAATTGTTTATGTTAATTAGTAATAATTTTTAACTAATATTATTTATCAAATTAATATTAAAGTATAAATTTTACATACATTAAGTTGTCTTCATCGGATGTTAACAAAGGTCACACCATTATGCATTTTAATGTGGGTTTACAAAAAGACCTGACATAATGTTGGCTTCCTGCCCAAAACTTTTCATGTGTTAGAATAAAGTGTTATAAGTGAATTACAATTTATAAAAATTTCGGCAGAGTTTCTTCTATTTTTATGATATTTATCTCATGCTAAACGAAAAAATTTTCTCAACAACACAGTCATTCATGACAACAGACATTTCTAAAATTATCATTTTCTATAATATACATATATTTTCATTCTAAATTTTATACATCAAATTACATTCTTCAATAAGATTTACAGATTTATGATATTTATTTAATTTAGTCCAAATTAAGAGATGGTTCTTATCCTTCACACTTTACTAAACAAACCCAAATCTTATAAGATTTTACTTTGTAGAGTTCTAACCTTTGTATGTTTGGTTCTTGGTTCTTTATATTAAAAAGTTGGTATTAGAGCTGGGCTTTAAATCAAATGTTTATCCATTTTGGTTTCTTTTTTTCATTTTTAATATTCCTAATTAGGGTATCTTCTTCTAGTATAAATTCTTAAATCTTTCTTTCTTTCTTTTTTTTCTACTCTTAGTTGAGTCTTCTTGTTTCTAGGATGTCATCAAAATTGTTTCAATCATCTTATTATTTATTGTTTATATTGTATTAGTTATATATATATATATATATATATAAGGAAACAATAAAGTAAAATAAGTTAAGAAAAAATGTGTATAAATTAGTGTTTCTTTAGGAAGCTTATAAGTATGCCTTCTAAAGATCGTTTAACTCCTAAGGAAGAGAATGAAAATGTGATCTTTCTTTCTTAGGCAATGAAATAATAATTTAAGAAGATCAAGGCAATGTCTAATAATGTCAGAGACATCTTAGAGAGACGATATAATCAAATTGTCTAATTACAAAGGGTACAAAACCCTCATGTTCTTAAAGTGAAGATATAAGCTAAGTATAATCCAACACTACAAGAGAAAATAACTCTAATGATGACAATATTGATTATCATGTTGATGGTGAGAAATTTGTGGCTAAAAACATACTCAAATCAATAAAGATGATATAGAGTAATGAAAAGATACATATATCATACTATATGTAAAGTTTAAAATAAGGTATATAGTATAGTTATTGATAGAGGAAGCAATACTAACATAGGTAGTGTTATTCTATAATTTTTTTGTTTTTGAAGCATTTGTATTCATACATACTTCAATGGTTGAATAAGTTTGAGGAGATTCAGTTAAACAATTAGACGCTAGTTTCTTTTTCCATTTAGTAATATAAATACAAGGTACTTTGTATTGTATTAGCAATGCATGCTAATCAAGTTCTATTGGAAAGAGTAAGGCAATATGATAATAAATTTGTCTATGATAGATTCAAGAATAAGTATACCTTTGTAAAGGATAATAAGTCAACTACTCTTGTATTTGTAACACCAAATAGGTTTATGAAGATTAATTGGGATTAAAAAGAGAGAATAAAGTGAGGAGAGTGGGAGAGTCTAAAAGTCATGAAAAAAAAAGTGAGACCAAGAGTTCTAGAAGATAGGGTTCAAATAGAAAAAAGGGAGAAAAAAGTTTCAAAAGAAGGGGAGTGAGTGTCATAAGAAATAAAAACAAGTAAGTGACCTTATATACAAAGGGAAGAAACATTAAGAGTGCTTGCAATGCTAATGAATTTAACTTTGATTGTTTGAAATTTGTTTATTACCTAAGAATGAAAAATACTATCTAAAGGTTAATAAATGGAGTAGGTGTTTATTTTTTTAATACTTGAACATTGATTTTGGGTACATACGAAAAAAAGAAAGGTCCTTAATTTAAAGGAACTTCAAGTGTTTGCCTAAAAGAGATGACCCATTTCAATTCATTAAAAGAATCAATGAGAACACTTATAAGCTACACCTTTTTTGTGATGATTTAAGGCTAAAACCTTTTGAGTAGAGAGGAAATGATGCAATCATAATAAGTACTTAGATTCTTGATCATATTAGTAGGTTAAAATTCCATTTTAAATTATTTTTAATAATTTAGTGATCCTAGTTGAAGTATTATTATTACTTAGGTTCTTAATTTAAGAAAGAGTCGTATGTAACCATATATAAAGGATAATAAATTTTATACATAAGATATAGATGGTTTTCAAATTTTTTTGGATTTCCTTATCTAAAGAGTGAAAGTGCTTCAGCTGAAGCTCATTATGAACTAAAGGAATTAATGATGGCATTGCTCTATAGGTGGCATATGATATGAGATATTCATAGTTGGGATATCAGTAACAGGTAGGTGTTTGGCTTTAGGACACTTAGGACTGACCTTTTTTTTATTAAGAGGGAAGAAAATAGATTATACTATGAGTCTAGGGAAATAGAATCCCAACTTATACTCTAAAAGGAGAACATGGCACCCAATGGGTATAATATCAAAATAAGTGGTTCCTAAAACAAAATGCTCTGCATAAGACTGTAACATCCCGTTACCCATGCCAAGGCAAAATTTATAGATGAGAAAAAGTGCTGACGAAGTAGGAAACATGTTCTATGCTCATGCATAAGATGGCATGCACATACATATTGAATAGTAATTATTCATGCACATACATAATAATAATAATAATTGTACATGCATTCATTGACAACTTCCGGGTATGATTGTTGTGAATGTGATTTTGATTGAAAATGAGAAGTAGAGTGATCTGGAAAATGTCACTGAGTGAGCTTCAGTTTGTTAGCCATAACCGGTTCTCTCGTTATCCAAATGAGAAGATTCATGATTAGGATTAAATTAGAACCTATAGCTACATTTCTTATGAGGACATCGAATTTAAATTCGGTCTTTATGAATCTCAAAGGTTGTCATAAAGTTGAGAATTTAGTGCAGACATTGAACGATTGTAAAAAAATCCATATTCTGTAATCGAAGGAAAGTTTGGTTTAATCTAGGCTAGATTAGAGGAATTCGTTTTTTCAGAAGTTGTATCTTCAGTCATTTTTTTTTACTTCTTCAGTGTTTTTGCTTCTTCTATAATGATGTCATTGATGACGTCATCTCTTACTGTGTTTTGCTTCGCTTCTTCTAAGTTTCGCTTCTTCTATGTTACTGTGCACAAACTCCTTCCGTGTTACTGTGCACAAACTCCTTCTGTGTTACTGTGCACAAACATCTTCTGTGTTTTTACGATACACTTCTTCTGTCTTTTGTATCGTCTATGTTTTGATATCTTCTATGTTTTGATGATACACTTCTTTTGTCTTTTGTATCATCTGTGTTTTGATATCTTCTATGTTTTGACGATACACTTCTTTTGTCTTTTGTATCGTCTATGTTTTGTATATCTTCTGTGTTTTGACGATACACTTCTTCTGTCTTTGATATCGTCTGTGTTTTGATATCTTCTGTGCTTTGACGATACACTTCTTATGTCTTTTGTATCGTCTGTGTTTTGTATATCTTCTGTGTTTTGACGATACACTTCTTCTGTCTTTTATATCGTCTGTGTTTTGCTTCGTCTGCCTTTCGCTCCTTTTGCCTTTCGTTTCTTCTGGGTTACTGTTCACTCGATATCTTTTGTTCTATTTTGACCCCTCAGAAGATAGAATTTGTCTTCAAGGTCTCAATGAAAGTTGTAGATCTCGAAGTCCTCTTTCAAACTATTTAAAGAACATCTTAATCCGATATCTGTAGGGAAAGTTATAGCAACTTTTCCCTTCCTTCTGTCTTTTGCTATCTTCTATGTTTTTATATCCTTTGTCTTTTTCTTCTGACTAGAATTTCTTCTCTAGGCACCCAAATGAATTGATTCTTGAACTATTGGACTCGTAAGACATTATCCTACATCTCCACCTAAAAATCTTAGCCATCTGAAATGAATTGAGAAAGATTGAGTGAAAAATGTGGAACAGGTACAGTGAGTGTGCTCTCAATTTTTATGAACTGGGGGTATTCCGCTGAGCAACACTTCAGTATTTTGAGTCTGTGTTTTGCTTCGTCTGCCTTTCGTTTCTTCTGGGTTACTGTTCACTCGATATCTTTTGTTCTATTTTGACCCCTCAGAAGATAGAATTTGTCTTCAAGGTCTCCATGAAAGTTGTAGATCTCAAAGTCCTCTTTCAAACTATTTAAAGAACATCTTAATCCGATATCTGTAGGGAAAGTTATAGCAACTTTTTCCTTCCTTCTGTCTTTTGCTATCTTCTGTGTTTTTCTATCTTTTGTCTTTTTCTTCTGACCAGAATTTCTTCTCTAGGCACCAAAATGAATTGATTCTTGAACCATTGGACTCGTAAGACATTATCCTACATCTCCACCTAAAAATCTTAGCCATCTGAAATGAATTGAGAAAGATTGAGTAAAAAATGTGGAATAGGTATAGTGAGTGTGCTCTTAATTTTTATGAACTGGGGGTATTCCACTGAGCAACACTTCAGTATTTTAAGTGTATCTCGACTTGTAGGATTCCAAATGACACGATTGTTGTTTTAAAGTGGACTAGAGATAGACCTATAATTGTCTCAATGAGTATAATTGTGATTCAGTTTATAAGATATTTAAGTCCTAACGGAAGTTGGGCATAGTACACTGTTTTAGAATATGACAATGCGAAGATATTTGAGGCGCATCTTCCAAAGTACTGAATCAAATTAAGTGATTTTGATGTCAATGGAAAGATCTAGAAATGGATAAGTGGCTAAAAATTGGACAGGTGTCCTAGTTAAAGTGGAGTTTTAAATAACCTTAAAGGAGAAGTCATAGTACTGGCCTTCATTTCTTTCTCTCAAAGCTTCTTTCTCTAGAGCTCTTCCAACCCAGAGCTTTTCATCAAATATTCCCAGAAGTTAAACCTTGCTTTTCTATGTTGTCATCACTTCTACTTTGATATTTCCTTCTTCTATTCCAAGAAAAGACCGAACCTCCTGCCAACCTTCAAGATGAGGTACGTGGGTTGCATGAGAAACTAGGGTTCACGTGATTTGAAAATGTTAGGGCTTTGTGATGGTTGCAGGTTGGAGCTTCAAACAAATAAGCCTATTATGATTACGTTGTTTTGCATGAAATGAAGTATGCATCGTTAGTTCACTGATAAGGGTTAAGAACAGTGATATTCTTATTTTCTGGAAAATGAGTAAGGAGATTTAGTGTGCCAAACAAGGTGATTTTCTTTGGATTTGATGACAAAAATATTATGTGGTAGTGTTAAATCAGTTTTGGGGTTGAAAGATCAATGAAAGCGTGTAATGGGATGAAAGAACGATTAAAGTGAAAGTTAGAGGAAATATTAAACTTCAAACAGAAAGTTGATAGTGATATATATATACATAGTTACATACTATCTTTTCCTCTTAATTAGTCACATATGGGATTATATTAGCAAAATAGTGAATGAGTTATTGATATCAAAGTATCAAAGGATTAAGGTTCTAGTTCAAAGAACTGATAAGTAATTAAGTTATGAAATCAGAATGTGCTTAAGATATGAAGTTCGTTAAAGTAAATGGGATTGTCATTGAGCATGCATTTTACATAGTCCATATAGCTATTTGTGCATAAATGAGTTTTGTAACTGGTATGAATTGTGTATTACATAAATGGGTTGTGTAGGTCAAGTGTTCGTATTCAGGCATTCCTAGAATTCGAAAGCAAATGCCAATCTGGAGCGTACTATGAGTAAACCTAGATGGTCTTATTCTATTGTTTGTTCTGTTTGCCTTTTCGATGTTAAGTGAATTTTGAATGTGTTTGATTATGTTGGGTTCCGGATAAGAGGTTCGATGATTGTGATTATGATTTGGATATTGAAGTGCTATTTGTATGTAAATAAGATGAACTGAGTGCACTGAAGTGTTTGCTAAGTGAACTCTGAATGTGATATTGCATGCAAGTTAAGTGTGAATTCTCAACTATATGTTGAATGCTGGACTACGGTCCGATGATAAGTGATTGTGACTGAATAAGAGCATGCAATGTAAGTGATGCATTCCATCTCATGAATGCATGAAATATACAGGCGTTGTGACTTGTGTTGCCTGTATGAAGTGCTTCCACGTAGAGCTATACTCCGTGATTCTGTTCTGACTGAGCTCTATGGGCCAGTATTCCGCTCTGACTGAGCCCTATAGGCCAGTATTTTGTTCTGACTGAGCCTACGGGCCAGTATTCTGTATATGTGAGTGACAGGCACTCAGTCACAACAATAAGAACAAAAGTGAGTCTCACACAAATGGCATATGCATGGTATGAATGTTTAAGTGAAATGAATACGAAGGGTGATAGTGATTATGAAATGTGTGTGAATGTAAAATGTGCAAAATGTGAATTATGTGTTATGTGATTTGGGTGAGCCATTGATGATGGTCGCTCATTGAGTTCGCAAAACTCGCCCAAAATTTGTATTTATTTTTCAGGATCAGAAGAATACCCCGTTAGGCCAACAGGAGTATGCTTGCAGCATTCAGTGAAGGATAGGGGTCGGGATCAGTTCATGCCTGCATTTGTGTTTTTTCTCATTTTGTATTGAAGTGTATCTTCTGCGACTTTTGTATAAGTTTGTTTTCCGAAATGACTCAAGTGTTTTGTATTTGTGAAAGGGCCCAATTGGCTATGGAAATTTTTATTGATCGTATTATGGACTAAAAATGTTTATGAATGAAATGGGCCCAATTTGATTACTGATTTCTGCATATTGTGTTTGTGATTTCAAAAAAAAATCTATATCGATTTCTTAATGTGTTAAGTACTTTAGCACGCCACCCTTGCGGGGCACGAATTCGGATATTACTATCGATGTTGGGTTCAGGAATTGTGGGAGTGAGGTGCTACAAGGACACTAGCCAATCAACACATCTATTACTCTCGCAGTAGATATGATGATGCACAACAATCCATTTCTACATAAACAGTTCAATAATACCCTGAACTATGGGATTGTGGGTCATTGACTTGGTTGTCGAGGAAGAAATGAGGTTGATTGTCACTTCCGAGTCTACTTCAAGTTCAATCCGTCGATCGCCTAGGTTCCACGCTAACGTGGGCCCTGTATACATTTCCCAGAGTTCCGCAGACATTGATGAACACCAACTGAGATTATGGATGAAACCTCCAAGTTGTAACTCTTTGCTTCCTTATAGGACTTCTTTTTCACTTGCCTATATTGTGCCACAACTAACAATTTTTTAATTGTTTATAATCATATCAACTTTTTTCTCACATTTACAAAAAGATAAATGTAAAATGAGTCTAATTTAACAACTAACATCTAGAATATGTCAAATGATGATTTAGTGACTCTTAAAATGTTAAAGTGCCCCAATATGAAATCATTTATTAACCGTGTAAACCTCCAAAAATTAACTAACATTTGTAATAAATTAGCTTTAACATTCAAACTCCACCCACATTGATACATAAACAAAAACACAAATAATAATCCACAATGTCAATTTTCATAAGTTTAAAACCAATTCAATTAACACCCCGCATCAATTTGTCCTCAAACCCTAAAATTAATCATTTATCAACCAATCATAATATACCAAAATAACAAACAATGACACATTAACAACTGAAATAAACCGTGACAACTCAATCTATAGTAACAAAACTAACGAACATAAAACCATTTAACAACAAAAATTAAAGCAAAAAAAATAAACCCAAGAGCATAACATGGATGACCAACCTTGACAGACGGTAAACCTAAGACAACGGTAGTAGTTGGTGGAAGAACAACCTTGGAGATGACGAATGACAAAGATGGAAGAAGACGAAAATAGCATAGAATAAAGGAAGAAGATGAAGATGAAGACCAAAAAGAAAGGGGAGGGGGCTTCAGTATTGTCGATTAAATTGGAAGGAAAACGACGATTTTTCCTACCGATTTGAACGATGTCGTTTTCCTTCCAATTTAAACAACAATACCACCTTCATTTGAATTTACCTACGGAATGGTATTTTCGTAGGTAAATTACCAACGAAAAAAATTTTGTACATAAATTCCCTACATAATGGTGCTTCTATAGGTAATTGATTTCATAGGAAAATTTCAATGTTTTTGTCAGTAAAATTTCCTCCTCTTTTAACGATAAATTTTTCTATAGCAAAATATTTTTTCTAGACAAATTTACCTACAAAAAGCAATTTTCGTCATTAATTTAGTACATAATTTTTTCCGTAAGGAATTTTCTATCAATAATTTGCAATTTTCTTGTAGTAAGATATGCTTGACATATTGAATCTTACGTCATTAAATACTTTTTAGTATGTTAAAAATTAGTAGTGAATGTCTTAATGATGTTAAATTTAGTAGTGTAATTCAAAAAATTATTTTACAATATAAGATTGATTTTGTGAGATAGATGTTGATATTAAAGGTTATCTTAGTGTAAGTACAAAGGTGTACCCAAGTCTTAACAAGGTTATCGACATATGAGGATGATATGGCTCTAACTGAGTACAGGGTGATAATGGTCAGCACCTAATCATAAAAACTAGAGGTTGGTGAATAACCTGACCCTTTACCCATTTTGACTTGTCTACAAGTCGTGAGGTCTTGAGGGGCGGACCTGAGGCCATTCTTACATCGAACCTCATTCCTACATAGTTCAGCTCTCTCACAGAGAAAATCACATAATATCTAGGCCCATGTCTTAGAAATTGACATCCCACTTATAATGAAATGCGTGATTTTTGGTTTATGGCTTTGACTGCAATATGATCGATCATTGATTGCCAAGTAAGACTTAGTCGTTTACTTGGCAAGATAGTTTAACATGAGACATCTTGGTGTTTTTGTGCTACATGGGTCCTAGATTGTGATACAGTTTTCTAAACTTTATTCGACTCTTAATTTCAAACAAGTCAGCCACAAACTAAGTTACTTGGGGGCTCCAACACGAACTTCTGTAAAAGATGTCCTGTCTGCCATGCACGATATCTAGAGTAAGAACCATGTAAAGATACGAAGACCTAAAATTTAATTTAGGACATTCACAACCATCAATTGAAAGCCGGACCCAAAAACGAGAAAAACCAACTGTTGCAGGCCTTGGATTGGATCTAGTGACACCACGATTTTACTTTATGCCTATAGTAAAAATAGTGGTGAACTAATGTGACGCAGAGCGGAAGTTAAGAACGTTTAGACTCCATTCAGGAGTTTAATCAATGTCGTTTGATTGGACGAAAAGAGAAACAAGAACGACCAGCGATCTTGAAAGAACGGCAAAGCCAAATTTTGGAATGAAATTTTTGTTTCGAAAATCGATGATGTTCCGAAAACATAAATAAGGCCAATTCATAATGGCCAAAAAACCTTAATCCAAATCCTAACAAGATTAGGAAAATAAACTCCTAATAAACTAAGCAAGGATTTAGAATCCTTAATAAACTCC
>JANZLD010000235.1:54457886-54485334 GCA_026413575.1 Erythroxylum carthagenense | reverse complement strand
AAACTAAAACCTCAAAATAATTTAAACATGTCTCAACATAATTTAAGCATGCTTATTACGAGTCGGGGCCCAACATTTCTCCCCCTCTTAAAAGAATTTCGTCCTCGAAATTCCTACTGAATAATCACCAAGTTTGTTCACTTAACTTCGTCATTCTAATAATTTCTTTCAATTGATCTCAATCAATAGACTCTCTTGATTTATTCCATCACTTATTAAGTCATTCAATTTCTTAACTAATTCTCCAAACTATTCACAATTTCCACTTCTTGCGTCGCTAATACCACTATCATGTCGTATCGATCATCTCATATGTATATTTCATCTCTTATACTCAAGTCCCCATATCACTCACTACTAATATATCAATTGTAACTAATTCCTAACGAACAATTTCAAAACATGTAAAACGATTCAAAACAATGCATAAGGTTTATGTCAGAATAATGCATACTCACTTATAGATGATGATGAATCATCATATAAATACTCACAAACTCACAAAGAATGCATGCAACAAAGAATAATGTTGAAAACACAAGAGCTCATATAGGTCATCTATTAAGTCCGTACAACCTAGTTTCAAGGTCACTCTACCATCTAGAAAGCTCAAGTTTTACATGAAAACCCATTCATCAATTTTATGCATTCATCGTTATTAACCAAATCTCATGCATAATACTCGAACTCATTCAACGATTAGGAATATGAAAGAAAGCTAACGCACTTAAGATGCAAGAAAAATAGAAAATATTATTGTAATTTTTGATTTTTTTTTCAAATTTTATGGTTTATTTTATGCAAAACACGCAACTAACGTGAAAAATTTCTCAAGCTCAAGCAAGAGCAAGAAGGTACCACAATTTTCCCCTCAAAATGTAGTCCGAACCTAAACTACCCTAAAATTTGAAAATTGTAACCTAGAACAAATTATAGTCTCCCCCCACACTTAAACACAACATTATCCTCAATGTTAAAGTAAATGCAAGAAGGAAGATTCAGACCAATTCTGAAAAACAGAAACAAAATTTAAAACCTATAAAAAGCATGAAATACCTCAATGAAAAAGAAGAGAAAGAAGAAATCAAATATGATTTATCTCTAATAGGTTGCCTCCTATTAAGCACTTTTGGTTATAGTTGTTAGGTTGACATTGTGTGCGCATCATTCTCCATAGTTCGGCATGTCCACAGCCACTTTCTCCGCCTGAATGTCCTTGAATCCTTCATAAAAAGGCTTCAATCGATGGTTGTTAACTTTGAAGCTTCGGTTGTTACCTATGTCACAAATCTGAACAGCGCCTTGTGGAAATACATTAGTAACAATGAAAGGACCATGCCATCGAGAACGTAACTTACTAGGAAAGAGATTGATATGCAATTAGAATAGAAGAAATTTTTGACCCACCAAAAATTCCTTACTTCCAACCATTCGGTCATGGTATGCTTTTGCCCTTCCTTCGCAATTCATGCGTTCTCATATGCATTATTCAGTAACTCCTTGAGTTCTTGCAGCTGTAACTTCCAATGAATTCTACCATTTTCATAATCCAAGTTACACTATTTAATGACCCAAAATGCACGATGTTCAAGCTCCACAGGAAGATGACAATTATTTCCATAAACCATCCAAAAAGGTGACATACCTATAGGTGATTTATATGCAGTGTGATAAGCCCACAGTGCATCACCTAATCGGAGACTCCATTCTTTCCAATTTGGTTACAAAGTCTTCTCAAGGATAGACTTGATATCACATTAGACTTTTGTCATACTTGCGGTCAGCTTGTGGGTAATTAGAAAATTAACCAAGGTAGTGTACCACGGCCACAACAAGGAGGAAGTCAATGCAAAAAACTTCTCATCAAGGAATTCGGAAAGAATAGATCTGGCCTTGGAATCATTGTTGCGTAATGTACTCAAGTGGTCAGCAATAAGGTTCTCGGCACCTTTTTTGTCCCTGATTTCAAGATCAAACTCTTGTAGAAGCGAAATCCAGTGGATAAGCCTCGTTTGGTCTCCTTTTTCTACATGAGGTACCTAAGGGCTGCATGATTAGAAAAAACAATAAATTTAGTACTCAATAAATATGACTAAAACTTTTCTAAAGAAAACATAATAGCAGATAGCTCTTGATTAGTCGTATAGTAGTTGAGTTGTGTGTCATCGAGAGTGTAAGAAGCATAGGCAATGACAAGCAAAAGTCACCCCTCTCGCTATCCAAAGACTGCTCCCACAGTAAAGTCACTTGCATCACATATAATCTCAAAAGGAAGCTCCCAAATCGGAGGTTAGATGATGGGATCAATTATGAGGCTTTGTTTCAGAGTTTCAAATGCTTGTTTGCATGCTTCATCGAAACCAAATTCGATGTCCTTCGCCAAGGAAAGAACGAACATCCCTCACGCATGAAGGGTAAGGCAAAGACAAAATAATATCAATTTTCACTTTATCAACCTCTAAACCATGTGAAGAAACCACATGCCCTAAACCAATTCCTTATTAAACCATAAAATGAAACTTCTCATAATTTAGAACAAGGTTAGTTTCCATACATCTTTTCAGCACTAAAGATAGATTTTCAAGACAATAATCAAACAAATTACCATAAATAGAAAAAAAACATCCATAAATACCTCAATAATTCATTCAACATAATCTGAAAAGATACTCATCATGCATTGTTGAAAAGTCGTAGGAGCATTGCACAAACTTAAGGGCATTGTTCTATATGCAAATGTGCCAAAGGGGCACATGAAAGTAGTCTTTTCTTGATCCTCGAGGTTAATCACAATCTAATTGTATCCACTATAACCATCGAGGAAACAATAAAAAGACTTACCTGCTAGTCGCTCCAACATCTGGTCCATAAACAAAAAAGGTCTTTACACGTCACCGTATTTAGCTTCCTATAATCTATACACATACACGTCACCGTATTCATCGTCTTTGTTCTGCACTACAGTGATCCCTATCTTATTTGAAACCATGTGGATAGGCGCTACCCATGTAACATCCCATTACCCACGTGGAGGCTAGAATAGGAAATATGAGAGATTAGAAATGCATTTCATGCTTATGCATTATATGTATGCACATACACATGAATATTCAATTTTTACACATGAAAATAATTGTACATGCATTCATTGACAATCTTCGAGTATAATTGTTTATAAACGTGAGTATATTGAGAATTGTGATTTTTATATGTTAAAAATTGATTTGGAAAGTGTATTTGCTAATCTAAAATTTTTGGAATTTTTGGAGAAAATTTCTCGAAAATTGCTAGGTATTTTGGCTAGGAAAATTTGTTAAGTGGCAAGACAATTGATAAACGGTAGTAGAATTCACTGTTAAATGACAATGGAAATTTTGATAAATGATTATGGAATTTATTGACAAGTGTCAATGAAAAATTGGGAGACAATTGGACTAAAAATCATAATTGATTAGATTAGTTGAATAAGAAAACTAATTTAATTCCAGGGGAACCAAACCATGTCCTCACTCCCACGATGCTTTCATTTAGTTGAAAGGCCATTAAAGGTCTTTCATTTTGGCCTTCTTCTTTTTAATTTTCGTGGCTTCTTCTTCTTCTCTTCTTCTACTTCATGATTCTTAACTCACCCAAACCTCCATCAAGTTACATCTTGCTTCCATCTTTCATTTGCTACTCTCACCATATCATCTTCTTCATTGCCACAAGAAAACCCATCCCTAACACCTTAAGAAGATAAGGATCGTGTGATGCTTAGGAGTTAGTTTTAAGCGAGATTTTGACGAATTGGAAGCTAAATCAAGTAAGTTATGCTTTAAATAACATGGGCATGGTAAAATGAAGCGTTTATGATGGCTGTTAGAGGTTAAATGGCATATAATGGTGTTTTATGTAAGATCAACGTGAGTGATGAAATGCTTAGGCAAATTTCTTGTTTTTGTATATATGTGATGACTAATGATTTATAATTTGTTATAGAGATATTTTGAGGTTGAATGATCATCTTTATGTGGTTAGGATGAGTGCAGAAAATCAGTAATGAATGGGTAAATGTTTATGCTCTATTTTTAGGTTAATAATCAAATGTGGATCATGATTTGTCTTGTGAATGTTGTGGATTTTAAATGGATTTTAGAATTAGGAGTAGATGGAGTAGAAAAGCTGATCTTTGTATGATTTGTGTTAGGGTAAGATTTGGAAACAAAATTGGTAATTGAGTTGGAAAATGTAGCAGCAACATGATCTCTAAATATGCTTCTGTGTTTTAGCCATAACTTGCTATGTAGTTGTTCAATTGAGATGATTCTTAGTTTTGATTAAACTAGAGATATATGGCTACATTTCTTATGAAGACATTGAATTTAAATGTTGTCTTTAAGAGTCTCAAATTTTGACATGAAATTGGGAATTGGGTGTAACAAATTGGTGGATGAGTGTATATGTTGTGTTCTATTTTGAGTGTATGAGAATATGTTCCATTTTGAGTGTTTATGAATAAGTAGGCAATATGAATTGTGTATGGATGATGTTGAGTTGAAACTAGGTATACTTGAAGAAGTTATCAACTTGAGATTATGAATTGTTGATATATATAAGTGAGATATGATATGGAAAAAGGATAGAGACTATGAATGATGAGATGTAGTTGAATGTGATGAATCAAATGAGTTGAGATTGGGGATTTTAGTGAAATCAACTTGGTAGTTGAATTTTTAAGGAGTGATATTGTATTAACAAAGGTAAATTTGGGAAGATTATGAGTGAAAGTGATGTTCGAATGGATGTAGGAACCATTAGAGATGCTTTGAAGGGAATTTTGTTTCACCAATGTCCGTTAAACAGACCCTCTCGGGTCTGGATAGACTCTTAGCTTTGTCCATGTCCGTTAAATGGACATAAAGTCTGTTAAACAGACCTTTACAGGTCTGGAAAACACTCCAGACGTTGTCTATATGCATTAGGGAGTAGTGTATGTCCGTTTAATAGACATACAAGGGACACTTACAGAAATTGGAGATTTTGACCCTCTAGATGGCAAAATCGCTCTTTGGGGTCTGCATAAAAGTTGTAGATCTCAAAGTCCTCTTCGCAACTGTCCTAAAATGACATCAATCCATCATCCATAGAAAAAGTTATGTCTTTTTTTCCCAAGAGATGTTTGTTTATAAATGATTGACTTATCAATGTTGTCCAATGAGATGTTTAGGCTTGTTAGTGATATTAAATGACCTAATTGAAGTAGGATTGAGTTATTAACGTAATGAGAGTGTATTAGGAGTTAAGGAATGATCCAAAGATTATGACTAATTGGTTATAAGACATGTATTGAGGACATATACCCGAGAATGTCATTTGAACATGCATTGTACATATTTAATATACGTATGTGTGCATCAATAAACACTTATAAAATTGTGCAAAATTGTGATATGTGTATGTTTTGCTTGATATAGAGGAACATATAGAATGCCATCATCCAGATGTTGTCAGGACTTCGATGCAATAGCTTCTGGAGCAAACTATGAGTAACCTAGATGGTTTCTCTCGAATGATTGTTTGTTTTTATTTTGTTTGAATTATTAAATCAAGGTGATTTAGTTGTGTTGATTTTCGGACAGAAGGTCCAATGATTGTGATAAGTGAATGAGATATTAAAGTGCTACTTGTATGTGAACGTGACAGACCAAATGGTTCATGACATGATTGATTATGAGAGTTGTGACTTAAGTAGCTGTCGAAAACGAGCTTAAAGCTCTAAATGTGATTAAGAGCCATAGGCTCACTATGTAAAATGAGCCCTATATTCCCAATAGATAAGGGACAGTATAAATGAGTCTGGTATCCATATTGGAAACGGAAAAGTTTAAGAACTTAGTTACAACAATGTAACAATCGGAAATGAGTCAGATGAGCATTGCTTACGCATTTCATTAAGCATATTGGCTTGATTGAAATGCTAAATTGTCTACTCTTGAGTGAGAATGTGATATGTGATGAATTATGGAAATTTGTTAATATATGTTTTATGTATTGATGTGATGCATGAATTAAATGAACCATCGATGATGGTTACCTCATTAAGTTCACAAAACTCATCAAAATTGCAACGTTGACTTTTCAAGGTCGAGAGACGATACTAGCTATTGAGGGATGCTATAAGCATTGTAGACTTTTGCTTTTAGGGATAGAAAGGATTGGCTCAAAGGTCGGTCAACTGGATATGGACAGATTAGATACATTTTGTGTATTTTCCTCTTTCATGTAGCACATTTTTGTATTAGGCAATGATGTTGTATTGGTATGGATGTTGAAAGATACATTGTACATATTCAATTTTTATGAAAAGATAATGAGGAAAATTTTGGTTTTAAAATGTTGTGACCTCTTTTTATTGTTTTATAATAGGGTAAAGATAGATGATGCCATGATAAATGAATGTTATGATTGAATATAGCGCACCATTACCTTAGGTTATATACTGGAATATCCACTGGGCGTCCTGGTATGTACCCTAGGGTAAGGAGGCACTACAACTCATCTACTATTAGTGATTAGATAAATAACACCTCCATCCAAAAACTTAAGTAACTCAGTTTTTACCACCTCCATCATAGGTGGATTGAGGCGGCGTTGCATCTTCCTTATTGGATTTGAATTTTCCTCCAATAGTATACAATGCATACATATCGAAGGACTAATACCTTTGATGTCAGCCAACTTCCATCCTATTGTCGTCTTATGTTCGAGAAGAACCTTCAACAATCGTTCCTCCTGCAAACTTGTTAGATTCTTTGCAATAATAACCGGTAAAGTATTGTTATCACTAAGAAAGACACACTTAAAATTATAAGGCAAAGGTTTTAGTTCAAGCTTAGGTGTATGCATAACAGATGGTAAAAGTTTCTTATGCGATAAAGGAAGATTAATGAAACCCACCTCATAAGGAATGGGGGAAAGTACATGTAAAGAAAAAACAGAAACAATGACTTTTGGAAGCAAGCACAATGCATGCATATCGTCATCATAATCACCACTATAATTGACATCATTCTCACTATCAAAACCATTCCACAATGTCAATTCCAAACCATTATTGAATTTTAACTTAACGTGATCATATACAAGCTCATTAATATCATCTAGAAAATTAATCGAGTAAACATGATCAAGTGGATATTAGAAAGCATTATTAATATTAAATTTAACCACATAATTTCCTACACTCATAGAAAGCAGATCATGTTCACAATCAATCTTATTCTAGCAGTCTTTAGAAAAGGTCTACCAATCAAAATAGATGTAATCCTGTATGAAGTGTCCATTTCCATTTCAAGTACATAAAAGTCACAAGGAATTAGCAAAGCACCTATTTTAGCCAAGACGTCCTCTACCAAACCAAGCTGATAAGCAAAGGAACGATCCACTAACTATATAACCACCCTCGTGCATGCAAAGGCTTAAGATTCAAGTCATCATACATATATTTAGGTATCACATTAATGGATGCGCCTAAGTTACACAAAGCTCTCTCAGACGAGGTGTTACCTATTATGTATGGAATGGAAAACACACCGAGGTCTTTCTGCTTGCATGGGATATTCGGTTTCATCACAGTAGAAACAACCTCGTCCATATTCACCGTCTCATATCCTTTCAATCCATGGGCACACTTGGTCATGCAAAGTTCTTTCAGGAACTTCGGGTACTTTAGGACTTGGCGAATTGCATCAATAAGTGAAATGTTGATCTCCACCTTCTTGAACAAATCAAAGATATCGCTCTCTTTCTCCTCTTGCTTGGCCTTCGAACTCCTAGCACTCAAGGGAAATGGAGGCATCAGCTGAAAAGCAGAACTAACAGGTTTAGAATTTACCTTTGGCACCCTATCAAAAGCTACGGTTTGTGCAGGAATTAGAGGAACTAAATCTAACTTATACCTGGAATTTTTTATTTTAGTCTAACCAACAAGGGGCAGAGAAACAAAATCCATTTTTGGGTTGGCATCCACAACCATGGGTTGTTTAGCATGAATAGGATGTGTCTCAAGTTCCTCTTCCTCGCCCAGAGCAATCCCCTTATTTTTTGGCTCAACGAGAGCCCTTTTGTTGCAAAGCGCAATAGATTAGAAAGATTCCTTAGGATGCAAGGCTTGAGAAGGTAGCCTACCATTATTTTCTACCTCGAGTCTACTCATCGAGGATGTAATTTAGCCCACTTGCTCCTCTAGATTTTGGATACTAGCATTTGTTTTCTGCTGAAAAGACAAGAAATTTTGCTACATTACAACAATATTAGTAGGCATATTTTTTACAAGTTCCTTCAAATAAAAAATTTCATAATTAGAAGTAGAGGAAGAATGAACTGAATTATGAGGATTTGGCCTTGAGGCATTGGTCTGATTTTTCTGGAAACCAGGGGGCATTCGCGCTCTTCCTCCATTGTTCATCAACTGTTGTAGGTTTCCACAGCACAAATTTGGATGGTCGTGCCATCCTGAAATGCACGTCGACGAGAATGGATCATATTTGCGCTGTGGATTTGTGTTGAATCCACCACCAATGGCATGGGCATACTCTGTCAAGTTATCCTCCATTGTAGGACACAAATAAGAAGTGTGTCTACTAAAAGAATAGATGTCACATGTCTTGACTTATTGCACACTACCACTCAACATAGCACGCTTTAGCAAGGTTAATTCATCAAGTTTATTTTCTAATGAAACACTACTTACCTTGCTAACATGTTTCATGAGGAATTTCCCTCGTGTACGAAACTGTTTAGAATTTTCTACCATATTTAAAATCAAGTAATGGGCAACATCAGGCGTTTTGTCTACCAAAGCCCCTCAACTCACGACATCAATGATTCTTCTATCTTACGGTGTCAATCCCTTGTAAAAGTATTGAATGAAAAGCTGATCGAGAATTTGGTGGTGGGGGCATTGTAAGCACAACTTCTTGAACCTTTCCCGATACTCGGAGGATGTCTCACCAATCTTCGTAACCAATCATATGGTTCATAACTACTAATCCACCTAAGTTACGTATGAGCATTACGGTAGTTGGTTTAATGATCTTGCCTTGAAAACCTCGACAACTACTATCATCAATTTAAGACAAAGTTGGAATTCTCTCAAGGTAGGTTTGACAACTACTATCAACAACCTATCTATAAATCAATTAATCTAGCAACTACTACCATCAATCAATCGAATAGCATCCAAAAATCCCTTATAAACCCTAATTCTAAATTTCAAAATTTACAAGTTCAATTTAGCCATTAAAGGACTAGAATTCAAACACATATTTGCAACACACAAATATAATAATCGATAAAGATGAAATCCTCATAAATTAGGAGGGGTTTGAAGGCTACTACCCTTTAAAATTGAATTAAAAACTTAGCCACACATACCTTGTAAAATTTGGTACAACCCAATTCTCAAAGGAATTTACTTCTGAAATAGAAAAGAAGAGAAGAAAAATTTTGGCTAGGAGTTGAGAGAAAACCCAAAGGAGGCTGACCTAAAACTAGAGACAAAAGTCGGTTTTAATACCCCTCACAGTGATTAGGTGGCTGACCTAATTTAGAGACATATAATGAAACACGTTCCTGCCAATTTTTTAGGGTCAATTTCGATAGTGCATAAAAACCAAACGGTGATGATTTAGGAGCTCAAATTTTATCAGTAGCTTTGTCTTTGAGTTAGCTTCAATCTAAGATTTGAATCACTGAATTCCACCATCTGAGGCAAATGTTATGATTGAAATATCATCAAAAGTTCATTTTGGTGATCCAAAATCTGATGCATATTTTGGAAATTTATTTGTCTTGAATTCCAACTCAGAAAAATCTAAACAATCTGTCAATGAGTCAAGAATTTAAGTATGAAATTTCAAAAATTTTGGCTAAACAATCTCGAGATAAAAATCCTAAAATGACTAAAGTTCAAGTTTGCTAGAAACCCAAAAATACTGCAATTAGTGTCTATTTATTTCATTTTTGCATTTTACGTCAACGAACCTCGAATAATTCTGAAACATGATAAACCAACTATAAATGAATGTAAAATGAACATAAATAATTCTGAATTAAGTCCTAAAGTTATATGAAAGTATGAGTGTATCAATGACATATTTTCCTGGAATTAGAGTTAATTCAAATTAAATTTCTCAATCTTTATTTTCAGTTGATTATTTTGCTTCTTTGTTAATTTTAGTTAACTAGTTAATTAATTCATAAACCCCCACATTGGTTGGACAATTGAAATTAAGAAACTAGATATTAGTTCTCTTAGTAATTAACCTAGTTCCAGGAATACTACAAAATTTTAGTGAATCTCAATTAATTTTAAGGGCTTGGACAATCCAACCAAAATTTTCACGTCATTACAGGGGAATTATTTTAATTTCTTAGTGTTATTTTATAGCTTACTACTAATCTCTTGTTTTGTATGACTTATTTTTCTCAGATAGCTTAATTGCAATATTATCCTAAAATTGAGAAGACAATGCATTATTTAAGCAAAGAAACTAACTAAGGAAAAGGTGATTCACCTTTAGAAGTGAAAGTTGAGATAGAGTTAACAATTAGTAAGGATTCTAATTTTCAAGAAGTTAAAGAAAAGATGGCGAGTCCTACCACTAGAACATTGAGGGAGTTAGCAATACCAAATTTCAATGAACAACCCATATGCATAAGATTTCCAAATGTTGAGGTAGATTTTGAGTTAAAATCTGGTCATAAACACTTGAAAGAATTTTATATGATTTGCTCTAGAATGAAGCCACAAGGGGTGAGAGAAGAATAAATTAATCTCAGATCCTTTCCATTCTCATCGAAAGATAAGGTAAAGTATTGGTTATATTATCTTCCTTTTGGCTCAGTGACTATTTGGAATGAGTTGAAAAGGTTGTTCTTGGAGAAGTTCTTTCCTACATTATGAGCAACCAATATCAGAAAGGAGACATGTGAGATAAGACAATTTTATGGAGATATGTGGTATGAATATTGGGAGAAGTTGAAGGACATATGTGCTAGTTGCCCATATCATTAGATTTCCGATCAACTATTGGTTTATAACTTTTGTGAACAACTATGCCTATGGATAAGTATATTAGATGCAGCTAGTGGAGAAGCTTTGGATTAAAAAAAAAAAGAAACATCTATACAATTAACTTCAAACATGGTCAAAAATTCTCAATAATTCAGGACAAGGATGGATAGAGCTGCTAAGTGCATAAATAAGGCAAGTAATGCTAACCTTGAGGATAAAATTTCAAAATTGACTGCTTTAGTTAGTCAATTAGTTATAGTTCAATTCTAATTGGCACGAGTATTTAAAATATGCTTATTCCCCTGGCATGTTGTGAATATGTGCTTTACATTGCAACAAGACTTTATCCAAGAAGCTAATGTAATAGGGGGATTTCCTAGTTAACCTCACTAAAAATATGACACTTATTCCAATCATTATAATCTGCGATAAAGGGATCGTCTGAATTTTAGTTATAGAAGTCAAGGACCACAACAAAGATACCAACTTCACAATTTCAATAGACAACCTCAAGTACTTATATATGCTCAATCTCAATCTTCAAATTAAGGTATATCTTTGAATGAAATTGTTAAGGCATTTGCTACTAATGCTTAACAATTTCAATAGAAAATAAGTGCAAGTCTTCAAAACTTAAGTAATTAGATCACTCTATTAGCTACCTTTGTTAGTGAATTGGAAGAAAAATATTAGGAAAAATTTTTCACAAATAATATGAATCATAAGGATAATGTAAATGCAATGAAAATGAGAATCGAGAAGAAAATTCAATATAGATCTTTCTTAACAATAGAGGTAGAAAAATATGAAGAAGGAGAGAACAAAGATAAACCTCTAACTCCATAATAAGTAAAAGGAGATTTATCTTTACTAATATCAACTAATGCATATGTACCTCCTTTCCCATGTAGGTTAGCTAAATCCAAAGACGAGGAATATTAAAGGGAGATCTTAGAGACCTTCAGAAAGGTATAAATCAATATACCATTTCTAAAATCTATTAAGCAAATTCAAAAATGTGAAAAGTTCTTGAAAAGACTATGCACAAATAAAAGGATCTAAGGAATAAAGAGAGAATAATTTTGTGTAAGAATGTATCAGCTGCTATAAATAGGAAATTACAAGAAAAATGTAAATACCTAGGTATGTTTACACTTCTTTGTGTCATTAGTGATAAGAAAATTGAGCGTGTTATCCTATAATTATTTGCATCTATTATTGTCATTCCATACTTAATATATTGATCATTAATTATGATTTTTTTTTATAAGAAACTAATGTGATTATTAAATAAGCTGACCATTCTTATGTTTATCCTATTGGTATTATAGAGGATATTTTAGTACAAGTTAACAGTTTGGTGTTTTTAGTGGACTTTTACATCTTAAAAATGGATGGAGATAGAGATGAAAATTTAGCCTCGATTTTATTTGGAAGGTTGTTTATGAAGATGATTAAGACAAAATTTACATAGACAAGGATACTTTGTCCATTGAGTTTGATGGATAATTAATGAAGCTTAATATTTTTTAAGCTATGAAGCACTCTAATGATTTTCACTTTGTTTATAGTATGGATATTATGGATTCAATTGTTTATGATATTTTAAAGCAGAAAGTGTTGATGATGAGTTAGAGTTTGGTGTCAATAAATTCAAAAACTTCAAAAGTTGATGAAATTTATGAAGATGTAGAATTGTTCTTAGTAATGTTAACATATTCAGAAACTTCAAATGCTGAAATTACTATAACACACAAGAAAATGTTGCCTTTTGTTTTTCAAGCTTCAAAGATAAAATTGAAAGACTTATTTCATCACCTAAAGTATGTCTATTTGGGTGAAGGAGAGTCAATACTTGTGATTATCTAAAAAAGGTTGACTACTAGGAAAGAGAAAAGGCTAGCAGCACTTCTTAAGGAGTACAAAACTATAATAAATTGGACCTTAGTTGATATAAAAGGAATTAGCCCAACCATTTTATGTATATGATTCTTTTAGAATAAAATGTTACATCAATAAGGGAATCTTAAAGAAGATTCAATCTAATAATGAAATACATAGTAATGAAAGAGATTTTTAAACTTTTGGATGCAGTTATAATCTATACGACCTCGGATGGTAAATGGATGAGTTTAATGCATGTTGTACCAATAAAACAAGGATGATAGTAAGAAGAAATTGGAAGGAAAAGATAAGGAATGAAGTAAAATATTATATTTGGTATGGACCATGCTTGTGGAAGTCCTGCTCTGATCAAATTATGAGGCATTGTGTGCCAGAGGATGAACATCATTCTTTCTTATCATTTTGTCATAATTATGCATGTAGTGGTCACTTTGGTCCTAAACGAATTGCTAGAAAAGTTTTAGATAGTGGTTTGTATTGGGATACTTTATCTATAGATGCTTATATGTTTTGTAAAAGTTGTGGTAGATTCCAAAAGAAAGGTATGTTATCTCATATAAATGAAATGCCTCAATCCTAATTCTTATAATTGACATATTTTATGTATAGGGAATTGATTTTGTTTGTCCTTTTTCTTCATATCATGATTTTTCTCACATTCTTTTAGCAATTGAATATGTTTTGAAGTGGGTGGTAGCAAAAGCCACCAAGACTAATGATTTTGTAGCTATTATAGTTTTACAAAGTATAATATTTTCAATACATTGGGAGCTCCACGAGCTAGTGTTAGTGATTAAGGAAGTCATTTTTGCAATAAAGCACTGTGCTTTGTTGCAAAAGTATGGTGTGTATCATTAAGTAGCTACAACATACCATCCACAAATGTGCTTTGTTGCAAAAGTATGGTGTGTATCATTAGGTAGCTAGTGCATGCCATCCATAAATGAATGGATAAGAAAAAGTTTTGCATAGATAAGTGAAATGCATTTTGGAAAAGATGATAAATTTAAGACAAAAGGATAATGCTTTTTGGATTTACCGTATAGCCTACAAAACACTAATAGGAATGTCTCCTTATCAATTGGTTTTTTGTTAAAGCTTGTCATTTACTAGTGGAGATGGAATATAAAGCTTATTGGATAGAACAACTTTGCAACGTAGATTTTGTGAAAGTTAGGAAGGCAAGGAAATTATAGTTGTAAGAGCTAAAGGAACTAAGGTTCCATGATTACGAGAATTCAAGAATTTATAAAGAGAAAACCAAATTTTCCACGATAATATGGTATTGAGGAATCAATTTGAGTAGGAAAGAAACAATTCAAGATTGTGTGCAGCTATGGTAGTTTCAATGAACTAGTTTTAGAAACAGTTTGAGGAAAACTATAAGAAAAAGGATAAATTTATGTATTTATATAATAAGGCGTGATTTTCATCTATTATTTATTATGTTTATGTATCATTCAAGATATAGAGTTTAAAGTGATCTTGGATTTTGGAAAATCAAATAAAAAGGATTCATTTTTATCTCATTGTGTGTGGGCCCAAATTTCTCAACAGTATTTCCCACTTTTTAGTCTCTTTGTCATTAAAAAAATCTCAAAATCTATTGTTTTGGTATTCACCTTAGCAATATATTTATAATGTCCTACTCTTTTTGCTTTATTTTTCATGTACCAATTTGGATAGCCTATAATCTTTAAGCATCTTGTTACGGTCTAAACAAAGCAATATAAATTAAATTCTATCTAGACCAACTAGAGGCAAGTGTACCCTGTCAAAAAGTAATATAAAACGATAAGAACCAGATAATGTACCTAAGGGATTCCAACACGCAAGACAATTAAATAAAATGATGTAAAATTACTCAGATGATCAAGAATTGATTGATTTGAAAATAAAATAAAATAAGCGAATTAAGGAAATATGTAAGATGTAAAGAATGAATTAAAAATTCCTGAAGCCTCCTTTTATCAGACAAAATTTCTTTCAAAAAATTAGTGTAAGAAGGCATCTGCGCTATAGCCTTAATAAAAGGAATGTTTATAAACAAATTTCTAATATCTCGAGAAAATGACCAAAATACTTATTTACTTGCATACCTTTCAACCTTTAAGGATAAGGAATCCAAGGTCTTATTGGATGTGTGATGGGGTCAGTAAATGACCTTGGATGATCCTCCTTTATAGCTGGTGCTTCCTTCGCCTCCTTGTTACTCTCCTGACTCTCTTCTTCTTCACTCTTTTCCACTTCTTTATCCTTCTGCTTCTCCTTAACTTCCTCAAGCTATTGGCCACTCCTCAATAAGTTTGCCCTTGCATGTTCTCTCAAGTTGGTCTCAGTATTGCTAGGCAATGGACCCAAAGGTCTTTCCTTCAATAAACTTGCAATCTGGCTCATTTGATTCTCCAAATTTCTTATAGAAGATTCTTAATTCTGCATCCTAACCTCAGTGGTGGAGATGTACTTTGAGAGTAGCTCTTTAAGATTAGATTTTTCTGGTGGTGCAGGATTAAGAGCGTTGAAACCTGGAGGTGGCGGTCTCTAAACATTGGATGACTCTAGTTATGCCATCTGATCGTTCTGCCAAGAGAAGTTTGGATTATTCCTTCACCTTGGGCTGTAGGTGTTAGAATATGGATCCCCTCTTTGTCTGTTATAATTGCCCATATAATAGGCCTCTTTTGTCTCTTGAGCAAAAGGATTTATAACTTGACACTCAAAAGATGTATGGAAATCTCCACCACAATACTCTCATATAGCATAACTCCTCAATGAAGAACTAGCTCCTCCGCTCACACTGTGCATCAAATTATCTAGCTTCTTCGTCAAAACAACTATCCGAGTTGATAAAGCCACCGCATTATCCACTACATGAGCTCTTGGAGGTCATCTGGGATGCCTTTCTGTATCATATTGAAAACTGCTAGTGGTCATCTCATCAATCAACCTGGAGGCCTGAGCTGCTGTCTTTCTCATTAAACTACCTCCTGCTGCAATATTTATGGTACTCCTAATCGATGGGTTCATTCTTGTGTAAAAACTATTGACCTGCTGCCATGTGGAGAACCTATGACTTGGACACTAGGACACTATGTCAACATATCTCGAAATCACTCCCATGCTTCATATAGACTTTCATTTTCATATTGGGTGAATGAAGTGATCTCATTCTTCATCTTTACAACCTTGGCAGAAGAGAAAAATTTAGCTAGAAATAATCTCATCATCTCATCCCACATAGTAATCGATCCTGACTGCAAACTAGCCAATCGTGCTCTAGCCTTATCCCTTAAATAAATTGGGCATAACCTTAATCTCACCACATCATCCGACAATCCATTCTGCTTGAAAAAATCACAAATATTTAGAAAGGTCTCCAAATGGGTGTTCAAATCCGCCAAAGGCAATCCTCTAAACTGAGATGCTCTCAGCATGGATGTAATGTTGTGAGGAATCTTAAAACTTGCAGTTGTGATGGTCAACCTTATAATGGGAGACATGGGTCTATTGTTGTGCCATATAGTCTAATCTATCATAGTCAACTCCCTTCTGTCTTCAGGATGTGGCATTAAGCCCTCCTTGTGCTATTCCATCTCTACAAATTGCTCTTCTTTAATCCTTTCTTCTGTGTTACGATTCTGAGCCAATTTGGTATCCTTGCGTAACTTGTGTGCAGTTTTTTCAATCTCAGTATCAAATAGCAAATTCTCAGGCTTTTGACCACAAGTGAGCAAAAACAAAATAGAACAAATAAAAAGCAAATATTAACAGAGCTAAGAATGGAAAATAAATGTAGCACCCTACTTTCGCAAGACACGTACCTGACATTCTGAGTGATATCCAAGTCCATGCCCAGCAAAGGTGGCGTACTAATGTACTCATTCAGATACTCAGACACTCGAAACTTAATATAAATTTTTTTGTTTTTAATATATCATGCATACACAAAAATCAATAATAAAAAATTTAGGCCCACTTTTATTCAGAAACATTTTCAATCGCAGCAATACATTCATTAGAATTTCAATAGCCATTTGGGCCTATACTTTTATTTCATAAAACTCGAAATCATAATTATTTATTACACTTTGATCAATCTCTTTTGCAAAACATTTCCAATTGGAAAGTTATACACAACAATTATATTCAAATACACAAGATACATAAATTGTGAACTTAATTTGGTACAAAAATAAAGAAATACAATGCAGACATAAACTGATCTCGACCTATAACTCTTACTTGAATGTAGTAGGTACACTCCCGTTTGCCTAACGAGGTATTTTTCTGAGCCTGAAAATTATTTGCAAATTTTGGGTAAGTTTTGCGAACTCAGAGAGCGACCATCCTCAATGGCTCACGCAATCATATAACACATACAATTCACATATTCATATAATTCACATCGTTCATTAATACTCATATTGAATCATTTCTAAGCTCTAGGCTCATTTTCACATTCTGAGCTCTAAACTCTTTTTCGGTGGCTACTCTAATCGCAACTGCTTTTATTTTTCATGCATTGACGAATGAAATGCGTCAATCACATCTGATCAACTTTTCACTTTCACATATCATCAGACATTAGTCTGGCATTCAACATTTATGTTGAGAATCATTATTTTTATCCATATGCATATTCACACATTTTTCTTCGGAGCTAGGTCCGACATTTAACAATCAAGTCATGAATCACGTATTTCATCAAATTCACATACAAGGAGCTCTTCAATATCTTATTCATACCTAATAATCATCGAACTTTTTGTCCGAAAATCAACAAAATTAATCACATTCATATGATCATTCAGTAGTCAATCAATAGAAAATTCAAAACAAAATAAACAATGAAATGAGATCATCTAGGTCGACTCATAATAAGCTCCAAATTATCATTTGCTTTAATCACATTCATATGATCATTCAGTAGTCAATCAATACAAAATTCAAAACAAAATAAACAATGAAATGAGATCATCTAGGTCGACTCATAATAAGCTCCAAATTATCATTTGCTTACAAGTTCTGGAAATGTATAGGTGATGACATTCTACATGTTCCTCTGTATCATGTAAAACATACACATATAACAATTTTGCACAATTTTATAAGTGTCTATTGATGCACACATATGTATATTAAATATGAACAATGCATGTTCAATGAAATTCCCGGGTGTATATCCTTAATACTTGTCTCATAACTAATTATCAAGATCTTTGGATCATTCCTTAACACTTAGAACACTCTTCTTACGTTAATAATTGAATCCTACTTCAATTAGGCTCATTTAATATCACTAACAAGCCTAAACATCTCATTGTACAACATTGATAAATCAATCATTCATAAACAAACATCTGTTGGGAAAAATACCATAACTTTTGTTGTAGATCTCAGATTAATGTCATCTTTAGACGGTTTCAAAGAGGACTTATAGATATAAAACTTTTATGAAGACTCTAAAATGAGATTTTTCCATTTGGAGGGTCAAAACACAAGGTCGTGTGAATTTACACGGGTAGCCCATGTTTCTTTTGGGTCTGGTGGTACTTTTGCATCAAAAACACACGGTCGTGTCAATTTACATGACCTAACTATGTAACGTTCAGCTTTACTCAATTCTCCATCTCCAAGACCCCTCCAATAGATCCTAAACCTATTCTAATATCACTTCCACTCATAATCTTCCCAAATTCACCTCTTCTAATGCAATTATCACTCCATAACAATTCAAATGCCAATTAGATTTCATTCAATCTCAATTCTCAACTCATTTGATTAATCATCTCAAGTGAGTGGATAACTCCTTAAAATATACCCAATTTCAACTCAACATCATCCATACACATTTCATATTCTCCACTTGATCATAAACACCCAAAGTATAACACATTCTCATACATTCAAAACAAAACACAACATATACATCCATCCAACAAGGTACTGTACCCAGTTCTCAATTTCTTGTCAAACTTTTGGATTTTTCAAGATAGAATTTCAATTCTATGTCTCCAAGACAAGTGTATCCCTATGTTTTTAGTTTAATGCAAATCAAGAATCATCACAATTGAATGACTATAGAAGAAGTTATGGCTAAAAGACTGAAGCATACTCAGAGATCAAGTTGCTGCAACATTTTCCAGCTCAACTACCAAATTTTGTTTCGAAATCTTGTCCTAACACAAATCATACCAAGATCACCTTTTCTATCCCAACATTCTTCATTCTCAACTCCATTTCAAATCCAAAACATTCACAAGTTAATTTATGATCTATATTTGATCATTATCCAAAAACAAAACATATTCATTAAACCATTCATAATTGATTTTCTACACTCATCCTAACACCTTTATATGGATCATCCCACTTCCAAAACATCTCTATAACAAATCATGGGTCATTAATGATCATTCACAATTACAAAAACAAGACATTTACATAGATTTTTCACCATCTAGGCCACACACATTCAACTTATATAATCAAGTCATCAATTCCACATTTCTCATCATTATAGTTTCATTTAACAATACCCATGACATTTAAAGCATAACTTACTTGGTTTAGCTTCAATTCTTCAAAATCTTCAAGAAAATAAAAAATCCCTAATTCACCAACAACCCACGATCATATTCATTTTGAGCTTGAAAGGTTTGGGTTTTTGGTGAGAATGGAAGAGAAAGCAAGACGAAATAGTAGCATGAAAGATGAGAGGGTTGCGTTTAACATGAATGGAGATTTGAAGAATCAAAAATCAAGAAGAAGAGAGGAAGAGAAGCTATGAAAATGGTGGAGAGAATCCAAAATAAAACACCAATAGCCCTTTTTAAGAGAGAGCATGGTGAATGAAAAAACCAAAAAGGGGTATTGTTTAGCAAGTAATATTTGTCACTTGACACATCTCCCATTTCTAAAGCATTTGATTGGTTCTTTCATTTAACTAGTCCCATCAACTTCAATTTCTACTCTAGTTGTTCCCCAATTTTCTCCAATTTTCAATGGCACTTGTCAATAAATCCTAAAGTCATTTATCAAAATTTTCATTGCCAATGGACAGTAATTTCTACTACCATTTAACAATTGTTTTGCCACTTGGCAATTTTCCTAGTTCAAAAATGTCCAACAATTTTCAGACACATAAAACCACATTTCTCAATATACTCACATATATAAACAATTATACCCAAAAATTGTCAATGAATGCATGTACAATTATTTTTATGCACAACGATTCAATATTCGCGTGTATGTGCATATCATGTAATGCATAAGGATGAAATATGTTTCCTAATTTCGCAGTAATCTCTCACATTTACTATTTTAGTCTCAACATGGGTAACAGGATGTTACACTTGCTATAGCTTTGACTCTTTTGTATCCTTTCCTTTGTCAATGTATCCTCTTCTTATTGTTGTATCCTCGACTAATCCAATTTACCACTTGTTCTTATTGGACAACTTAGTTAACAAGATCCTTTGGTGGGAAAGGAGAAGAAGCATTTTGAGGAGATTTTTCTTAGAAGAAATAAGCCAAAAATGAGACTTTTCTCATTCAAGTTTCAGCTATGCATGCATGAGAGGAGAGAGTGAGTCAAAAATGTAAAAACACTTCTTACTCCCCTTGTCAATTTCAGTTATCATGAAAGAAAGAAGTGATGTGGATCTAATGCATCACTTCATTCTTTAATCAATCATAAAGAAGCCAATAAATGAGACTCTTCTCATTTATTTAAGATGACTATATGAAAAGACTAATAACCTAAATGAGACCTTCTCATTTTCGGTTATGGATGAAAGAAGGAAGAGAAACTACATCAAATGCACCAGTTCTTTTCTTTAATAAAATGAATGCTAAAAAGTTAGATTACATGCCATCATTAAAAGACAACCATTAAACCATTTAATTATAAAAATCATTACTCCATTTAATAATGATAAAAGCATGATAATAACCATCTTTAATTTAGCAATTCAATATTAAATGTGCAGCTGCACATTTAGGTATAAAAAGCCGAACTATGCCCTCCCTTTTCCTTTAATAACTTTGTTTCAATTTAATTAATCAAATTAAACCAAAGTCAAGCCCAATATTAAATGGTCATTTGGGCTTCTAATTAAAGTAAGCCTAACATTCAATCATGGGCTTTAAAACCTCTATTTATATTTCTTACTTTGCTTGATAACCTTCCTAGAAGCCAAGTGGGAAATCTAATTGGACTTAGATAATTCAAGCTCCAACAAGCCCGGAATTAATTTAATATCATTAGAATTAATTCCATAATATTAACCACATGTCATTCTACTAAAGACATTAGTTAAACTCTTGAATTACTAAATATTATGAGAACACATGTTTAAAATAAGATGTTCAATTGCAAACTTTATTATGAACCATATTATAGCCATCCACACAATAAAGGGTAAAATTACCATTTTGCCCTTATGTTGATTTTTTCTTCTAGATCTCCCGTTTTACTCTATATGCATCTTGGTGTTAAGACTTGATAGGTAGCTGGTCCATCAAACTATTGGTGCTAATTTAATCACCAAACTCGTAAAACATTTAGAAGTGATGATACCACTATAAACTCTTTATTTGAGTGAATGTTTCCTGATACATGTTTCAATTAATAATTCCAACATGCTCTAGGTATGGGCCTAGGGACTTGCCCCACATCGTGAGTTCGATTCCTAGAAGAGACCAGAGTTGCTCATGGTTACTCCACCAAGATACGGTGGACTCCACATAAGCGGATGTGTGGCAGACTCTGGCTTACCTTCAACAATTGGTATCAAAGCTCTAGGTATGGGTCTAGGGACTTGGCCAACGTTGTGAGTCCGATTCCCAAAAGAGACCGGAGTCGCTTATGGTTACTTTGCCAAGATATGGAGGACTCTACACAAGCGGATGCATGGTGGACTTAAGTAATTTAGTTCCGGCCTACCTTCAACTCGAGTTTTGGGTAGACAAGTAGTATCAGAGTCAATGGTTTGGAAAAGGATGAGTATAGACATGGTAGTTGAATCCTGTGGTTGCTTCCCCACGAAGAAGAGCAAAGAGACTCCTGGTGAACCTAGACCCGTAGAGTAGAAGGGCTCTTGGTGACGCCATATATTCGAGCTGCAAAGCAAAAAAGCTTTCGCTCAAGGGGGAGTCTAAACCCCATGTGGAATTCACACTTGAGGGGGAGATTGTTGGGATGTCAAGTGTGAGTAGGAATCCCACATTGGAAAGAGATGGAACTAATGAAGGACATATAAGTGGAAATGACCCATAAACTTAATACCTTAATGTTTTAGGTTAAAGTGTGGTGTCAAAGTCCACAAGTATGTTTCATCAATAGGCCCATGATGAGGATATCCTGTGAAAGTGGGCTTCCCAGATCCAACACCAAAAAACTGCTCTTGCTTAGCTAAATTAAAAAATGAAATTAAAAAAAGAAGCGGCTTATACCATAATTAGAGGCTTCATATTCCTCCACTAACTCTAAAGAAAAATTAAGTAGTCATAAGACAAATGCATCTACAGATGTGATCTTCATATTTTGAAAAGTAATGTCTACTTATGAGTTCCAACTAGAAGTATGCTTCTTGAGAAGGTTGGTGAGAGGTGTCACGATCTTTCCATAATTTTTAATGAAACTGCCTATAATGTCCAACCAAGTCAAGGAATCCACAAAAGACTTTTTCTATTTGAGGTATAGGTCATTTCATCACCATTTATATCTTGGTTAGATTCATTAGCACGTTTACACTAGTAATAATGTGTCCCAAATATTTTACCTTGGTTTTACTAAAAAAGTATATAAAATTATTCAAAAATAGTTAATGAGAGAGAAAGAGATAAAAAATAATTCAAATATGATAAAGGTGTTCTAGTCACATCTTACTATGAATAAGAATCTCATCAAAAATATGAAAACAAACTTATAGAGGTATGCTTAGAATACATCATTTTATAAGAAGTTGGAAGAAGAAAGGGGCATCACTTACGTCGAAAGATATCACTAGAGATGTGAGCCCAAAAGAGAGTCAAAAGACAAGTCAACTATCGGATGACCCACTGACCATGCCTAAAGGATTGATTACTCGTACTAATGCTAAGAGGCTTAAAGAAGCTTTTAGTGGGCTTATATGTACCATGGTTGATGAAGAAAAGGTTTTTGGAGATCAAGTTACAATCAATAACATCAAGGCAATAACACTTTTCACGTGTTTTGATTTGGGACGAAATTATAACATTGATTCAGGATGAATCAACCCAACTGACCAACATGAAAGTTATATATTTTTGTCTTGGCTTTCCAACGGTATAATATTAGCCTTAATCAGAAGTTCGTAGCCTAAGATATGCTCGATTTACTAAAGGATGTTCTGCTAGAAAATTGTTACGACTTCCTAATTGACTTTTAATTTTTTCTAGTTAGGTTTTTTGTTTTTAGGCCCAATTTTTGAGACTTAAAAAGGTGGTTTTCTGCAGTTCCTATTTAGATTACATTCAGAATAGTTTTAGGTCACTTTGTGAGGGATTTAATCCTAAAATTCTCTACAAACTAATTTTATGAACTTATCAAGTGATTAGCCGGATTGCTTGTGAAATTCTTTTGATGTCTTTGTGCGTTTTGGTTTCTGATTGCATTGTTAATCTTGGGCCAATGCATCGAAGGATCTTCCAACAACTTTGAATTTTTGGGTTGGGGTTTTGATTTGATCGATTAAGGGGTTCCTAATCGAGTTGATTCTAGGGGTTCCACGTAATTTGGTATCAGAGCTTTGGCTCGTTTTCAGGTTCCTATAGTCTTCATTTTTTTCTTATTTCTTTGTAGTTTCAAATTTATATTTACTTTTGTCCTTGTTCCCATTCTATTGTTTATTTCGCTCCGTGTTTTATCATTATCATTCCATTTCCGCTTGTTTACATCATCTTTGTTGTTCTTGTTTCGTAATTTTATTTTAATTCATACTTCGTGTTGTGTTTGTAGTTATTTTTTATTAAGATTGTTCTCATGAAAAAAAGACAAAAAAATTGGAAAAGAAAAAAGTTCAAAAAAGTCAAAAAATCTATTAAAAAATCCAAAAAAAGGGGTCTAAGAAAAAAAATGCTTTGTTGATTCGTTGATCGTAATTTGCTGAGATTGTGGATAGCTCATCTTGAAGTGTTGCTGCAATTCTAAATTATTAACTAAAGAAGTTTGTTGGAATTTGTGAAGTTTAGTGATTGATAGAAAATTTGTATAGATTGCTAGAAGTTATATTGCATTATTACTTGAATTGAAATTGAAAATTTCAAAACTTGAACAACGAAACTTTGAAAAGCTAATTCCTAGTACAAAAGTTTTCTTTCGATCCTTTAAATTTCTTTAGTTCTTAATCCGTACGTGTTACTTTTCATTGCTCTCTTATTGCTTTCTTTTGATTTCTTCAAATTTTCTTTTGTAAGAGTGTCACTTTCAATTTGATTGTCCTTGATTTGTTTGGAATTTTGGTTAGCAAAGAATTTCAGGAAAGAATCAAGAGTGGTAAAAGGCAAGAGTGATTTACATCAAAAGAAAAAGGCAAAAAAATTGAGCAAAATATGAGTGAATCATCATCTATTCGAGTGAAACACGTAAGAGAGTGAGTGAGGTTTCTTTTTAGCTAACATTATTACACTTGTTTTTCTTGTTACTTTGTAATGTCTAAGACAGGTGACGAAAGGGATTTAGAAGACCTAGCCATAATTTTGAAGGCTTTACAAGAACAAATGACCCGAATGAATCTTGCAATTGAAAGCTATAGAGAGAGGTTGGAATGCTTAGAGCCTCCAAAACGGGGTCGACCAATACCACCACCGACCAACCAACTTAAATTTGAGGATGTTGAAACTGAAACAAATATGGAAGAGTGGGATAGATATCAAACTAGGGAGTATGCGACAAGAGGTTGAGGAAGAGGTGATATGCCTAGAAGAGAACCAAGAGCTACGGAAGAAGTTGATAGAAACCTGAGCAGTATAAAAATGAATATTTCTTCTTTTCAAGATCGAAGTAAGCCAGACCAATATTTGGAGTAGGAAAGAAAGGTGGAGCTTGTATTTGACCATCATCACTATTCAAAAGAAAAAGAAGGTCAAATTAGCAGTTATAGAATTTACAAACTATGCCATAGTTTGGTGGGATCAGGTTCAAATTAATAGAAGAAGAAATGGGAAGAGACCTATCCGAACTTGGGATGAAATGAAGGCTGTCATGAGAGCCAGATTTACTCCTAGTTATTATTACAGGGAACTATATCAAAGACTCTAAAACTTAAAACAGGAGTCTAAGAGTGTTGAAGAGTACATAAAGAAATAGAAATAGCTATGATCAGGGCAGATGTTGTAAAAGACCGAGAGGCTACTATGGCTAGATTTTTATGTAGGCTGAATAGAGAAAATGCTGACATAGTTGAGCTACAACATTATGTGGAGATTGAAGATATGGTTAATGTTGCCATGAAAGTGGAGAAACAACTTAGTTACAAAAAATTAACTAGACAGTCTCAATTTAATAATAGTGGTCGATCGCCTTAGATTTCCTTAGAAGTTAAGCTACAAGAGAGGTAGCGAAGAGAGGAATTCTTCTAATTCAAAGATCATAAGTTTACACCAAAATCTAAGGAAGATAAGTACACTCCTAAAGAAAAGAGTGGAATTTTTTAGAAGAATAGAGAAACCACACCAGTGACCAGTAGTAGCAAAACTAAGTGTTTCAGTTGTCAAGGGTATGGCCATATAGCTTCTCAATGTCCTAACAAGAGAGCTATGATCATAAAAGACAATAGGGTTGTTAAAAGAGATAGAGAGGAGACAAAATTAGAAATGCTACTGTTGGATGATGCAAGTAATGTAAAATATCCAGAGCATAGAGACTTACTAGTTGCAAGGAGAGTTTTAAATTTGAGGCTAAGTATGATGCTCCAAAAGAATAGCAAGAAAGCATTTTTCACACTAGATGCAATGTAGGTGGGAAGGTACGCAGTCTAGTTATTGATAGAGGTAGCTGTACTAATACTGCTAGCACTTACTTAGTGGAAAACCTTGGATTGTCGTTATTGAAACACCCGAAGCCGTACAGGCTATAATGGCTAAATGACTGTGGTGAGGTCAAAGTGACTAAGCAAGTGGTTGTGCCATTTACTATTGGCAAGTGTTTTGATGAGGTTTTATGTGATGTGATTCTGATGCAAGTAGGCTACATAATTTTAGGTCGGCCTTAGGAGTATGACCGTAAGATGTCACGTAATGGTTTTTTAAATACTTATTCTTTTTTTAAAGATGGAAGACTTGTCACCCTTAAGCCATTGTAACCTAAAGAAGTATACTAAGATCAGTTAAAGCTTAGACAACGAGAGGAGTAAGAAAAAGTAAAGAGAGTTGAGTTAAACAAACACAATGGGAAAACAGAAAAATGAGTGATTGTGAGAATGTAAAAATTATAAAGTGAGAGGGGGAAGGGAAACACTGAGTGCAAGAGAGATAAGAAAGTGAGCTTATATGCAAGAGGGAGAGATTTTAGAGATGCTTATCATAAAAAAAATCACTTGTAATGTTGATGTACAAGGAAACTTATTTTAGTACTGCTGACCTTGATAATTCTTTGCCCTCTATTGCTAAATCTCTTTTTGCAGGAATATAGTGAAATTTTTCCAGAGGAACTTCCAAAAGGTTTGCCACCTATTAGAGGGATTGAGCATCAGATTGACTTGGTGCCAAAGAAAGATAGAAGTTGGAGGATATGCATGGAATGCAGAGCAATCAATAAAATTACGGTAAAGTATCGACATCCCATTCCTAGGTTAGATGACATGTTAAATCAATTGAATGGTGCTGTAATTTTTACTAAAATTGATTTGAATGGGGGATACCACCAAATTCGTATGTTCCAAGATGATGAATGAAAACTGCTTTTAAAACTCAACATGGACTGTATGAGTGGATGGTAATGCCATTTGGTTTGACAAATACACCTAGTATGTTGGCCCCTGGGCCCCGGATCCCTATTCCCTAGGTGGTCCCTTGAGATGCGCCCAGGTCGGGCGGCCCAAAACGTCGGACCCGATCCCAACATCCATACAAATCGGTTCGCACATGCAATTCACATACACAAAATCATACGTACGATCATTTGAATTAAACACCACAAAACCCGGGGCTTCATGCCATAACAATCCAGAATGAAATTCAACAAGTGTTATAAAACATATGCAATACAAAATAAATTTAAATCCAAAATACATGATAATGTTCCATGATGGTATGCTTGGAGGGCCTACTAAATACTAACTTAACACAGGGCTCCTAAAGGTCTTGAAGTTTCCGATGCCTTGCCAGATCAACAGTCGTCCTGTTCTGCACCTGAGGAGTGGGAGATAATGGGGTGAGCTACGAAGCCCAGTGGCATATACATTTATAGCCATTGGCAACGAGCCACACAATCAAGCATAAACACATATAATATCCAAA
>JANZLD010000235.1:54409750-54421175 GCA_026413575.1 Erythroxylum carthagenense | reverse complement strand
GCAAAACGGCGCCTGTGGGTGGGTCCCACAGGCGCCTCTGCCATTTAAGACAACGTTCCAAAATTTGTAAAGAAAACGACGCCGTTTTTTAATTAGACAGAGTTCGACAGAGTAACGTTGGACAGACGATCCGAACTGACCCATTACATGTACGCTAAAACCATAAAACCTCGTTTTAGGTTTATGGCTGTTCCTTCGCACACATTTGTCGTGTAGGATTTGGACTCTGTTTGTATAATCCCGATTGGGACATAGAGATCAGGCTCTATGGACCTTCCTGGATACTGTATAGGCCATAAAAGACTGAGATACTAAATTGGCCCACAGTGGAGGGCTGTGGGCCAAATCTTAGGATCTGAATCCGAATTATAGAAGGAAAGGATTCGGCCTTCATAAACAACAACCAAACCAGAGAGAGTGTATTAATAAAACTTAGAAGCCACATCTTGGCCTACATGTATTATTGACAAATACAGTACAATCCTCTTACTATCTTATTTTACAGGATCTCATAGACAACACCAACCAACCTGTTGAAGACCCCAAGAAAGGAGCTGTATTAGACAATATGTCACTTTCTTGAAGTTATGAACAAAACCAACTATAATTTGGTCAAAATGAAATATTGAGGATGTCCATGCTCAAACTCTCCATCAGTACATTTTCCATGAATCCACATTTAGTCGCTGCAGCGGTTTTGAAAGTTGCCGTTCTTGGCTTGAAAGAACAGGATGAGATTGGAAGGATCGGTATGTCACCACAGTTGCATACTTCGATCATGTAGCCATCTGGGTCATGAAAAAATACCTGGTCCACCTTTACCCCATCTTCCTGCACCAAAGCTGTCACGTACCTCATTCCCATTTGTTGTAGTCTCCTCTTCACGAGGCCAACGTCTGTGCACTGCAAATTCCGTTCCTTTTTTGTTATGAAAAACAGTACACAGCTTCTGCTACTATTCATACTACTTCAATAACTCACATAAGAAGGTGGAATTAATCAACATTACTTGGAAGGACATATGGTTATCCTTGGGGTTGATTGGACGAGGTTCCATGATCTTGTCAAAATCTTCAAGTGATGGGTTTTCGATCAAGTGTATGCCAATTCCATAGCTATATAACCTGCAGAAAAAAGAGACTATTTAGTCAAATATTGTGAAAAAGTTGGAAGCTTGATTATGGGCAATGTACAAAAGGAAATAGTTGTTAAAATAAAGTGATAGAACTAACCAAGCTCCGTTAAAATTGAAAGAAGAGGGGCGTTTGATGAGAACAAAACCCAGAACATTCTCATAAAACCTGACAGAATCCCATACTGATCTGCAAAGCAAAGAGACGTGATTCAATGAGAGAAGTGGAAGTGCCTCGCAGCTGCTTACTTCCTCAATCTCCATGTTTTCTCACTTCTTTTGAACTGTTCACTTACTTCACTACTTACCCTTTGGGTTTCTCTTTGAAACTAATTAAGAGCCTTTTATAAGCTTCTAGGTTGTGAAAAATTTTCCTTTCTTCACTTCTCATCTCTTTATGTTTTCCGTCCTGGATGGTGAGGAACTTTCCTGGAAGATTCTGCTGGTCCAAACGGACAGAGTTACCCTTCAGAAGGGAGACGATCAGCGGAAAAGTTCCTTTCACAGCTGTTGTCCTATAGAAAAAACGGAGCATCAAGTTCACGCTAAATAAATTCTAAAAATACATGTAATTGCCAATCGCGTATTTTAGAGTCACTTGGTAAATTATCGACTCAAAACGAAACCATAGGTTCAATCCAACTGGCCGATAAGTGCAATGTGCACCCACCATAATTAACATGAAGTGTATGGATAATTTCCTAAAATATTTCTTTCTAAAGATTTAAGTGAAATTTTAATTAATAATTTTGGTGAGAATAAAATATGTTAGTATTAGTTTTTTTAGTTATATTGGTAAGATATTTTATAAAAAACTGAAACATAAATATAACAGAAAGATAAAGTAAACAAAGGAGTGGATTAAATCAATTAAAAAAAATCAAAGAATAGAAGAAATGATCAAAGTGGAGTATATATACAATTCAAGATAATTTTATAGAAATACAACTAGGACAAAATAAATAAAGACGTCAATTAAATCAATTAAAAAAATCAAAGAATAGAAGAAATAATCGAAGTGGAACACATATATAATTAAAGAGAATTTTAAAGTAATACAACTCAAGTAAAACAAGAATATGGAATATTAAATTCATTTCGAGTGTTCTAAATAAATAAAAAATTCATAAAAGCATTATCATGGTCATCTTAATGTTTTAAGTGCTCAAAGTTGAATGTGCATATAGTGTGTAAAAATACTTTTGAACTTAAAATAATATTTGGGGTACATTTAAAATGATTTTATATCAAGTTTTTGTTAAAAAATGCAATTTAGTCTTTGAAAGAATATGAAGGTTGAATAATTAAAATTTAAATAACTTAGTATGCGACTAGGTACTACTTGACACTATATATACATTGGATTGTTCACTAATCAAACATTGTATATCTATTAAATAATGGGTTAATTATAAAAAAGCCTAAATTTTCCTTAATTTTTCAATCATAACCTGAACTTTAAAAAGTAACAATAAAATGGCTAAATTTTTAATTTTTTAGATTCTAGCTTGACGTTAGTCTTACCGTTATCTTTATTGACATGACACTGCCACGTGTCAATAACCCTTACTAATCAGACACGTCAATCATTATGAGAAGCATGTCTGATTAGTGAAACGTCTTAGACATGCGGCGCGTGTATTACATGAGCCTCGTCGTTTGTGCAGAGATCTAGGTTTTTTTGTTTGTTTTTGTCGCCGCCATCTAAAGTTGTCTTTCCATCGCCAGCTTGTGTCGTTTTCTCATTGTTTGTTGTGGACCTGCGTTACCTTTGTCTGTTGTTCGATGGGCGCTAATAACTCTTATACACTACTGGCGATTGCTCATTCTATATGACAGTCACAAACCAAAATGGTTATTCTCCACACAAAACACAAACAACACAATCCCAACCATCAAGGCTTATTATGATTTTTAAGCAGTCATAGACAAACCAATGCACACAAAAATAACATCAGGCATGAAGATCGAATCCCTAAAGCTTCCTTTTTTTAGATATATATGGAGTCTTCAAAAGCTTAAGTTTTTTTCTGTCACATCTCCAGAAACCAAAATCAAACTCAATAGCTGGGCATCTCCATGCCTCACTTATTCTAGAAACAAAACGCAAACAACATCCAAACTTAAACTCCTTTTGTAATGACTTTTCAGAATAAACACAAATTCAATTTTCAGAACCCATAACAAACTGAAGCATACAATAAATCCAGATTGACTTCTCGGGACTTCTAAATTTTTGGGTTCAAAGCATCTTGAAATTTCTAGCCTTATTATGAGGTTATGGGTTTCCAAAACCCAGACGCTATTATTCAAATTATCATCAGTCATCGTATAATAAGCAAATAAAAGCATAAAATGTAGCTAGCACCAGATTTTGATTCTTATTTGCATGGGTTTCTCAAAATTGTCAGATTCAAGACGAGTCTTCGACAGAATTATAATATGAACTTTTCATGTTTCCAAAACTCTGATATGGCAACCACCTAAAGCTTGTTTTAGTGTTGTTGAAATGACATCATTTTACTGTGATTAAGAAACGATGTCGTTTCACTAATCAGAAAAGCTTAATGACCCTGACGTGTCTAATTAGTGAGGGTCATTGACAGTGCCACATGAACAAACATAACGGTGAGATTAACATTGAGTTAGAATTATAAAAAAATGAAAATTTAGGCATTTTATTACTACTTTTTAAAGTTCGAGCTATAATTGAAAATTTAAGGAAAGCTTGGGATTTTTTTGGTAATTAACCTTTACATTATTCATTAACCGAATGAACTATTCACTAGACTAGTTGATTGCAAGTTTGAAAAGTTATTATGAGAGGACTTCTTATTCGGTTAGGAGTCTAACTAGCCAATACCTTAGCTAAAAGATGTCAAACTAGTTGAAGGTAAGTGATCGATTAGTTGATCCTACCTAAAAATTAGTTGTTACAATACTAGCTTATATTTGTAATAACTATGTGAGTTGATTTCGGGTATAAATTAGACTAAAATTGAGTTGTAAGAAGAACCTAGACATACTATTAAGTTAAGAGCCTTAAAAGGCTAGAAAGGATATATGTGCATTGTATAACATATAATGAGTCATAGTTGTTAGAAAAAATAGCAATAATAATTAAATTGGAACAACTTATTTAAAAATGCAAAACAATATGAAAAATCACTGCCCCAAGTTAGAAATTCCCCCTCTATGGTGCAATAAAATAACGACATCTGACCGTAGGGTTAACACCTCCTCCATTAGCTTTAATGCTTTCTAAAGGGCAGAGTAAGATCTATCTCTGAGAATTAAGAAACCAAATAAAACAGAATAGACAAGATAAGAAGATATGTGTGTAAAGATGTCTTTTGTGGAAGTGTATTGTTTAGAGAAAATGAGAAGATGCTTAACAGTGGAGTAAGGTAAAGAAGCAGATGCGTGAGGGGTTTATATAGAAGAAATCATTTCATACGTTGACAATGGGAAGCAAGAGATATTAAAGCAAAAGGGAACATTAAAAGCATAATAAGAGCACAATAACGTAATAACTTTATGGGTGTTTTATGGGTGTTATTGGGATAATAAAGTTGAGTAATAACGATGATGGATGTTCAAGTTTTGGAACAATCAAAATACAACAATCCCCCACTTGGTCTAAAACTTGAGAAACAAACTGTAACAATTTAGGAGAAAAATAGATGAACAACTAGGTGAATTAAGTCTTGAACCTAGTGTCCAAGAAAATTAGAGATAGAACTAACTAGAGAAATAAACAGCCTCAAAATGCCCTGGTCTCATGATTGCTCTAGAGAGATAGTCCAAATACTCTCATAGGAGGGTGACTAGCCCCCTATAATCATGTAGGGGAGTCCATCAAGTGTATATTGCTCACACCATCCAAACTTGGGCTATGGAACTCATTAAGAATTAAACAATCCAACCTTATCAAACACAGTAAAGTCATGCTAGGGACACAATTCAACAACTAAATATATATATCAGTATTATTCCATAAATAGAAAACAAATAAGTACTCACCATATAACTTCATTTGACCCATGAACTTGGTTTCCCAAGACCAGTGTCCATTATGAGGTTACGACTCAACCCCATCTCTTTATCATGCTCTGAAACTAGTTTCCTACTCAAAGCTTTTGTAAATGGATCCGTCAAGTTTGTCTTTGACTTGACATAGTCTAGAGAAACTATACCATGTCTAATTAAAGTACAAACAATTTTATGTCTCAATATGATATGTCTACTTTTGTCATTATATGCCTTGTCCTTGACAACATGAATGATAGCCTGTGAATCACAATAAATGAACATAGAAGGAATTGGTTTTTTCCAAAGCAGGATATCTACTAAGAGATTCCTTAGCCACTTTTTCTCGTTTTGTCAACTCCATATCCAGAAACTTAGCCTCCATCGTCGACCTCGCAATTCGTGTTTGCTTGGATGATTTCCAAGACACTGCAACTCCTACCAAGGTAAAAATATAACTACTGGTAGGGTGTATATCATCACTCTCTATAACCCAATTAGTATCATAATACCCCTCCATATAGGAGGATGAACACTAAAAGATAATCCATAATGCATAGTACCTTTTAAATATCTCAACAAACAAATTAATGCATTCCAATGCTCTTGACTAGGATTATAAGTATACCTACTAAGTCTACTCACATAGGATGGAATATCAGGATAAGAATAGTTTATCAAGAACATCACACTACTAAGAATTTTAGCATACTCAACTTGGTTTACACTATCAGCAAGATTTTTCTTTAAAGTAACACTAGCATCATAGGGAGTCTTGAATGGTTCAACATCACAGTAACCAAACTTCTTTAAAATTTTCTCAACATAATGAGTTTGATTCATCCTAAACCCAGAGTCAATCCTATCAACTTTCATTTCCAAAATAAAGTCCAAAGGTTCAAGATCTTTCATATCAAAGAAAAACTTTAGCAAACTCTTGGTAGTATCAATGATAAAGAAACTAGTACCAAAAATAAGCATATCATCCACATAAAGAGTTATGATCACATAACCATTAATGTCAGATTTCACGTAAATGTAAGAATTAACATCAAGTGAGGTGAAACCATGTTTGAAAATCTCATTTTCAAATTTATCATGCCACTATTTGGGAGCTTGTTTAAGCTCATATAGTGACTTAACCAACTTACACTCCTTTTGTTCCTGACCAAGCTCTCTAAACCCCTTGGGTTGAACCATATAAATTTCTTCATCAAGATCACCATTCAAGAAATTTCTCTTAACATCCATTTAGTGTACATGAAGTTTAAATACCGAGGCAATAGCAAACAACATCCTTATAGATGCAATTTTAGTAACAGGAGAGTAAGTATCAAAAAAAGTCTAATCCTTCCTTTTGTTTAAAGCCTTTAATCATAAGTATTGCCTTAAACCTCTCAATGGTTTCTTTAGGTTTCAATTTCTTTTTGAAAATCCACTTACACTCCAAAGACTTACAACCTCGAGGTAGATCAACTAAAACCTAAGTTTTATTAGACATGGTTGACTCTAACTTACTATCTATTGTTTCCAAAAGGTAGCATCCACAGATCTCATTGCTTCCTCATAAGTTTTGGGATCTTCCTTAATAATATAAGTCACCACAAAACTATCATCTATCTCTTCAGTTGTTTTCACCACAAAGGAAGTTATAAAGTCATAACCAAAACTTGTGGGTACTCTAGCTCTTTTGTTTTTCCTTAGTTCAATATTTTCCTCTTCTTCTATATCATCATTAGTAGAAAAACTAGGGATAGACTCTCTAGGAACTTGCACATTCAATTTCATAGGACATATATCCTAAAAGAACACTACATCTCTTGACTCCATAATTAATCCATAAGTGTTAGATCCCTCTTCCTTAACTATAAATCTATAAGCAACACTATTAGAGGCATATCCCATAAAAATTAAATCATGGTCTTAGGCCCATGTTCTTCCTCTTGTGTTCAGGTAGAGCAACCATAGCAAGACACCCCCTTAATTTCAAAAGATGCAAGTTAGGTGGATAACCTTTCCAAATTTCATAAGGGGTTTGACCTAGTTTCTTTTGAGGGACTTTATTTAAAACGTAACTAGTTGAAAGAATAGCTTCCCCCTATAAAAGGAAATCAACATTGTATTAATCATATCCTTAAGTGTTCGATTTTTCCTCTCAACTATTCCATTTTATTCAGGTTTATAAGGGGCTAAAAGCTCATGAATAATACCATCTTTTTTATAAAAATCAGCAAGGAAATTAGTACTATACTCACCACCTCAATTAGACCTTAATCTTTTAATTTTTCTTTCCAATTGGTTATTAACTTCAGCCTTGTATTTGATAAACATTTCTTCTGTATCACTTTTATTTTTCAATAAGTAAACCTTAGAAAATCTAGAACAATCATCCACAAAAGTAATATAATATCTCATGCGTCCTTTTCTGATACTATACTTAAAATCACCCAAATCTGTGTGCACCAAATCCAAAAATTTGACTCTCTTTTGGTCACTGATTTAAAAGGCTTCTTAGAGTGTTTAGCCTCAACACAAATTTGACAATTTTCTATTTCATTAGTGATCTTGTAGGCAATAAGTTTAAGTTTTGCATCATCTTAATTGACCTTACATTCACATGCCTAAGTCTAGAGTGCCATAGGTCTAGAGACTCAACAATATAAGTTGAAGAAGTAGATGCATTCATTTCAACATCAAGTAGAAATAAACCCCCATTATAAAATCCTTTACTAACGAAGTTCCCATTCTTAGTAAGAGCTAGCTTATTAGAGTCAAAAGTAAGTTTAACACCAGCCTTATTAAGTAATGCTCCAGAAATCAAGTTTCTACAAATAGTAGGAACAAACATAACATTTTCTAATGCTAAAACTTTTCTCAAAGTGAGTTTGAGAGTGACCTTCCCAACTCCTTGGACAAGAACTCTATTGGAGTTGCCATGTACACTAATTCACCATCAATAGCTTCATTTAACTCCTTTAACAGGTCCTTGTTGGTGCAGATGTGGCGTGTGGCTCTTGTGTCAACAATCCACTCGACCACATTTCTAGCAAGGTTGACCTCGGACACCAAAGTAGTAATGATCTCCTCATCATCATCACCAACTTCCACCATATTAGCTCGAGGCTTATCAAAGCTCTTCTGTTTACCCCATTGGTACCCTTTCTAGTTTCCTTCCCCGAACTGTCGTGGTTTTTGTCTTTGGTCCTTCTTCTCTTGGTTGATTATAACTTGGTAAAAGACAGCAGGATGGCCTGGCTTGTGGCACCACCAACAGTCACCATCAATCCTTTTGCGCTTAAAATGACCATGTTTGTTGCTATTGAAGGACTTGTTTTGTCCACCATTCTTCTTTAAGTTACTTGCATTTCTATGTTCTATCACATTAGCCTTAATAGTTAGGACAAGGGTGAGTGATTTGGTCTTATCTTGTGTACAATTGGCATCCACAATCTTTATATGTCCTATCGACTCCTGAAGCTTCATGTCTTTCTTTTTATACCTCAACTAGTTTTTATTCCATGAGGTAGGTAGCTTCTCAATAAGGGCATTAACTTGAAATAACTTACACATACTTATACCCTTAGTAAGGATTTCAACAACTAGGTTTTCATATTCATGTAATTGATCCATAATGGGCCTATCATCAACAACGGTAAATTTTAACCACCTAACAACTGCATATTTCTTAGTATCGGCATCATCCATCTCATATTTCACTTCTAAAGCATCCCGAATGTCCTTGGAAATTTTGTACTTGTAGTAGATATCAAACAATGGGTTTATCATATGGTTGAGCAACACTTCCCTAATAGTACGGTTATCCTTAGAAGACTTGGGGTCAGTATTATCACTAGAAATTTCTTGAAATAGTACAAATTAATTTCATGTTGTTGAAAGTAAAAAACAATTTTCTCAAACCAACGTTTAAAGTTTCTCCCATCTAGAGTTTCTAATCTACTTAGGTTAGGTATAATCCTCTGGGCTATGGTGATAGGGGCATAACCTATGTGAGAAATAGTAAGAGCAGAACTTACGTTGGTCTCATTCGTAGACAACATATTGAATGTGGTAATAGAGATGTCTCACAAGAAATACTTAACAAGCAGTAAGAATAGAGCAATTATCACAAATTCAGTGGTCGAGTTGGGTTTATGGTAGGTTGGACTTAGGTTTGGTGAAAACCAGAGGCAAAGGAAGACAACCAACCTAAGGCAAGACAAGGAGGAGAGGTGCAGTGAGGTGCGATGAGGCCTTGAGTGGAGGAGAGTCATAGTGCAGAGGGAGGTAGATAATCTAGCAGGCGAGGGGAGATGTAGTAGCACGATGATAAGCGATGGTGGGTGACAATGAGACATGCAAGAGAGAGAGTGGTGTGTGTGAGAGTTGAGACTATGAGAGAGAGAGAGAGAGACTGAGTCGAGGGGAGGGGGTGGGTGATTTTATTAAATTTTTTTGACAATTTAGTCCTTACACTTTTCAAATTTCATCATAAGACCCTGTATTTTACTAGTATTTTAATACTTGCTGGTATGGTAACTTTCCGCTGGTATGGAATGGTATCCATAACATTGATAAAACCCATAATTTACTTCAAATTGGGTGATGGATATTGTAAAGTTCTCACACTTTATACAATTTTCCCTCCATTAAAGTTGCCCTAATTTTTGAATTGTTTAAACTAGAATGTGAACAACTCTTTAAGGTGAGCTCCTTATAGGCATCTTTAATTTTATTGAAAAATAAATTCCATCATGTATTCTCAATTAATGTTTGAATCTCTACCCCAAAACCTTTTCTATTAAAAAATGCATATCCTTACTCCTCTTAGGTTTAAATGGTTTGAGCTATAAGGATTGCATACCATTCTAAAAGAGCGTCATTGTTGAAACATAACATGGTATGTTTAATTTGATAGGTTGTCGAGATTCATGTTGAGAAACATTGAGGAACATCCCTTCTCTTTTTCTTTTCTTTCCTTTTGTTTAAGGTCATTGTCATACTCATTATACTTTAAATTTGAATCTTAAAAGTAAAAAGAATCTATATATATCACCCTAAATCTCAAAATCCCTAAATTTTTATACAAAAGGAACCCTAATCTAGTGAAATGGCAATTTTTAGGGAATGAATGTTATTTTTTTCCATCAAATAAAGACCTTTCCTTTAGGACTAGGGGTTAAAGCGAAAGGTATTTTAGCCATTTGCATCAACCTCCTTCATTATCATTTAAATGATTTTCTCATTTAATAGTTTTCCATCAATTAATAACCTATGATTCCAAACAAAACAAATGAAGCATGTCCAAAACCAAACAAACCCACAAACTGAGGTATATCCCTAAACTTTTCCTATCAAAACTACTGTAAGAATTGATACGAGATAATCCAAGTGACTTTAAACAAAAAAATTGAGAGAGAGTCAAAAGAGACTAAAGAGTTTACATTAGTGGGTTTGTTAGGGCACAATTCATTTTTTTTTTTAAAGATACAACTATGATATGAGCATATCTTATGTCTTGTCCTTCACAAAAAATAATAACATTGTATAATAACTTTTCCGTCTGACATCCGATTGACTTAGTTTTTGAAGTTTTGGATTCTTAAGGCAATAATCTACATCCTCATGGGAAATTTGTGAATTTTTGAGATTAAATTGAGGAAGATTATTTTAATCAAAGTGATTTAGATAATTTTCTGAACATGGTTCAGTCTTTTGCAAAATTTGGGATCTGTGGAGATCCGATTGAACTGATTCTTGAGGAAAAATAAAATAGATACATGGGGCTACAAATCATATGAAGGAGTTGAATTTCAATTTAGCCCTTAAAACTTTCAATTTCTGAATGGAATTCGGATTTAGTGTTTAGTCTTTGATTAGTAAGATCTGAAAGTATTGTGGCCATAACTTTTGTTCTAGTCATCCAAATGAGGTTGTTATTGATTTGGATTAAACTAGGGAAATAGGGGTACAATTTTTATGAGGAAATCGAGTTTCAATTTAGTCATTAAGAATGTCAATTTTGGGATAGAAATAAAGTGCTGGAAAATGTGTTAGCATAAGACTAGTATGAAATGTTTGGAGCATAACTTTTGGTGTAGTACACCAAATTAAATGATTTTGGTGGTGTTATGAAATTGAGACAATAAGGAATATTTCTCTAGAAGGAAGTTATAGCAAATTCCTTCAATTGATGGTTAGAAAAATGTCCTAAAGTAAGCATGAATTAAAATGAGCTTTAGGGGCAATATTGGAAGGTTACTTAAG
>JANZLD010000235.1:54398434-54409650 GCA_026413575.1 Erythroxylum carthagenense | reverse complement strand
TTTCTCTCTAGTTCACAACGAATCCAAAATCACCTCAATTGGACATCTATAGCCAAAGATATGCCCAAAATACTAAAAATCCTCTTTGCTGGAACAGGAGACTCGTCGCTACGAAGGCACGTTTGCGGCGAACAGCTTCGCTTGCCGCGACAAAGACTTCGCTCGTCGCAACGAACGAGCTGTGCTGGCCACGACGAGAGCCACGCTCGTCGCGGCGTGCACACAATGTGCGCCGCGGCAAAGCCCATTCCTTCGCACGTCACGGCGTGCCCAGCCTCGCACGTCGCGGCGACTGTAATTTCGCACGTCGCGACATGCGGGTCTGGAGAACACCTCCAAACCCGATTTTGCCTGCATTTTCCATCTTAAATCCTTCCCATTTGCAAAAACAACACATGAAAACCATAGATCAATTCACAAACCACATTTATAACCCATTCTAACCTTCTAATCCCTCACAACCACATCAACCCAAGGATTTCTAACCATTTTTCCCTAAAAACCCTAAACCATTGATTTTACCCATTCTAAGCTATCTTGAGGTTTAATCCAATCGAAAACAAGATGAAAAGAAGCTAAACTTACCGGGTAATGCTCCAAATTGTCGGAAAACCTACAAAAATTGCAACCCTCTCTTCTTCCTCTTCTCCTCCTATGACACTTCTCCTTCTCTTCTCTCCCTTTTTCCTTTTCTTTTCTTCTTTCTATTTCTAACTCTTTCTTTTAAACCTAAGGGAAAGCACAAAGACTCAAATGCCCTCCTAATTAAGCCTTAGCCTCACTAACTTAAGTGAACTTCCCAAAATACCCTCAAACACTTTAATCCCTTAAATCCTATTTAAACCATATTTAAACCCAACTAAATCTCAATTATCCGATACCATGCCCAATTCAATCCAAATTAAGCCTTAAACTCAAAATTAACACAATCATGCTTAATGAAAACATAAAAAAAAATTCGGGGTCCAACATGACGAGTAAGAGATCGATTAATCGAGAGGCATAGCATCACTCAAAATTGCATCTTTTTGTATTTTGAAGAAGTTTATGTAAAACCCAAGGCTTTAGTAGTATTTCAAGTTTTTTATTCACTCATGTATATCTTGGTTATTTTGTATTTTGGTTTGTGAAACCAAGGATGTATTGTGGCTTAAAATGCCTTTAATGCTTTGTAAAATTCTTCTCTATTGATGTTAATAAAAAATGATTGTGTCTTGCTCATGATTTTTCAAAGTTTGTATGCTGCGTTTTTTTCAAGTTTTTCATAAGGGTAAAAAGTGTGTTATGACTTCTGGGGAAAAACTGTATTAATCTAGGTTGAATTAGACAAAGTTGTCTTTTGGAAGTTGTAGATTATCCTTTTAGCTTTCCAATGATATAAAGTATGAAATTTTTAGATATTGGAATTGAGAGATATGATCATTATAAGTTAGTAATGCTACATGAGATGTACATACGGGACAACTACATTAATTTGAAAATTTGACTCTTTTAGAGGCAAAATATCTTTCCGGAGTCTTCATGGAAGTTGTAGATCTAAAAGTTTTTTTCGAAACGGTCTAAGAATGACCTTAATCAAACATCTTTAGTGAAAGTTATGTTTTTTAAAGATAACAAGTATGAGGAATAAAAAGGGGAAGTCACGATCGTGACTTGGTGAAAATTTCGAAAAGTTGTGATCGCGATTATGACCTGCAGGTGTTCCTCGTGCAAGTCGCGATCGTGATGAGTCAGACCTAAATACCTTTGACTCTTTAGGACATAACTTTGTTATCCGACCTCCAAATGACTTGATTCTTGAACCAATAGATTCCTAACCCATTTCTCTATCTCTCCATAAAAATTTACATCTTTTGCTATTGATTTAAAAGAGATTGATTGAATCAATGTAAGGATATTAATTGGAAGAGTATGAATTGGATATTTTACTGATCATATTTCGGTATTTTGATGATATCTTGATGTGTAGAGCTCCAAATGAGATGATTCTTAATTCAAAATGAACTAGAGACATAAGCTACAATTTTTTTCTAAAGAAGTCATTTTGAAATTCTTATCTAAAGATTTCAAAATTTTGTTCTGAAATTGAAGGAATGAGTTAGATTTTAGTGACTGACTTGTGTGAGCATGCCACCCTTGTGAGATGCATGTTAAGATGTCACTTAAGACGTCAAACGAGCATCTCGGATGTCAGACGAGCATCTCGCTAGGGCGGGGTGTCGACATTCCTTGATTAATAATGTTTAGAGGTATATTTTGCAAACGTCAATTTAGAATAAAATGAAGATCTGTTTAACTCCAATTTTGATGATAAGTGAAAGTAGTCCACCTTAGCATTTATACATCTTCAATATGCCTAATGATATGAATTAATCTATCCACTCCAGACATCACTTAGTAATATTTGACTGAATTTTCTAGAAATATAACAATTTGAATTCAATATTTACACAATATATTGAAAAGGATATATTGATCTGTTGAATATAATATTCAATTACAAACACAACTTAATCAGTATCATCACTTAACTGTAAATTACAATCATCTTCTTTTTTTTGAAGAATAAGAATCAAACTCAGGCTCCTCGTTAGATCTACAACCCTCGTCATCCTCTCCAGATGAAATTTCAACATATTAATTAGATGGATCGTTCAAAGGTTCATTATCGTCATATGTGACAGATGCATTTATTTCATAAACATCTTCCTGAAATACTTCACTTTCAATTCTCTACTCTCCTTTTCCATGTGATTCAAAAACACCTCTAGGTTTAACTTTGCAAACCATGTGATTCAAAAACACCTCTAGGTTTAACTTTGCAAACCACCAACCAGTCTAACTTATCTCATTGTAAGCTAGGAAAAGGGACATGATACATCTGAATCGCTTGTATTGCCAACACAAAAGGTTCAAATTGTCTCAATCTTCTTTGGTTGTTAATTTCAACTAGATTGTATCATCTATGCACTTTTGTACCAACATTTGGAGTCGAATCAAACCAATCACAATTAAATATCACATTTCACTTTATTGGTAATGCAGGGTACTAAATTTCAAGTATCTTAATAATTTACTATACTAATCCATCAATTCTCCCTATATACAAACTCTATTATTTATTATTGCCATGCTATGTTATATGATATATGTATCCATTAATGAAATACACTGGATATGATTTAACAGTTCACAAATGTCCCTTCCTAAGATCACATATAAACTTGTTCTCTATTGGATTTTCTAAGGCCTACAAAAAATAAATTATCATATCAAAGAGCATAATGTCATTTGAACACTTAAATCTTCTAATTCAATCATTTCAATATTTGTAAGTGAAAACTTACATATTTCTCGAACCATCGAGGAAATTGTCTTCCAATTCTTTATTGATATAATCCTGTGTTTTATCCAGCATTAGCTCATGTAACCATTCCTTGTATAATTTAAAAACATTAATATGTATTTCAGTTATGAACAACACTAAATTTCAAAACCCAAATAATCAATTTCAACTTACTACACAAAAGGTTAAATCTCTTGACAGTTCAATAAAATGTAATCATGGACAACCTCAATTTCTTCCTCTGTTAACATTCTTCTTATTGAACATCCATATGTTCGTCCAGGATTTGTGAAAATGGATAAGTTACTATCAGCATCACTCGTTCCTCCCTATCGTCATTACGAGGAAATTTTCTTTCTCTTGTGTGAACATGCGGCTCAAAATAATATGAAAAAATGTACTAGCTTCCTTCACTAAATAAAAATCACATATTGAACCTTCAACTCTAGCCTTATTTTTGACATTCTTCTTTAAGTGATCTATATTAACGAATAGGATTATTACAATTTAGTTGTTAAAACATGTTATTACTTCAATTACAATCATTTTTGTTAAATTATCTCTCAAATAGACACATCCATCAATATTGAAGTGGACCGGCTAGTTTTGCCTTATGTGCTAAATGCATAGGTATATGGTCCATATAGTCAAAGAAGCTTGGAGGAAAATTCCCTTTTAACTTGCACAAAATTACTGGAATTTCCTTTTCTAGTTTTTCCATTCCAGCTAACTTGATTTCGGATGATTTTAAACTTTTGAAAAACAAACTTAATTCTATTATTACTTCCCAAATCTTATTTTGTAGCAACTCTCTAAATGCAATTAGAATTAGCCTTTACATAAACACATGACAATTATGACTTTTCATCCTAAACAATTTGTACTTCCTCATGTCCACACACCCTGCCAAATTTGAAACCTCGCTTAAATGTTCATTATGGTATTGAACAAATTGTCAAAAAAAAATTCAATATGCATCACATCTAGATGACATATCAAATTAGTTTTCCAATATGGCAAATCCCAAAAGATTTTCGTTTTCTCCAACCAAAGTTTTTACTAATGCTTGTATTAACTTCATCAACTTCAATATTTGTAACTTTCAACAAGCCTAATTCTTCAATCTCTTCCAAAATCTCTTGACCAGCTTTGTGAGGGGAAGGAGGTGCTTTTACCATCCTATTCTTAATGAACTTTTGTTTATTGCGTCTAAACGGAATATCTGAAGGAAGAAATTTCCTATGATTGTGAAACCAACATGTTTTGAAATTTCCTACGATTGTTAAACCAACATGTTCTGCCCCTGTTTGGAAGATAAAATGCATTAGAATCATTACCAAAGACAATTTTTGAGTTGTGCTCCATCCAGACAACATGACATATGCCAGAAAATCACTAATGGTCCACATCAAAATTGCTCTCAACATAAAATTTTATTTCAGAGACACATATATGCCTAAACACCATATTCCCAAAAATGTTGCAATTTAGATATCAATGGTTATAAGAATACATCAATTTTATGCTTTAGATCTGTAGGCCCTGGAACAATCACTATCAAGAACATATATGCCTCTTTCATACATATCCATGGAGACAAATTCTAAAGAGTAATTATGATTGGCCATAATGAATATTGTTGGCTGGATTGACCAAAAGATTGGAATCCATCTGTCGACAATCCTAACCTAACACTTTGACTTTCAGCTACAAACTCAAAATGGTTGTCATTGAAATGTTTCCATATCAGTGCATCAGATGGATGACTCATTATTCCATCTTCCTGTTCGTGTTCATTATGTCATCTCATGTGAGATGTAGTTAAAGTGAATCACATGTTAGTATAGACTTAATATATGATATACAAAACGCATAAGAAGGGGGGGTTAAATTGTGTATCTGTTTTTTAAAACAATCCCCTTTAAAAAAATTTGCTTTCTCAAACAATTGAAAAACAATATTATGAAGTATTGCAATGAAAAATAGAAGTTAAAAGTTGAGAGTTAAGAGATGAGAATCGACACAACAATTTTATACTGGTTCACCCCAAACCGTGGGCTACGTCTAGTCTTCAGAATCTTTTCTGAGATTTCACTATACTTCTCAAAGATACAAGTATTCTTTTTCTTCGAGCCTCTTCAAGTCTCTTACAACAATTATTCTTTTTGACTTTGCCTCTTTAGGCTATCAGCTTTCTTCCTTCTACTGAAAGATGTTTCGAGCTTTGTTACATACAATAGTAGCTCTAAGTTTAGAATAATAAAATTTCTAGCCTTTTTGAAAATCACTGACAAAATCACTAACTCTTGCAGTCTTCGACTCTGACTTGTATTTATAATCTTCATCTTCAACCACTTCTTGATAACTGCTTCTTGATAACTGCTTTTTTCTTCTTGTTTCTTGATCCTTGAAAAAACAGTTATTCAGTTGAGTTTTGTAACTAACTCAAACTGATTGTTCATCTGACATAGTATCGGGTCTTTGTCTTTGATTTTTTTTCATCTCATTTCTATCGTCTCATTTCTTTCGTCTCATATTCGGCTTTCCGCTTGTGCCTCATTTCTATCGTCTCATTTTTTATGTCTCATTTTTTGCGTCTCATTTTTTTCTTCTGCTTACGTCTCATTTTTATTACGTCTCATTTTTTGCGTCTTATTTCCGTCTTCTGCTTGCGTCTCATTTTTGTTGCGTCTCATTTTTTGCATCTCATTTTCATCTTTTGCTTGCGTCTTATTTTTGTTGCGCCTTATTTTTTGCGTCTCATTTATGTCTTCTGCTTACGCCTCATTTTTGTCTTGCGTCTCATTTTTCTTGCGTCTCATTTTGTTGCGTCTCATTTCTGTCTTCTACTTGTGTCTCATTTTTGTCTTGCATCTCATTTCTCTTACGTCTCATTTTGTATTTGCTTTGCGTCTCATTTCTATCTGCTTTATTATTTGGTTTTCATCAAAATTATTAATCGTAAAGTCATTTTGACTTAACAATCTCTCCCTTTTTTATTATAACAAATAATCATAAAATAAGAAAAAATTGTAGCAAAAACAATTAATGAAAGAATATAGTCAATAGCAAAAATCTTCTTCTTCTTCTGTTTTCTTCTCTTCTTATTCTCCCCCTATCTTTGTCATTTCTTTCTCTATTCTCTTTTCTCCTTTCTACCCCTATTTGTTATTGATCAAAAAGATCATGATCGTAGATGCTTCATAACTTCAGAAAACATTTCTCTCATTTCAGTGTGAAGTGACGAGATCTTTTCGAATATACGCTACTTCTCTATGCAAGTCACCCACAGAAGCACACAGATTATCGACTTTCTCTTCAATGTCTTCATCATGCTTCTGTTGTACTACTTCAAGACCAACAGTCGTAGTATATGCATCTGAAGATATGACACCTGGTTCAGTGATTGTAAGGGTAGGAGGTTTGACAGATAAGTTTAAACTAGGGAGATCAAGATCATCGGGGCTGGTTAATCGTGGAACTTGTCTTCCAAATAGGTGTAGAAAATCTCCAATTGAAGACATAGTTGTCAAGGGTCTAATGTGTATAATGTGAAGCACAATTGACTTTATTGAGTAGCTACGGTCTCCAATCCTAATGGATCTGTACTACCCTTCTGTAAGTCTTCCAACCACCTGATAAGAGTCTTCAATGGTTCTCTGACCACAATTACTTCCTGATGCTTTCGAAATGTAGTAGGAAACATATGTTCTTTTCTGTTGGACTGCATAGCAAGCTTCATCAATGTTTCTCACTTCAACTTCGATCTGTTCTTCTGTCAGATTACCTGTTGTTCCTTCAGGAAACCATTTCTTCTTCCCTTTTTCCTCATTGCGAACAATGTAAGGTCTTGGTTGTATGTTAGGTACAACCTTAATCACAGTTCTCTTTGTGATTGGTAGAATAGTGTACTTCTGCCTTGTCATCTGTGTGGAGTATGGTTTGTTTCCTTCATCCCTAAAAAAACCATACATACTTTTCTTATCATCATTCAACAGATGCATTGTACTACTATTTATCAAGATTGGTTGTAATTGTGCCTTGATTGACCTTTTTAAGGTGTCCCTGATGATTACAGAGTTGCTACTCCTAACAGGTTGGCTTTCTTCAATAATCCTAACTCTCAAGTCTTCTTTTCTTAACAGTTGAGAGATATTGACCTATACTGCATTGCATTCAACTATCTTCTTCTTCTTCTGAACAGCAGTAGGAGTGCTCTTCTTCTTACTGATTTTCTTCCTTTTATCTTCTCTAATTAGTCTTGAAGTCTGCTGAGATTGAAGTTTCTCTTTCTCAAACTCCAATTTTCTCTTAATCTCAGTCTTTTTAGCCACTTTTGCTAAATCTTCTTTCAAAATTGCAACTAAAGACTTTGTTACCTGAGGTGTTTTCTTGTCAAATTCTCCACCATGAGTCAACTATCTCCCTTTCCTTTCTTTTTGTTGACACAAGGTTCGAACTCTGGTCGACCTTTTTGCTTGCTTCGGTTTCTCCAAAGAAGTATTTCTCCTTTTCTTTTTAAGGTCTCTTTCTCTTGAGATTGCACCTGGCTTCCTTCGTTATGAGAAATCACCTTTTCCTTCATTGATTTACCTGATGATTTCTTTTCTCCTTCTGCAAGCATTTTCTCAATGGATTAAGATTTTGATTTCCTTGAGGAAGATTCTCTTACCTTAAAAATTGCACTCTCCCCCTCAATCCTTACTTTTGTCTTAAAATCTGTTTCTACTTTCTCCATATTCTTCAAGTCCATTATGCCAATTGTTGCAGAATTGATGGCGCTTTTGATATTCAGCTTCATTCTGTTTCCTCTCTCCAGAAGGACTCTAGAATCTCTGAATATTCTCGTCAACAGCATTCCTTATGGTAGAGCGATTGAGTCTTTCTTAGTCTTTTCCATATAATGGAAAATAAGGAATGGTAGGTTTATAGGCTGACGATTTAATAGATGAAATAAGCATTGTTCATCTAGTATTGTCACCAAATCCCTTGATCCTGTTCTCGGTAGTATATAATGGAAAAGAAGTGAGTGTAGTACCTTAGCCTTTGGAACAAGACTTGACGCCTTCTTCTCCTTTGGATCATTGCTTCCATATAATTGCTGATTGATCTGAGTCTCCTTCACCTTATCTTACGTCATCCATCTAGCTTTGTTCATGAGCTTCTCTCCTTCATATGGACACTCAGTGATCTTCTCGATTGTCTCCTTTGTCACTATAATTGACAATTTATCCACTGTAGATACAAGAGTATCAGCTACCACTTTCACATTCTTCCAAAAGTCATACACTTCATTTATGTAGACTATCTCTCGAACTCGAAAGAAATTCCAACACCCAGCTGCCATAATCTCTGGTTCAATATCCATGTTGTCCTGCTTCAAGGACTCACAATCAACAAGTCTTCCACTTGACATTGCTGGCTCCATTGTTTCTGTAGTTAACAACGAACTAAATGCATAGAGGAATTTTTCAAAGTAGTGAAGTCGGTTTCTGAGGTTGAGTGTGTGAGCAAGGAAGGTTTGAAATCCAAACAGAGTAATGAAGAGCTTTTGTTGATAGTTCTTCAAGGTCGATGTCAGGGTATATCAAGAGTGTTCTAGAATAGGTGGCGTTCTCAAGGCTATGAGAACCTTTCCCTCCAAAACTTTCTTCTAACGGACGTTACCAGCTGTAACTTACTGTTACAGTTATCGTTAACTCTTTCCACCTTTTCATCTGGGTCATGACGTATCAGACGGTTGATTACTTAACATCACCATGTTAAGGTTTCGTCTGATTTCTTTGAGTCTTTCTTCACTTACTGACTTAGTGAAGATGTCCACCTACTGATAGTTCGTCTCAACAAACTGAAGACTCACGATCTTCCTTTGAATATAGTCTCGTAGAAAATGATGTCTGACTTCGATATGTTTAAATCTTGAGTGTTGTATAGGGTTCTTCGACAGGTTGATGGCACTTATGTTATCACAGTAGATTGGGATTTGTCCTTCTTGTACTGAGTAGTCCTCTAGCTGGTTCTTAATCCACAACGTCTGTGAGCAGCAACTTGCGGCTGACATATACTCGGCTTCTGTAGTTGATAGAGCAATTGAGCTTTACCTCTTACTTGACCATGAAACTAGGTTGTGACCAAGGAAGTGACATCCTCCACTCGTACTTTTTCTATCAATCCTATCTCTGGCATAATCTGCATCACAGTATCTAGTTAACCTGAAATCTTTACCTTTCTTATACATTAAGCAAAGATCAATAGTACCTGTGTTGAGACCTGATTTTGAAACCGGAGCCCAACCGTAAAACAGAATTCTAAACGGAAATAGAAAGCGAAACTAAAGAACAGATCCTAAACGAAAAAATCAGAAACAAAAACATAAGGCAAAAGTCAAAGTGAGCGAAAGTCAAAGTGAGCGAATTGGATCAAAAAGCGAAGGAAACAAAAGGAATTTGAAAATCTTAAGGAGCCATATAAAATCGAAAGGCTCGGAAATCATAAAGCAGAAACAAATCAAAAGCGGAATCGAAGGAACAGATTTACAAAATCTTGGAATCAAAGAAACCAAAACACGTGCAATCACACTGAATGTCAAATTTTCAACATCCAAAAATGTGTACTTTAAAAAGACTAGCGTTGGAACCTCAAGACACACTTGGTCTAAACTAATCCAAATCGGTATAATTTTTTTTCTTTCATTCAAAAACAATTCAATTTCCCCTTTTTTGGAATTAATCAATTCCATAACCTCAATTCATTTTATGCTTCATATGCGAATCATAACCATCAATTTAAACATAAATCTTAGTTTTTCCCTTTCCTTTTGCCAATGGACACTTAACACACATATCCATATATCCACATTTCATACACGATAAGCACTTCAATATCTCAAATCCATCTATACAATCATCGGACCTCCTGTACAGAATCTAAACGCAAACAAACACATACATACTCATAGCGCTTCAATAATTCAGCTCAATCCTTATAGTCATCGGACCTCCTGTCCGGAATCCAAACACAATCAAACACATATGTACCCATACACAAATTTACATCCCAAAATCCATACGCAAATCCATAATTCATTTACATATTCCAAAAGAAACGCATTACCAAACAATAGTGACATTTTCAAGCCACAATACAACATCCAAAATACACAAGAATACAAAAGTCTCAAAATTCTCAAAATATCTAAGATCTAAATCTTACGACAATTTAACTTCAAAAACATCATACACATATAACGAACGGACATCTTGACTTTCTTTCATCCGATCTCCCTCTTGATACCTGGAGATGGGGATGAAAGAGGGTGAGCTTTACAGCTCGTGGATAACATGTTTATAAATCAAAAAATAAGCAAAAACCATTTTCGAAATTCATTGTCATTTTAATAAAATTTCACGGTTGAACCATAAATTGCTTATTTCTCTAAATTCTCAACTTTTCAAATCATTTATGAACACTTTTTAAAACATGTATGCAGTACACTTATAAACAAAACAAAGCACATAACACATCATAAATGGTTTGGGTCAGTCCAGAAACAGAACGTACTGCACATTTCCGCATAGTGGTCCTGTGCAACCGTGAACAAAACGTACTACACCTTCCCGCATCGCGGTCCGGTGTAGCCGTGAATTTATGGGAGTCCTTAACGGAGCTGCAATGCCATTAGCGGGCAGGCGGGCGAAGCCTAGACAAGTACACTTGACTACTTGTGGGACCTAACCAAACTCACATAACAGATAGTTCATACTTGAAAACATATTTGCTCGAAGGTACATTTTGAAAATTCAGTTTTCATATCATGTCATATTTCATACAAATGTCATTCACAATTTCAATTAAAAAGTCACATAACAAT
>JANZLD010000235.1:54148199-54172385 GCA_026413575.1 Erythroxylum carthagenense | reverse complement strand
TATATATTGACATATAGTAACATATTATAATTACTTAAATATTTAAAAATGTCAAAGTTATTTTCGCTGACATTTCTATGCATGATTTTTTTAGTTTAATCCTTTTAACATATGATGTTTCGATTAAACATAGAGTATCTAACTAATGTTTACTCTATTTAAATCTATTCATATTAGTTCTTTAATATTAACATTTGTAAGGTTAAATCATGGCCTTTGAAAAATATGATTGGACTTAAATAGATTTAAGACGTTATATTATTTTAGTGATACAATAAATAGGTTGCTAAATTTTTATGTCACAAAACTATAATTAAACCAATAACATTATCTCCTTTTATAATGATTATGTGCTACTTTTTATTTAAAAACCTAAATTGTTCTCATATCTTTTAAGACTATTTTGCAGTAATTACACACAATTCTTTTTTTTTTATTACACAAGGAGATTATACAACTAAACTAAAGCCCGTAGGTACTGAGCGCCCTGCGCATCGCGGCAGAGAAGCTCCTGAATGCCAAAAGGAGGCTCAGGGAGGAGATAGAGACCCGGACTGCATGCCCCAACAAGATGAACTAGGCGGTCCACGCACTGGTTGCCTTCCCCGTACACATGCTGCAGGTGAATTACACACAATTCTAAACATACACCTTTCTTCTACAAATGACAAAAACAGTACGAAGTCTGGATCTCCCGATATTCTTATGGTCAGACATAACAATTAAATTATTGTACAGTTCGAGGACTATGATGATTCATGAGATAAATTATTGTGGATTCTGATTTATGACACAAAATCTTCAATGATTTCAATCATAGAGCTTATGGGCACATTTTTTTGTAAAAAGAAAGTTGTGTCGTGATTCTTTAAAGTAATTGTTAAAATTATTCATAAAAATTATTTAAATTTCTCTGTACAATTTATAAAATTATGAAGCTAGTCAAATTCATGGTTAAGAGCAAAAGGTGCACGATATTACATTTTTTCATCCAATAATAAAATGTAATATCTTATTATGCCAATTTGGAATTTCCATCGTACAACTAGAAGGAGGTGGATTCTTCAAAGGTTTTCATGGATTTACAATATAAATGAACTAATTTAGTTACCGTATTTAAAAAAATTTTAAGTGAGAGTATCTTATAATTGCTGTAAAATGAATGCATTGAAATTAATGGATCAATTGCTTTTACAACTTTTTAATATATTTAAAATTTAAATATATTTTGTAATATTGTATCATCATATTTTCATTTAATTAGTCTCAATATTTAACATTAATTTATGGTGTAAATTAATGTGGATCTTTCCTTTCTTGGAGTAAATAAAAACATTTAAAGATTATCGCTAATTTATTTTGCCACTAAAAATGATATTAAAATTGTATATGTTACAATCAACTGAGTATAAACATTAAATCCTATGTGACTAGATAACAAACAAGCATTTTCTATGTTTTCGTTTTTTATAAATCGACATAAATACATATTTAAGACTGGAATAGGATAGGAAAATGCTAATTCAGATGGTCCAAACATAATTTTCGAGGATAATTTTCGAGATAAGGCACGTTTTTCTCTGTACAAATTAGAACACGTGCCTCTGTATATATATATATATATTTTAAAAATATTGTATTAACGAAATTGACAAACAGCTTCAAATTGTCAATCTCAATACAGAATACTTCGTGGCCAAGAGTTGAAGGAAAGTTATGTAATTAATATTTTATATTTTTAAAAAAAAACCATATTTTAAGTCAAATATATGACTTTTTGGTTTAACTCCTTAATTGAAGCCTTATTAGTTTAACTCCTTAACGACGTCAAATTGAATTGCCTTATAGTAATTAGCGAGATCTTTATACAATTGGGATGGGAATTGCACGGAGGGTAAATAACATGTGGGTCCAATTGCGCCTTTCGACATGTCGACTACAGGCTAAAGTGGGCACAATGTAGTAAAAGTGGGTCCCGGAGACCACGCAAGGCATGTGCATATCTGTAAACTGAATGTAAAGGAAAAAGAAGTGAAACGGGAACTCGCAAGCCGCCCAAAATTAAATATGTTTTCTTTGAAGGAAACGTATTGTTCAGGCCAGTTTACAATAGTCTTCTAGGGTAACTTTTAAAATTCTTAGAATAAGAAAAACTATTCTCATCTTAATTGTGTACATATATATATATATATATATATATATAAAGAGAGGGAGACATAGATAATTTGTTACCTCTATATCCTATTAAATTTTCAAAATGGCGTTTTAAATAAAAAATTAAGTAATTAAAAAAATGTTGAAAGTAGCTAAAAAATGTATTTCGTTGCTCTAACTTTATGTTACTTTTATATTTGGGTATGTATCATTTTGGTTGTTAAATAATCGTTGCTCTAACGTGACATCTATTATTATATGGGGACACGTGGAGTGGAAGTCCATTTGCGAAAAGGCGTAATCCACGTGGGGACGGGGATGGCTTCTTTGCTAAAGCAAAGTTCAAAACAGTCCCCACTTTTCCAATTTTCGCTCAACAGCTTTTTGTTTGTGTGACTCTGGAGGGAAGTGGATTCAGTACATCTCCTCAAAGAACGACTCAAACATGGCAAGGCGGAATTTGCAAATCTTTTTTTTTTTTTGGTTGAGTTGATTACAAAAAAAGAGAGTACAAATGTGATAACATATGGTGGGGGTATAAAGCTCCGCACGCATCATCGTGAAGAAGTTCCTGAAAGGCCACCGGAGGCGCCTGTCCTTTTTTAATCATTAAACATGCAATTTTTGAATAGTAAAAATAACTAAAATAATTACCCGAAGATTAGAAAAGTTTTATATTATAAGATTTGGTTGTTTGCATATTAAAAGAAAAAAGTCAAATTAACATGGTCTTTATTTATGCGGAAGATAAATAATGTTTCAAAAATGGGAAGAAAATTGAACTTGTAAAATAAGAAATTTAAGATTTAAAAAGTAATTAGTATTAATCGTTATAAAATTGATTAAAAATTAAATAAAATTTAAAAATTTAAAATATTATTGAAAAATATTATCTTTATTTATTAAAAAATTTAAAATTTAATAAAAATAAATTGATTTATTTTGATTTATGAAAATTATTAATTTAAAAAATTGGTAGATTAATTAATAAACTAATCAATTTTTAATTATAAGAGTTATTAAAAGAAATCAAAATTTTAATGGTTGAATCCATTGAGTTTTTTAATCATTTAAAATAAATTTAAAATTTAGATTTAACTCTATTAATTACTTGAATTAATGACAAAAAAAAAAAGAGAAAGAGGGACCTATCCAATACAGCCGTAATACACTCTCATCACCTAAATTTAAACTTCAAACATTAAGGAAAGAGACCTCACCAAATGCAAAACCCAATTAAGGAAGGTAAGATCAAATTTTCAGGTCCTTGTTGTTAGGAGGCAGTTAACCGTCATAATTGGCACCAAAACTTAATAAGCTTCACTGGCAAGCGAGGTAATCACTAATTAGGTAGGTGATGATTCAATTTTAAATAGGTCCAAAGATTAAAACCGCGGGTTGTTTCAAATCCAAGGCTAATTATAACTAATTAATAATAATTAGGTTACTCAGAGAGCAGTTAACAGAAAGCTACAGCCCAACTCTAATGGACGCCATAACCACTCTATTGTAATTGCTCCTTCGCTTTATATTTGGCTCCTTCTCCTAGTCGTAACAATCACATGTCCAAAACGACATCTCTTACATGCGTAGTGAGCCACATAGAAGCGAGAGAAGGCGAAGCTTTGACTTCTCGCCAAATCTTTGTTGCTCTGCTATTCAGACAGCTCGATCCATTGGTTTGTTCTCTGTTTGTTTGTACCTTGGGGTCTGCTTTTGTGATGTTTTTGGCTGTGATTACGGAAATGTGTGGTGGGTTTGATCCGGAAAAGTTCTCGAGTCAAAAAAAGATACGGTTACTACATTTTGATCCGTCTCAAGTTTGATGGCTCATTTTAGTTGCTAATGCTTCACATTTTCGGTTTTCTCAGAAACAATGGAATTATATTTTGAGGGTTGAGGTTAACCAAAATTGAGATCTCTGTGATTGTTGCAGAGTTAAGTTCAAAAATGTTATAAAAAGGGATGGAAACAGCCAAAGGAAAAAGCTTCCCAGTTTGGAATTTCTTCACATGACAGTGGTGAAGATTCTTGGAGAAGTCTGAAACCTTCCTTGAAAGGGACTCTGAATTCTCGATCACCAAGGTAAAATTGAAAAAAAAAAGGTATCTTTGTTCTTTGTTTTGGTTTCTGGGGTTTCGTTCTGCCGATAAAGTTTTTTAATTTGGAAATGCTCTAAGGTAACATGAGAAGAAGTCTTTGACAGACTGTTACTGGGGACCATTTAGGAAAACTCCAAATTATGCTAAATAATTAGACAAGCCACCGTCTGGTTGACTAACGAATCATAGCTTATGAATTGTCACATGTACTTGGCCATGAATCATGACATTTTCTTTAATATAGTGAGAAATGTCTGCAAAAGATATCCGGAATTCTGTCGGTGAATTTATCACTAACCCATGATTAGTTTGTCGATGTAGATTATTGTGGGTGTTTAAGGTTCACTGGCCCTTGTGTTTTGTAGGTACCTCTCAACATGGTTGTTTTATTCAACTAATCTCGACCACAACGCATTGACTGGATAAGTAGAGAAAAAGCTGTCATTTATTTATGGTCCATATGAAGATGAATTGACTTCCCTGTATGGTATATTCTCTAATCTTGTTCCCAGAACTGGTGAGAAATGGGTGTGGCTTATGAGGAAGAGCCAATGCAGAGGCCAACAGGAGATGTGGAGAAGATTTTTGTTTCAGTTCGTCTACGACCTTTGAGTGAGAAGGAGATTGCTAGAAATGATGTGTCAGATTGGGAATGTATCAATGATGCTACCATCATGTACAGGAACAATCTTTCAGTTTCAGAGAGGTCCATGTACCCAACTGTCTACACATTTGGTGAGAAGTTCTTTGTTTTTTCTTTTTCAAATGTATCGCCCAGTTTTACTTATTTCCCTTGTCAACGGCATCTCAACTGTTCATCCTGCGTCTAAGTTTTCCGGTCTTCGTATTCTGTTACTACTGAAATGATTGATGTCATATTCTACATTTTGAGTTTTATTTTAGTAGTGTGAATTTTACTTTCTATAAGCAAATCTGTTGGAAGCTGTTCAAAATCATATGAGTCTTTTCTTTCACTTTTCTATTTTTCTGCCCCTGGGTTGTCTATAATGCTAACTTCTCTTTGGTTTTATTCCATTTTTTCTTTCTTTGTTGTTGGCTGCAGACAGAGTATTTAGTCCTGATTGCTGTACAAGGCAAGTGTACGAGCAAGGAGCCAAAGAAGTTGCTCTTTCTGGTGTCAGTGGTATAAATTGTAAGTACATATCTTTTTATTAGCTCAATTTGTTTCTTGGACTTCACTCTTAGCTCCATCTTTACCTTTATTTGCTAAACCTTATCAGTTTAACTGATACATTGCTTTCAGCAAGTGTATTTGCATATGGACAAACTAGTAGTGGAAAGACATTTACCATGAGTGGAATTACCGAATACACTGTGGCAGATGTCTATGATTACATAGAGAAGGTAGTGTATTATCATACTTGTTACCCTAAATCCTGTGTTCACTTAAAATCCCTTGGACTTCCCTTGATTGAGAAAACTAGTGGTTTTCCTTTCTTATAGCACAAGGAAAGAGAATTTGTCTTGAAATTCTCTGCTTTGGAGATCTACAATGAGTCTGTTAGAGACCTCCTTAGTACTGACTCTACCCCTTTACGACTTCTTGATGATCCAGAGGTAATTCTCATCCCAAGTCTGGTGAGGTACTGCTTTTATAGTTTTTTATTGAAATAACAACTTTGTGAACAGAGAGGAACTGTTGTTGAGAAACTCTCTGAGGAAACTATGCGGGACTGGAGTCATTTTCAAGAACTTCTTTCTTTCTGTGAAGGTAAGTCAGGCTCTTAACTATCTTACTTTTACGTCAGGCTCTCACTATCTTACTTTAACTAGATGATTGGTTACTGCATACTCAACCCATCCCTGGTGCTTTTTACAGCTCAAAGACAAATAGGCGAGACTTCCTTAAATGAAACAAGCTCTAGATCGCATCAGATTCTGAGACTGGTACGATTGAGTAGTTATTTCATTATGAATTCTCAAATCCCTACTGTTCTTACTCACTTTTTGTGCATGACAGGCAATTGAAAGTTCTGCACGTGAATTTTTAGGCAATGACAAATCAAGCACCCTCATGGCCACTGTGGTATGATTCATTGAATTGTTCGTTAGTTGACTTAGTAAACCAGACAGCTTCAGCAGCTGTTTTGATCATTATTTTCTCGACAGAATTTTGTTGATTTGGCGGGAAGTGAGCGTGCATCCCAGACATTATCAGCTGGCGTGAGGTTGAAGGAAGGTTGCCATATAAATCGCAGCTTATTGACATTGGGGACTGTCATCCGTAAATTAAGGTTGGTCTCCAGAAAATGTCAAATTTCATATTTCACTGATACTGGAGGAGTATGTTAGTGGACTCTGCCTTATGAAACCATTTTGTTGGGATTCAAGCTTAAGCATTCAAGTTATACATTTGCATGTTTGTAACACTTTTGAGTTTTATTTTAATCCAGTTGTATGAATACCTGCCTTGAAACTTGAATTATCTGCCCAATCTTTTTTTTGCAGCAACAAGGAATGATGTAGTTATCAAAATAAAATACTCTTCTATAGCTCGCTGATGAATTTTTTCAGTATTCCCTAGGAAAACACTGGACCTCATCTGTGTGTATTTCACCTTAATATGGAAAGAAATGAAGATCCACGGTGGTGAATTTATACATTACCAAGTATGACTTGTCAAATTGCCACAGGCTAAATGCATCAACAGCGTATGGATTGTGGCACTTGTGGCCAGGGACATGACAGCAACAGTGGCAGTGATAGTCTGTTATGAACTTGTTAAATTTCACCAATTTTCATTAGGATTGAATCCACTCAAGTTCAGTCACATATGGCCTCTGATTGATTATTCTTAAACTGTTCAAAAGTTGTTAAGCGTACATAAAATCATTTATTCTACAATTGACAAAGCAATGTGCTAGAAATTGTCTCCTGTGGCATTAGCTTAGGTGTTCATCATGTATTGAATTAGGCTAATTGTTTGACTAATGCCAATTTAAGCTGGCGCTGTCTTCCCTGAACTTCAATTTCTGAACTTTTCCTGGGCAGTCATCAATTACGGCTATGAACTCCTACCTCCCTTGACATTTGCACAGGTCACCCCAGCATGAACCTAATTGTCAGATCTGCTTCTCATAAATGTTTTGTTGGGTGCAGCAAAGGAAGAAATGGACACATTCCTTTTAGAGACTCAAAGCTGACTCGCATCCTGCAGTCTTCCTTGGGAGGCAATGCCAGGACTGCCATTATCTGTACCATGAGCCCTGCCAGATCCCATGTTGAGCAGACTAGAAATACCCTCTTGTTTGCCAGTTGTGCTAAGGAAGTTTCAACTAATGCACAGGTCAATGTAGTAATGTCAGATAAAGCATTGGTAAAGCAACTACAAAGAGAACTGGCTAGATTGGAAAACGAGTTAAGAAATGCAGGACCAAATAGTGTTGGATCAGATTCCACTGCTTTGTTAAGAGAGAAAGACCTTCAGATTGAAAAGGTGACAAGTGCCCCTCCAAAATGGCTGTTTCACAGCTATTAGGTCTCTTGAGCATTGGCATAGTCCCACATCATATCAAGATTTTGGTTTCAGCAAGAATTTGTATGAAATGTTTTCCATAGTGTTTAGCAAGATAACAAGGTATTTGAGCATCAAAACAAAGGTTTCTGTCTGCATTGCATTCTCTGTTTGGAGCACAGTTTGAGAATTCTTTTATATCTGCCTATTTTCTGCACTATATGTGATTAATTGACAATAAACACAAAAGATTAATACTGTGTGAATGGATCCTTATGTGGCATTGTTTCCAGAATCAGCCATCTTCTGTTCTAGTGCTCTCTTCGTTTGCTAAAGTTTTCATAAGGATACTAGTGGCACAATATTGCTCCAATCTGTGTTAGATTTTAATTTTCCGGAGTTTTATAGTAAGGGTGGTGACATTTCAGTGGCGTGTCAAAGTCAACTGCTTTCTTGTTGACTGAATCCTTAATCTTTTAGCTTTTTCTAAGTGCAGCTAAGGAAGGAAGTTGCAGAGCTTAGTCAACAATTGCATGCTGTTCAGTCTCAAGTTCAGGATCTGGCAGAGGCAGCTGAAGAACATACACCTTCAGTAAGGGTATCTACCTGTTTCTCTTATTCTTTCTGCCATACCGGTTTCAAATTGACTTGTTCTTGTAAATGAAGGACCAATTTCATCCCAAAGTATCTTGCATATACAATTGATCTCTTCTTATCATTTCCAGGTGGATGCAGATTGTCACTATCCTAAACTTCGAGTGCGTCATTCATGGAGATCTGAAAATTCAATATCATATTCGCCAGTTTCAGAGGATCCCCAAACTGTAGATGTTGGTCTTAGGTCTTTCAGTGCATCTCAGTTCTCAGATGTGCAGAGTAGTTGCAGTTCTGAGGGGCAATACATTCAGTTAATTGAACTAGAAGACAATTTTCCTCAAACAAACTCCTCTCCTGAGCTTTCTATCCTAACCACTAGTTATGGTCATGATAATCATGGGGACGACGGTGAACAACAGACTAACAACATTTCTGGCGATTTATGCAAGGATGTCCAGTGTATAGAGAAGGAAGAGTCAAGCACCAATAGATTTGGAAATGTGACATTTTCAAGTCCTAGCTCAGATGGATATGTGAGCTCTAATGCTCCATCTACTCTTTCAAAGAAGGTCAACTCAGGATTGCCCGAGGTTGAGAACGAGGATAAAGAAAATGAAGTAGAGTCACCCCAACAGAAGGATCTGGTGGGGTTGAGTGACTTATATTCTGCGTTTGCCATCCCATCTCCCGAAAAACCATTACCATGCCTTGTGGAAGAAGACATATCGATCTATAAAAGCTTGAACTTGGTCAGGAGTAGGAGCTGCAGGGCAAGACTTATGGATGATTTGTCCACGTGGTGGCTTGAGGAGGGAGAAACGAATGATAGCACACCACCCATAGGTCTTGAGAAAGGTTTTATTTGGAGACCTCGAGGTTATCAAAGAAAAGTTGCTGCTTTGAAATTTGATCTTGGAAATGACATAGTCCCTAGAAACGTTTCCCAGGCTTCTGTGACCAGTGCTGGTGATGATGACTGTAAAGTGCAGAGAGCAGAACCTCCAACAGATTGTATGAGTAGCAGTGTCAGTAACTCAGGTGCCGGAATCATGCTCATGGATGATCCTTCAGTGAGTTCTTTTGTTTCCCCTTTCACCAATCATTTCTTTATGATAGCTCAAACTATGGTTATGAAATGTAAAAGGGACTTTTAAGAAATTAGTTCCACACCTTTTCTCTGTTTTTATCTCTAGTTGTGGATTTCTTTTGAAAGATGGACATGGAAAAGATTGGTATCCTATGCTTTGCTCATAAACAGGTATAATCTTACTGTCACTACCAAATCCAAAATTGGCAATGAAAGTATTTGCAAAATAATTATCCCCATTTCCACTTTATTAAAGTTGTTGCAGGGTGGGGCCAGGGAGTGGGGTTGAGTGTCAGTGTATGTATCTACACTATGCCTCACTGGGTGGCTTGTTGATCGTTAAACTAGTTACACATTTTATACTGATTCTTTTGGTTTGTAGGTGCAAGACTCGAAAATGAATTCTCCGGTTATACCTATGAGGAGTGTGAAAGATGTCGGTCTGGACCCAATTCCAGATGATGCAGAAAGTGCTCCAAAATGGCCTTTAGAATTCAAGACGGTCCAGATGGAAATTATTGATCTTTGGCATGCTTGCAATGTTTCACTGGTTCACAGGACCTACTTCTTTTTGCTGTTTAAAGGTGATCCAACCGATTCATTTTATATGGAGGTAGAGCTCAGAAGACTATCCTTCCTGAAGGAGACATTTTCCCAGGGTAAAAAAGCCATGGTTGATGGACGAATACTAACATTTCCTTCCAGGTACATAATTGGAAACTGAATATTATGTATATGTTTCTGGAACAAAGATAGCTTATTAGATATATTTTTTTGATCAATAGCTAACTAGATTTCCTTCTTTAACAGCAAAAGGGCTCTGAATCAAGAGAAACGAATGCTGTGCATGGAAATGCAGAAGAGGCTTTCTAGAGAAGAGAGAGAGAACCTGTTCTTGAAGTGGGGGGTTGCTCTGAATTCAAGCCATAGAAGGTTGCAGCTGGCTAATCGCTTGTGGACAAACACAACCAACATGGACCAAATCTCTGAGAGTGCCTCCCTTGTTGCAAAGCTAGTTGGTTTTGAAGAGCAGGCAGAGACTTTGAAGGAGATGTTTGGATTGCTCAATTTCACACCAAACTACCAAGGTTCTAAGGGATCTTCTTTATGGAGGCGCACTGTAATGTCTTTCTTGTAATCCTGTATGTGTGGAGACCCTATATTAGGATTTTTTTTTTTTTGAGTGGCTAATTGATAGTTCCTGCGTTTCCATTATGAATGGATTGCCTCTAAAGGTGTTTTTTCTTGCATCCTCTGATTTGAATAGTAATTGTTAGTGACCAAGATTGTAAATCTGCCCATACTAGGATTAACGTATGTAATTCCAGTGTAGTGCTTCCTGTGTCATCTTTTGAGTGTAAACTGTAGTATTTGGTAGCTATTAATCAAATAAGAATGTTGATATAGTGTCTGAAATCTGCACCTGTTTTAGCTCCTGTCTTATCTTTAGACGGAAGGTTTCAGATATTCTTTCTCCATTTGGAATACATGCTATGTCAGTATTCAAGGCTTCAGGCCACAACAGCATTCATCTAATTTAACAGTCCCAAGTCCAAAACTCAGAACTTGGTAAGTTCTTGAGTTCTGTTAAGATGGATTAGGGCTGAGAAAATCGCATGTTTCTTTAAAAGTTGAATCACTTTGACTTATGCCCAAAATTGACGCACTGAAATTAAGATATAAAAGGAAAATCCAACTAAATGCATCAATAGGGATTTGTTCATGATGTTCTTTAGTTTCAACACTGTTCGTGTTTCTGAATGTACAACTGCCATGTTCTTGCATTTTCTTTTCAATTCCGTTATAATCTTGGGATTTTCCATTATTCTTTTTGTTTATCTTGTGTTTGAGTGGGATCAATCACGAGTTTCTGCCAGAAACCCTACGACCTCAATAACTTTTCAGTCAAAACTCAAACTGGAATTAGAAATTTAATCAGGTGTTATTTTTTTCATAATTAACTCATACTATAACTAGCAAGCGAATTTAGTTTCACCAGAAAGACAGAATTCCTGACAAATGAATACGAATTTGCATGCGTAGACAGGTTGGTCCACGATTGATGGTAGATAAATAATACCGCATGTGATTATTATTATTTTTTAAAATCAAACAATTCATAAAAGGTAATTTTGTCTTTTACCCTGACCAATATATAATACAACAGAGTCCAGACATGGCATTATTGCTAAAAGTATAGTCACATAATTTGTCATGCCTAATGTTAATAACAAGCTTTTAAAGTAATAAAAAATGTCTGGACAGCGACAGCCATCCCTCTGAAAGTTGTATTACTTTTGGCCTCCCTCCCGCCAGTCTGTCGAAATTGGCACCAATTAGTGAAAGCAACCAATTTGATGCGGGGCCTGCTTTGGTTTGATTGGATCACAAACCCAGCTCAGGCTCAGCTTGTTTAGCTACGACAATGTCGTAGCTAGTAGCTTGCTTTTTCGTAACCCCAAAAAGTTCATTAATCCAACCAATTTCCTTATCTAATCTCTTCATAATTGGTGCCCATTTTGACCATTGAATCCAACAGTTACAAAGTGAAAAGCTCGAGAGGAGATACGGATCAATCACAAAGTCTTAAAGGAAAATGCTGGCAAGAAGCGTTTTGTTCATATTACTGCGATATGAATTAATCAGTCTAATGTAATCACTCACACGCCGAAACAGAAATAATATGAATGGATCATTCATAAATAACATTATAAAGGTCAAAGACCGGCCAGGGCCCAATGATGATATTAATTAACATCGAATCTACCTTTTATTAAATCTAGTTTAAAATATTTATTGAGCGCAGGAGGAGGAAGGGGACGGAAACAGAAAGAGGGATTCTGTCTCCGTTAAGAAATCTCAAAAAGCCTCAGGTTCTGTAGTTGTGTGTTTCGTAGTGTTGTTGTGGGTCTCTTTCTGTAACACAATCACTGCAGCCAACACCACTGCGCACTCCGGCGCACCATATGGCTACCCAACTTCTCTTCTCGTCTGCCAACTCTGTCTTCTCCTCTCTGCTACAATACGCTCCCTATGCAGCCTCCCTTATCCACCACCAAACTCTGTGATTTAAGTACACTATTCTTTTCCGCTTATTCCCTCCTGATATTTATTCAGCATGAAGATTCTTGTTTTGTTACTATTGGTGGTATGCACACCCTTTTTATCCTACGCCGCCGACGACAACAGTAGACTCTCAGAGATTGAAGCTCTGACCTCCTTCAAGCTCAATCTCCAAGACCCACTCGGAGCGTTCAACGACTGGGACCCCTCCACCCCCTCCGCCCCTTGCGACTGGCGTGGCGTTTCTTGCTCCGCCAACCGAGTCACGGAGCTCCGCCTCCCCCGTCTCCACCTCGCTGGACCTATCAGTGATCAGCTCGGTAACTTGCGTATGTTGCGGAAGTTAAGTCTCAGGTCAAACTCACTCAACGGGACAATACCTCCTTCTATCTCTAACTGCATTCTCTTAACCGCCGTCTCTTTGCAGTCCAACTCACTCTCTGGCAGCCTCCCACCTGAGTTGGGTAACCTCACCAATCTTCAAATCCTCAATGTCGCTCAAAACCGCGTTGCTGGAAAAATCTCCAGCGATCTTCCTCAAAATCTCCAGTACCTTGATCTATCAGGAAACTCATTCACTGGTTCAATCCCAGCAAGTATTGCCAACTTATCACAGCTCCGACTGATCAATCTCTCGTACAACCAGTTCTCCGGCGCCATTCCTGCGAGGTTCGGCGAGCTTCAGTATCTTCAGTACCTATGGCTTGATAACAATGCGTTGGAGGGGACTTTGCCGTCAGCGATAGCTAATAGCTCTTCGCTTGTGTATTTGAGTGCAAATGGAAACTCTCTTGGAGGTGTGATTCCGGCGGGAATTGGAGCGCTTCCGAAACTGGAGGTCGTTTCTCTATCGCAAAATAAGCTATCGGGGTCGCTTCATTCCTCGCTGTTCTGTAACGGGTCGGTTCATCCGCCTTCGATAAGGATTTTGCAGCTGGGTTTCAACTCGTTTAATGATATTGCTAGGTCCGAGTCAGCTACTTGTTTCAGCGTCTTGCAGGTTTTGGATTTGCAGCAGAACGAGATACGTGGTGAGTTACCCGTTTGGTTGACAAAGATTGTTACTTTGACAACGTTGGATGTTTCCGGGAACCTGTTTTCCGGTGTGATTCCACTGGAGATTGGGACCTTGACGAGGTTGAAGGAGTTAAAAATGGCTAACAACTCGTTCAGCGGAATGGTTCCGGAAGAAATCGTGCAATGCAGTTCATTGAATGTTCTTGATCTCGAAGGTAACCTCTTTACTGGTGAAATCCCTTCATTTTTGGGTAGTATGAGATCTTTGAAGGTGTTGTCTCTTGGTGGTAATCAGTTCTCGGGTTCGGTTCCCCCAAGTTTCCGAAATCTCACACAGCTTGAGACCTTGAGTTTAAGGGGCAATAGTTTGAAAGGAAGCTTCACAGTGGAGCTTATGGGATTTAGCAACTTGACTACGTTGGACCTCAGTGGAAACAGTTTTTCCGGTGAGATTCCTGCTGACATCGGGAACTTGAGTAGGATAACATGGTTGAATCTGAGTGGTAATGCATTTTCAGGGATTATACCAGCTAGTCTGGGAAATTTATTGATGCTGAGGACTATTGATTTGAGTAAACAGAATCTATCTGGAGAGCTACCGTCTGTCATTACAGGCTTACCAAATCTTCAAGTTGTTGCCTTTCAGGAGAATAAGTTGTCTGGGGAAGTTCATGAAGGGTTCAGTAGTTTGGTCGAATTGCGTTACTTGAATCTCAGTTCCAATGTACTTTCTGGACATATCCCGTCGACATTTGGCTTCCTTAGGTCGTTGGTTGTTCTGTCACTGTCCAAAAACCACATTTCCGGGTTAATTCCTCCAGAGCTTGGTAACTGCTCTGATATCAAAGTCCTAGAGTTGCAAGCGAATTCTTTGATTGGCCACATTCCAGCTGATCTCTCTGGCCTTTCGAATTTGAAGCTGCTTGATCTGGGTAGGAACAATTTATACGGTGAAATCCCTCCGGAGATCTCCAAATGCTCATCATTAAATTCATTGCTTTTGGACAATAACCATCTTTCAGGCAGCATACCGGACTCATTACATAATTTATACAACTTGACATCTGTGGACCTCTCTTCTAACAACTTGAGCGGAAAGATTCCTGCTAGTCTTGCACGAATTCCTGGATTGGTATACTTCAATGTGTCGAGGAATAATCTTGAAGGTGAAATTCCAATCACATTAGGTTTGAGATTCAATCAATCCGCATTTTCATATAATGAAGACCTATGTGGAAAGCCATTAGACACAAAATGTGTGGATGTTGCTGCAAGAGACAGAAGGAAAAGGTTGATTCTCTTGATTGCTGTGACTGTAGGTGGTGCTTTCCTTTTATCAATATGCTGCTGCTGCTACGTTTTCAGCCTCTTGAGGTGGCGCAAGAGGCTAAAGCAGCATGCAGCCAGAGAAAAGAAACGAAGCCCAGCAAGGGCAAGTTCAACTACAAGTGGAGGAAGAAGAAGTTCAGAAAATGGTGTTCCAAAGCTTGTTATGTTCAATAACAAGATTACAGTTGCAGAAACGCTTGAAGCAACCAGACAGTTCGATGAGGATAATGTTCTGAGCAGGACAAGGTATGGCTTGGTGTTCAAGGCATGTTACAACGACGGAATGGTGCTCTCAATACGAAGACTCCCCGACGGATCGCTAGACGAGAACATGTTTAGAAAAGAAGCTGAATTTCTGAGCAAAGTCAAGCATCGCAACTTAACAGTTCTTCGAGGCTATTATGCTGGTCCACCAGACATGAGGCTCCTAGTTTACGACTACATGCCTAACGGTAACCTCGCCACACTCCTTCAAGAAGCATCTCATCAAGATGGCCATGTCCTAAATTGGCCAATGCGTCATCTCATTGCTCTTGGAATAGCTCGTGGAGTAGCATTTCTGCACACATCCAACATGATCCACGGTGATGTCAAGCCGCAGAATGTGCTATTCGACGCAGATTTTGAAGCCCATCTTTCTGACTTCGGCCTAGACCGACTCTCCATCGCAACCCCAGCGGAGCCCTCCACTTCAACAACAGTTGGCACATTGGGTTACGTCTCACCAGAAGCAGCGTTAGCAGGAGAGCTCACAAAAGAATCAGATGTCTACAGCTTTGGCATAGTCCTCCTCGAGCTGCTGACTGGAAAAAGGCCGGTAATGTTTGGACAAGACGAGGACATAGTGAAGTGGGTCAAGAAGCAGCTTCAGAAGGGTCAAATTACTGAACTTTTAGAGCCAGGTTTGCTTGAGCTTGATCCTGAATCATCAGAATGGGAAGAATTTTTACTTGGAGTCAAAGTGGGACTGCTCTGCACGGCACCCGACCCGCTTGACCGACCCATGATGTCCGACATTGTCTTCATGCTCGAAGGTTGTCGTGTCGGTCCCGATATCCCGTCATCGGCTGACCCCACCTCACAGACGTCGCCAGTCCAACAACCCGAAACGTGATCCAATGACCCGATACTGCACTTAATTCAGTCGTTTTTTAACCGATTTTTTTAATGTGCATGAAACAGTAGCCGAAATTTGTTAGAACTTTTCTTGCACTGCTTGATTCAACTTTTCTTTTCCCCTTTTTCCTTAATTATCGCGGGCCGGCGGGACCACCGTGGGTGAGTGATGGTTGAAGTCCAAAAGACGTAGTTTATAGTCAACGAGCCCCTGCCGAAAATAATATTCGGTGAAATGACAGATCGTGGGGTCCATCACATCCCGCCAAAGGAGAGAGTATTCACGAATAAATTCTGCCACGTGGAAGTACAGTGCCTCGGGAAGGTACTTTTAAGTGGGAAAAATAGCCGTTGGTGAGTCGTGGGGTTCGGGGGTTGTAACAGACAAGACAAGCTGGCTAAAAAAGAAAGTGTCATTTTGTAATCTTCCTGATGCCACGTGGAGTGGCTGTGTTTGTCTTGTTGGACACGACTCCACGTGAAGTCTTCTGTCCGGTTATGATTTAACCCGAAAAGAGGATGTGTTCCCCTTAGTCTTAAGTGAGGAAGTGGGAAAGCGTAAATTCATTTTATATTGCGGTGGGGTGCGTTGATCCTTCAATCATTTTGTTGATTTTGTAATATTTGTCTACCCCAGTGGCATGGGCCGACAAAGTTTGCATTTTTTTGGATCGTTGTTTCGGCCTTTCGTTTGCCCCAATGCATGGTCCGCGTGCATCTTTCCGAAAGAGAGTTATGTCATTTTTTATTCATAAATCAGAACAAATAAGCTCTATCTCATAATATATAAATAATGGAATCCCAACTAAGAGTTCTCTTCACAAAGGTTTATATTTTCCGTTTAGACACACCGACATCTGACAGCCCAAGCAGCGTTAGGTTTGACCAGGTTACTTAATAACTTCTGTTCAACCCACCACCCTGGACACGTTCTTCATCGACCACTGACAATGGAGGAGGATATAACTTTGTTAAAAGCACAAGCATGCTGTTGTCTTATCCACAGACTCTTTTATAGTTACATGCAAAAACAAATCATATAAGCTTTTAAATGAACTGATCATTACCCTTTATCAATCAAATTCTGTAGCATTCCTATGTAAATGAGACATTGCACACATGCAACCATAACACGAACAAATCTAACAAATAGATAGGTCATTTGCAATTTTGACCACAAAGCAATTACACATTTAGTATTCCAGGATATCAGCTGTCAATACAACTTTAACAAAACCTCTTGATGATACTTCTTCATCCAGGGTCCAATACTAGAAGTAGAGTAGGACGAAGAATCAGATAGCTACACGAAAAGCTTGAAATTGCAAGACTACTTTGTAAACTGAAGCAAGAAATTGCTCATATTTATTTTATCAATTCCATTAAAACTCCTTTATAATCAAGAACTAGTAGGGAGAAAGAGCTCCGTCAAAAAGTTAACAGTGACTAGCCCAGATTACAGCGTTTTGATAGGAGAGGTTAGCTGTCTCCAGCTTCACCAAAATCAAATCCAACGTTAAGACTATGAGTCCAACAGTACGTACACATCTACATTTCTCGAGAAAATATACTGAGGTAATTGTATAACCCTGAGAAAGAAGGCTCAAGAAGTAAGTGTTCTTTTAAAGAGACCTGGAATTAAGCGCAACAAAAGAACGAAGAAATTTCAACAAAGAAAGAATTGGCTGTAGCAGAGATGTCTAATAACATTTCACAGTGATGAGAGAGGGCGTAATCGTGATGCTTTTGTTTACTCAATTGCACAAATTTTTGATAAATCACCTTACATTCTGTAAACCAGCTTTCAACATGACCGTCAGACAATATACGTACAGAATACAACAAAATGCCACAAAAAGAATAACGAACTTTATTTCAGGGAGACAATTGCTCGGAAGTATAAATATATGGAGCAATCCCAAAGATATATTTGGAATACATGCATCAGAAGCAACAACAGCTACAAACTCTATATTCTTTAACTTTTAAGAGTGACTTGATCAGTTCTAATCTGCTCTGGATTGGCCAGCTCGGGAAGAGAGGATGATGCCAACAATGAGTCCATACAATGCCAAAGCCTCAGCAAATATAAGAATAAGAATCATACCAACGAAAAGCTTTGGCTGCTGTGCATTAGCTCTGCAAAAGATACACTGAATAAAATCAGTTTCATCTTCATAGGAATGTCAGTTATCAACGATCGAGGCAAAGCTCCTGACAAGTGATCAAGATAACAAAGTATAATCATTCCAAAACCAGGAGCAATGAAAGTAATGCTTTCAAAACTTTTTAACTACATTTGAAAAGCATTCCAATCAGTCATCAGTATTTTGAGTCGATAAGATATCATAGAGCAATGTATTCAAACTTCAAGTCAATGCCCTCGTGCCAAAATCAAAGATATCTGGGATAAGAAGTAACATATACAACCAGGAGTTCATACATGTTCAAACTCAGTAATTTGCTTGTTTACAATCTACTATAGTTTTATGTAATCCACATTCCTCTAGCAATGACAAATAAATAAAATATTTTCCTATTAATCCAGTAATTATTGAAGTGTATTAGTAACCCCACAAAGAACGCATTACTAACCAGATGAAAAAGTTTATACCTTTGGCTACACAGAGAACAATTAACATGTAAGCTGTATTTAGACAATAACCTAGAATTACTATAATACTCTCTTCCACAACGTCCAATAATCAGACAAAAGGGACAAAAAAAAAAGGACCTTATCAAAGTTTTCAACTTCACAATGATACAGTTCGTAATGGGAATACGCTTAATCACATCGATACTGTCACACCATCACCATACCATGTTCATTTCACACTATAATCACCATCAATCAATCAACTTTGGATAAGATTAGTCAAAACAAAGACAACGCACTAAAGTTACATAAGTCACTGTATCCTAATACACCGCCAATCCAGTTACAGCACAATAAATCGAATCACTACCACTTCCCATCACCATAAGCAGCGCAAAAAGAAACTCTAATACAGGCAACCAGATTATAGAAAATATTAATGGGGTTGTTAAGTACCTAACACCAGCATCGCCAACAATACCAATGGCCATACCAGCAGATAAGCCAGCGAGACCACAAGCAAGGCCCGAAGAAAGATGTGCATAGCCATCAAAGAGGTAATAAGATTTGGCTTTGGGGTTAATTCCGGTGCTGATAATAACAGCGATAATCAGACCATAAATACCCAGAACTCCGGCCATAACAACGGGCACTATCGATTTCATTACAAGCTCTGGCCTCATCACACCCATCGACGCCACACCCACTCCACTCTTTGCCGTCCCATAGGCAGCTCCCATACCTGCACATTGAAAATTATTCAAAGACTCAAGCTTTGTTACATCGAAGATGAAAATTTTAGAATTGGAAAAGGTACGTGTCAGCGTTTGCTTTTACAAGAGAAAACGAGAGCTGCCGCTGCTCCTAGGAAGCCGAAGAACGGGGCTGTCTCATCGCCACTAAATGAAGAAGACGCCATTTTTCGTTGATAAACCTTTCGTATTCCGATCAGTGAATTGATCCAACAAAGAAATGGTCAGATTTGAGGACTCCAGCGGTTCTTACTTCTCTCTCACCAGGTAAGCACCCACGATTCTACGACGGAGTTCGGTCTGGACTCGAGCCGAAAAGTTATCTTGGGCCAAGACCATATTGGGAAGATGGGTATCGGCTTTTCCTTTTTAAGCCGCAACTTTTAGGCTGATGAATCCAATGAATTCACGAGCTCCAAAACAAAATTTTGGGAAGGATATTGCCATGCGTCCACTAAATTCTATCCGCTGATGCATAGTCGCAAACTTGAAATTATTATTACCAACTCAAGCTGCAAACCTTGGTAGGATAAGTCTTCCTATGAAACCAAAACTACTGTTCACATCTGACGATGTTTAGAATAGATATGCTGGTAGCTCTAACATCATTAGAAGTTGTTATTCTGTTAACTTTGTCAGGTACAACCATGCATAATGCATCAACATACTCCAGATTGCTAGAAGAATTTACTTTAGCTTCACCTTGTATAACTGCAGGACATGAAGCTTTGATGTCCAAGTATTTGCTGGATTTTAAGTTCAGATTCTACCTAGCCACCTAGGCAGAGATTAAAGCTGTCATTTCTCATACTGCAAAACAGAATACAATATAAAGGAAGCATATGAAGATTTGTTACACGAGAGGATTACCTTAAAAGAATTTAAATATTATTAATAAAATATAAATAATTTATAGCACAAACTTAAATATCAGTTTGTGTAATTTTTATAACAAATTTAAAAGTGTGATTATAATATTCACCTATCTTCTTATTTTATGTATAAAGAAACAAATTCAAACATTTAAGAGTAAAATTTACGCAGATTTCAATTTTATAGATTTTAAGTTATAAATCAATATTTACTTTTAAATACTTCACACAAAACTATTGTCATCACAAATACTTCGGATGATGACAATAGTTTATATTGTGAAGCAATAATAACAATTGAAAGTATGAGTTCGTTACTTGATGTATAACTCTTCGAATTAAGAGTTATTTTTCACATGACTTCTAGAAGAGAATAGTTACATCATTACGAACCTATCTCAAGAGGATTTATATATAATTGTGACAATTATCCTCTAAAGGTTGTTGGTATTGGAATTATCAAGTTAAAGACATATGATGATATTATTCATACTTTTTAAGAAGGGTGGCATATTGAGGGCTTAAAGAAGATTTTTTATCTTTAAATCAATAAGATGATCTTGGGTGAAAAATAACAATTTTTAATAAGATTTTGAAGATAACTTAAGGTTCACTTGTACTTTAAAAGAGAAAAAAGATAATTAAAAACTTATACAAATAAAAGGAAAAGACATTACTAGAAGTAGAAGCATTAATCACTTCAAGCAATCAAAAGTGAAATATCTTCAATGTTATGTATATATATCTAAATAAGGAATGAAGATCCTTACTAAATAAAAGTTACTCCTTAGATATGTATATATATCTAAGCAAGGAATGAAGATCCTTACTAAATAAAAGTTACTCTTTAGACTTATAAAGGTATCATTACTTTTTTATGAGAATTGTGTTATAAGTAAGCAATAACGTGTAAAATTTACACGTCAAATTCGAGAAGCAAGGTTGTTCTTCACTTGATTCACTCTGATATGTGGTAAACACTGGTTCCATCTCTAAGAGGAACAAACTACTTTGTCTCTTTTATTGATGATTATGCCAAGAGATGTTGGGTGTATCATAACAAGAGAAAAGAAAATGTGTTCTTAATCTTCAAAGTTTTCAAAGTGCATGTTGAACTTGATTCTAATACAAAGATCAAGTGCTTAAGGATGAAAAATAGAGGAGAATAGATTGTTAATGAATTTGGTGTATTATATAAGAAAAAAGGCATTAAAAGATAGTTTATTGTTACACGCACTCCTCAAAAATAGAATGATGAAATGGATGAATAGAACTTTGTTATAAAGAGAAAAAGCAATGTTGAGATCTCTAATACTAAATAAGGCCTTTTGGAAAGAATTGGTCAATATCGCATGTTATATAATGAATCGAAATTTATCAATTACAATTGAGTTGAAGATGTTAATGCATAGATGGATAGGGAACCTAGTCAATTATTCCCACCTCTTTGTATTTTAAAAAATCAAAAAGTTGAATCTAAAATCTATAAAATGCTTGTTAAGATATATTGACAAAGTAAAGAGACATTTGTATGACTCTAACCAATAAAATTAATGAAATTCAATATCAATATGATATGAATTATGACCGTTATATTAAAAACCAAGTTAATTGAAGAAATTTAAAATAAAAATATATAAAGAAGGATATTAATTGCCACACTCTGTAAGCAAGACATTAGAATTGATAAGATTCTAGCGATAGTTGTCATTAGCAAGCTAAATAAGATCAAAAATTCATAGAGAATCTCACGTAAGAACTTCTTTAAGAAAAAAAAAGATGAAGAAAGCTCTCCAAAAAGTTTTTAGTTAATGATAATAATGAACTCCCCCTATTAAAATAATAAGTAAACCTTTTATAGGCTTAAACCATAGAATTATAATTTAAAAGAAAATAGCAATCTTAAAATAATCTAATTAGAAATAAATAACTTTAAAAGATAACCAATCCTAATATCAAAATAAATATAGCATTTAGAACAAACAAAACACCTTATTATACAAGTTCTAAAAAGAAATGAACACTTGAAATATCAAAATTCTAACAACTTAAAATACGAGTCCAACACCTATTTTATACAACAAGCTTTGTTCTTGAGCTTTCAGTGCATAAAGCAAATATAAGTTCAAGCTAATTACAAGTTAAACTCTGACGATGATTTACTTCTACTTATGTAGTTTACAAACCTAGCAAAAGATTTGCACTGGTTTACTGATTATTCCAGTGCCATTTACATCACGCTTTACTTGAATTTCTTACAAGCTGTTTACGTTCCTCTTTATATCTCCCTATGTAGAAAATCCATATAGCTTGTGAGTTATTGTTTGAGTCTCATTATTTTTCCTGGTCTCAAAATGATTTATCCTCAAATCAACTCTTTTTATTTATAAAAAAACAACACTTGATGCTTGCATAAATATGTACCGCTTATTTTTACTTTTGCCAAAAAATTGAATTACTTCCGAGCATTAGCCTTTGTTTTTTTTTTTTCTCTTAATCTCTTCTACTAACTCTTATAAAGGTTGAATCGATCTTTATAAACTTATTTAGGTGACAATGGAGCAATGTTGTATAGCTTTCCATTTATGAAAAAAGAGTTCCTATTCTTATACAAGTCATGTATGGCTCTCCTATCAAATTGCCATGGTCGCCCTAAAAAAACGTGTCTCACTTGTGTGGATACCATATTACATAACTTGTTATCTCTATACCTCTAAATCAAGAAAGAAAACATCATTTGTTTTGTTACCCTAACCTTTTCATTCTAATTCAACAATTGTAGGATGTATGGTTAGGGTGTTTCATTGTAGCATCCCACTCCCGCAAGACCCAAACTCGACATCGAGGGTGATATCCGAGCCCATGCCTCATGAGGGTAGTATGCTAGAGTACTCAATTACAGTCCAAAAACTCCGTATGACATTTTTAAACATTTTTATCATAGTCACATGCGCGGAATTCAGTAAACGATTTGGGTCCGCTTTAGTTCAGAATCATTTTCGATCATAACATAATTTCAGTCATAAAAAGGGCACTCAACACTATTTAACACTTTCAGTAATCAGATTACAAATACGGCATTAGCCAATTGGGACCCACAGAAATAAAAAGCACTATTTTACGAAAATTGCGGAAATACAAATTTTCACAAAAACAGAATAATACTAATGCAGACGTGAACTGATCCCGACCTCAATCTCTGACTTGTAAGAGGTAGACATACTCCCGCTTGTCTAACGGGGTACTCTTCAAATCCTGAAAAATAATTGCAATGTTGGGTGAGTTTGCGAACTCAGCGAAAAACCATCATTGATGGTTCACTCAACTCATGCATTTCGCGAGCAATTTACAGATTATAACACAATCTCAAAAACAGAAATCATACAAGCAGTTATCATCAGTGTAAGCATTTATCCTTTTTCCCTAATCACAAATCAATCAAAACATAATAATTGAATTCATAATATTTTTCCCATTTTATTCCCTTGTTGTGACTGAGCGCCTGAACTGTCCCTTTTCGAGCTCATTACACACATTAAACGCGTTTTAGGGGTAGGAGAGTCCTCTGAGTATGCACTACTTTCCACGCGTCTTTGGGATAGGAGAGCCCTCTGGGTATGCACTATTCCCTTTCGAGCACGAGGCTCTTTCTCAATAGTCGAGCTTGTAGCTCTCAGTGGCAGCTCCAGTCACAACTGTTATTAATCGATCTTTTATGGAATTCATTTATCCCAATTTTACAATATCGCACATAGTCACATACAGAATTATCACATGCATTACCAATTCAAAATTATAAGGCGTTTCGCCTTTCACACAGTCCATGTTTAATCAATTATATATGCAATGCACATGTGACACTTCCCATTTTATTACGGTGTTGTGACCGTACGCTTGAACTGTCCTAGTGACGGGCACATTAACGGTGAGCCTGTGGCTCTGAAATACATTGGGCTTGAATGCCCTGATACGGTGAGCCTGCGGCTCTGAATTACGTTGGGCTCGAGGCCCTGTTGCGTTGAGCTT
>JANZLD010000235.1:54081525-54099378 GCA_026413575.1 Erythroxylum carthagenense | reverse complement strand
ATGGTCGGTTAGGAGAGCATGTTTCGGTTATGAACTCTTTTAGGTTTTTGATGCACATCTTGAGTTATATAACTCCGATTAAGGTGATTCTTGCCTCTATACGAACGTGAGGCTTTAAGCTATATTTGATGTGAACAAGTCAATATGTAATTTTGATATTTGGGTAGTATGCGCTCATCACTTTTATGGAACAACAGGATATAGCACTGCAATGTAATAAGCGCAAGGTTTCAGGACTACGAAAGTTGGGCTCTGGGAACGGGGCCCAACAGCACCTAGGTCGGCTACCTTTGTCCCACACTAGCTTATACCATGGAACTTCCTGGATAGGAGGTCGCAAAAAGTTTCAGGCAGAACCAGTGGTGTACTGTCTTGTGGAACTAGCTAGCTGTTCCAGACTATCAGGGTTAGAACCATTTGGATGATAACGAGGTGCTTCAAGGTTCCTGATGAGCCCTAAAGAAACGTCTTGCCAACACCACTCATCATGGTGGATGATTGCAGAGACACATGATGTTATAGGAAGTTCTGAGCTATTTATCTCCCTTAGAGTAAAAAAGGTCTACAAGATGCCTCTCTGGTGCCAAGGGTCCTGCTATAAAAGAGTACATATACCATTGCCAATCCTAAATCTGAATTGGTTTCTCATCTTATCCCTCACAAATAAAATTTTTTGTCAACTTCATGAACTATTGTAGGTTAGTTGGACACTCCAAAAGTTGCTTCTTGTTAGAATAATGGTATGCACCCACTTAACCCACAATGCCTCCCTATCATCAGCCAGATTCCAAATCCGTTTCCCTGTCAAAGCATGGTTCCAAGTGGTCAAGTGTTTCACTCCTAAGCCACCCTCCTTTTTAGATCTATTAATGTCATTCCACTTAACCTTGGCATAAGATTTTCAGTCTACCCTCCCAACCCATAGAAAATTCCTAAGCTTCTTCTCTATATCCTTAAGAATGGATGAAGGAAGGAGGAAATGGGAAGACTAGTAAACTTGGAATGAAGAGAGAATAGAGACAACCAATTGGATTCTACCAGCATATGAAAGACTTTTATGAGTCCAACTGTGGATCCTATTGTCTATTTTGTCCAGAAGAGGAAGGCAATCCCTCTTAGATAAACGACCTGTTATGAGAGGAACCCCTAAATACCTTATGGGAAGAGAGCCTTGCTGGAGACTATAGATTAGTTTCATTCGATGAGCTAGATAGTTCATATCTGGGGATAAAAAAAATTGACTCTTGGAAGGATTCATGTCTATGCCAGAGAACATAGAGAATGAACATAAAGATTCAAGCAACGCTTGAGCAGAGAACAAGTCTGCTTGACAAAACATCAAAAGGTCATCAGCAAAGAGGAGATGGTTGAGTTTAAGGCTTTGACACCTCCAATGATATTTGAACGAAGGGGAATTCTCTGTATGCAGCTTCAAATTTCTAGAGAAAGCTTCCATACAAATTATGAAAAGAAAGGGAGATATGGGGTCCCCCTGCCTTAAGCCTGACTTACCCTTGAAAAATCTAAATGGAGTGCCATTGATCAAGATAGAATATGAAGGAGTAGAAATGCATTCTTTGATCCAGATAAGGAACTGCAAAGGAAGGCCTACTGCTTCCAAAGCATTCATAAGGAAATCCCAATGAATAGAATCGTAGGCTTTTTGGAGATCCACTTTAAAAGCACGCCGCTTATGATTATTAGAAAGGTGATAGTTCTTGAAAATTTCTTGAGCCAACAAAATATTATCCCCTATGCGACGGTTCTTGACAAAGGCACTTTGATTGGGACAAACTATGTGAGGAAGGATGGCTCGGAGCCTATTTGCTAGGATTTTTACAATCACCTTGTAAATCATGTTACAACAAGAGATAGGTCGATAGTCAAACACCTTTGATGGGTGAGCTTTTTTGGGAATGAGAGAGATAAAGGTGGAATTGATCTCTTTGAGGAGTTTTCCTGTGTGGAAAAAATTTTGGATGGTTGTGGTCACTTCTTCCCCGATGATAAGCCAAGTTTTCTTGAAGAAGAACCCGTTAAACCCTTCTGGGCCAGGAGTCTTATTAGGGTTAAGAGACTTAAAAGCTTCACTAATCTCCTGGGTGGAAACTTCAGCAATCAGAGGATTAGTAAGATGTTCAGACAAAGGGTGAGCAAAAAGGTTCCCCACAAACTCTTTGGAAGAGTGAAGTACCTTCTCAGTACCTATAGAACCTTGAAAATGATTGAGGAACTGATCTTGGATTTCTAAGAGCCCTACTATCCTGTTCCCATTTCCCACCTCTAGGGAGTGAATGGAGTTGCGGTTCCCATTGGCGATGAGAGAATTGTGGAAAAGTTTGGTATTTCTATCCCCTTCTCGGAGCCATTTAATCCTAGAGGATTGTCTAAAGAAAGATACTTGATCCTCTAAAGCTCGAAATAACTCATTAATAGCTTCTGATTCCTGAGTAGACAAATGAGAAGAACTAGGCAAAAATCTCATTTGATCTTAGATGTGATTAAGATGAGCTTGACAGTTCTCTACTTTGGCATTCACATCTCCTATCTGACTAGAATTCATGATCTTAAGGGCTTATTTAACAATCTTTAGCTTAGCCACTACACAATACATAGGAGTGCTCTAAACTGGAGAGGACCAAGCTTCCTCTATAATGTGCATGAAATTGGGCTGAGAGGCTAAAAAGTTAGAGAATCTGAAAGGGGAGGATCTCTTATGCTGAGGAACAGTAGACCGAACCATTAAAGGGGAATGGTCCAAGATGTGAGGGTTGTGAATGACACAATAAGAACTAGGAAGCTTAAGACTCCAAGCAGAGTTAATAAGGGTTCTATCTAATTTCCTAGCAATGAATGAATCTCCACATTGTTTATTATTCCGTGTAAAACTAGGGCCACTGGAGTTTAAATAAAAAAGGCCAATATCCCCTACACATCATCTAAAATCACTCAGCCCACTCATTGCTGAGGAACTAGAAGGAGCAGCATCATAAGGATATAAAACAGCATTAAAATCCCCTGCGATGAGCCAAGGGGAATGACCTACCATAGGGTGAATATTGGACAATCCAGACCAAAGAGCCTTCCTATGGTTGAAATTGTTAGAGCCATAGACACAAGTAACTAGGATAGACTCAGAATAGTGCCTAGGAGTCAATTCCATATGAATGAATTGATCAGATGAGCCGATGATAGAACACAAAAGGTGATTAGGGTGTCAGGCTAGCACAATCTGAGCATTCGAAGACTGATCTATGTTACTGTAGACCACCCAATTGGGGAAGAAAGAATTGTAGACCTTATCCAAATAGGAAGGAGATCTAATCCTAGATTCAATTAAACAAACAAAAGAAATTGAATGACTTTTAAACCAATCACGAACAACAAGTTATTTTTTAGGGTGATTTAGACCCCTCACATTCCAAAAAATCAAATCCATAAATCTAAATATGAACTAGCACCCAACCTACTTTTGTTTCCTCCTAGATTTCTGATTAGTCCTCACTGTGAATTCCCCTTATGCCCCTCCCTTAGGACTAGCACTGTAAGGAATCGATTAAGAATTAGGAGAGGAAGATATACCTGCCCAATGTATAGCAACACTGTTGAGCTCCTCATTATCTCCAGTAAGTTCTCCAGACCTTGGTTGAGATGGGTTCTAGGTTGAAGGGCTCCCTTCCAAACTAGTGTCTGTACCCTCATGTATATATACATGCTGGAGAGGATCTTGCTCCTTACGTGGCTCGTTAGAATCCTCTGGTACGTGAATAACCTCCGTACTGGTATCTGCCTTCTCAAAATTGGGCTCATGTGCTAATTGCGGCTGAGTTGAAGTGTCGGGGATTGTCTCCTTAACCTTCTCTGACTCATGTTGAAGCCCAGTCTCAAAGACTCTCCCTATAGGAGCCCAAGCCTTTTTCGGCCTCTGAGGAGTTTGCCTCTATTCATATTTAGTTCGGATCTCCTTGAAAATTGTTTGGCCCTCCTCATTGTACGTAGCCAATTTGAAAGCTTCAAGCCATTTTCCTTAGAGCTCCAATTCCACACACAGATGGGCATAAACAATCCTAGACATCCTCGCAGTCTGTGAATCCATGAAAATTGGACAGCCCACCACACTGGCTATTCTCCCCAAACCTTCAGTTGTCCAATATTCAACAGGAACATTGTAAAACCTAGCCCACACAAGGGCACGCTTAACTTCTTCCTGTTCCCCTCCATTCAGATACCACTTCCGCAAGAATAAGGGTTGCCCTTGGATATGCCAAAGGCCCTTTTCTAACACAACAGTCATACCTTACTCGGACTCAAACTTAAACAAACAGTTATTAGAGCTAGTGATTAACATTTCTTTTAAACCAAAGTCAACCTAGGCCTTTGCTAAGCTGGCCTCTTACCAATAAAAAAACCAATTAAAGCCAACCGGAATTTGGTTGCACCCTTCTTGGCCAACTCCAGAGGAGGAATAACGAAGATTTACGTCTCCTTGATCTCAGGGGGATAGAAGGATAAGGTGGGATCTTCAGAAGAAGCCTCCATTCCTTCCACAACAACTGCCTTCCAAGACTTGGGTATCTCACGGTTGGGTATAGGGCCATTTTCCAGAAGGGATTGCTCAGGATTTTGGTGAGGGAGAATGGGAGGGGGCAATTTCGTGGGAGAAGGGGATGGTTTCTAGGGTGAGGTTGTTGTCGGAAAGGTGGAGATGAGGTTAGAATCTAAATTTTGGTCTTGCCTTTGGAGGAGAGTAGTCGATTTCTGGGGAAGAGAAGGAATTAAGGCTGGAAAGGGGGATAGAGGAGATCGGTTTTAGGGAGGAGAGGAAGAGGAAGATGAAGCCATAGATGGGGAGGAGCAGCTCGCAATCTCAGAAATCATGAACCACACTCACACGCTCGTTGGATCTAACACTCGCACACTGTTCTCACATCGTTCATCGTTGGAAATCTCATCGCTTCTAGATATAGTGAAGCTCAGGTCGAAACTATCCAAACCTGACTCCTAAAGTTAAAAGACAGATTGGATTCTCCTAACAAAGAAAGTGAACATTATGAAATTAGGCCGAACTCGTTCTATAATTTTAAAATTAATTTTAATTTTATAATTCGACATTTATTAGGTTAAAAATTAATATTAATAAATTAATATGTATTTCTAAAATTACAATTACTTTCATCGAAATCTGTCACATTTATATAATCCTTTGATTAATATCTCACAGCCTGTCAAGTGTTAATATTAAAACTTATAGTAAGAAGAGCATTATGTGACCATTGGCACATTACTGCCATAAATGCAGATACTGTGCCTTAGTGTCAATCATCATGCATTTACCATGAAAGTTCCTTGACTTGAAAGCTCATAAAGAAAAAGCTAACGCAATAAGAATTCTCTTATACCTTTTTGACAAAAATCTAATCCACGAACAGAAATGTCTCAATTAAAGGAAAAAGTGAGTAGTACATCTAGAAACCTAAAAGAGACATCTATGTTTGTGGAATACAAGCAAAGAAATCTACCTAGTCGATTCCAACGCGTTATAATTGTGTGGATTGGACCCCTCCTCATGCCGAAACCTCAGAAAGATGAACAGATGGCAGAGTCGGAGCCAACCCATGCCCGAAAACTCACCATTGATCATCGTTATCGATCAGCCATTAATGTTGCAGGACCATAGCTCATCTGCTGTGCCAATTATGTCACGTATCTCCCTGTTCCCAATTTTTCTCTCCACCAGTGGGATGTATCTTGTTCCCGTGTGCTCATGGCTACCTATTGAGTTCCTGTTCAAAGTAAACTACTTAACTATCAACATCATTTGATTGTAATCTTTTGCTTTTTAGGCGACTGGCCAGTGAAGTTTTAGCACATAATAAAACAAATATACATGCTCGCGGTTGATTTTGCTTTGGATGACAAGAACGTTTTAACCCTTTTGAAGTCGACATTTGTCTTCCATATTGCCCTAGACATCATTTTAACCTGTGCTTTCCATTTTTCCTACTTTTGCTTATGTACTTTTTTTATTATTAATTTCCTCAACTTGTTCTTTGGTGCTTCTGTTATTTTGTACCCTACAACCAATCGGTTTTGTTGTTGTAACTTAGTGAAAATATAATTTAAAGATCTTGCATATGTTTAGAGGTATATGATAAAGTCCACGAGATAATTATACATTGCAAATAAAATTATAATAAGATTATAATTATAAAATTCATATTATATTTATGTATTATTCTTAAATATTCTTAGTCATTATTTTATTAAGACTAAACATTAATAAAATTTGCAAATACTACCACAAGTTTTGTTTTTTCCTTATAAAGAAAATGGGCAATCTCATAAACTAAAGTATGTAGATATTTAAACAAATATGTTAGTGCTTGTCAGAGAATAAATTCACTAAACATGTCCGATATAAGAAATTCATTTGGAACATTACTTACATGTTTATGGAATTCTCATTGTAATGATTGTATAAGTGATCCTTTGATTTGAGGTCTCTAAAGTTATCTTATATAAGGATTGCTATGTTTTGATACTATTTATGACCAAATTCATTTTGAGTCATTCAATCAGTAGTCATTGGATGTAGCATGAATTTTATGGAGGTCGTTGTGTAATCAAGATAAGATTCATCACCCTGAAGTAATTAAAGAGAATGTTTTGTTATTCTTCATTAATATTGATTCGAGAAATTCTTAAACAAGATAGAATGACATTTTGTAAATAATTTACAAATGTTATTAATTGAATAGATAACTAATGGCAGAGAACTAACATGATTGGACTAAAAAAGAATAGACATTAATTTCATACTCTATGTTTAATCAGATCATTGTATGATAAAAGGATTCAATTATACCAAAAAAAATCATACATAGAAAGGCTAGTTAAAATTACTTTGACATTCCTAAATATTTAGGTGGTAATTATGCGTTATTCGACACCAATCTTGATCTATAATTATAAATTGGAGAATTAAAGATAAATTAAAAAGAGTTTTAAGTTATCTAATTCTAATTATAATTTATAATCATTGTCAACATATTTGAAAACCTAATGAGTCCCACATAAAGAATGAGTTAAAGAAAGCAAAGATATTTTAATCAAGTTAGACTTGATTGTAAAATTTAAAAAACTTTATGATTAAATATGAGATATTAGATCTTATTTGAGCATAATTGGTATTTAATTAGAATTATTTCTTATTCTAATTAAAGTTTACTTGATATTAGAATTTAATTTCAATTAAATTACTAAATGTCTTAAACTTGTTATAAATAGGCTTTAGTTTTAATAGAGTTATTTCTTGCTGAACCATTTCTGTAAGAGATACAGAGTTTTCTCAACCTATATTATGAATACCATTAGAGGTCGTACATTTGTGTGGCTACGATAATTGAGACGAATCGATTTCATAAACAATTTGAGGGATACTATACGAACATGATCAAGCTTCAAAATAAAAGATGAATTTAGATTCAATCTTTATTATGATTTATGTCTTAATCATTTTATAGAATTAAATTGATCTTAGTTTTCAGAAAATTAAGTTGCGAAAAAGTTTCGTAATTATTCCACTGCAGTCAGGATCTGATCCCGTCCTGATTTCCCAGTAGTAGAATCAAAGCCAGATTTTAGTTTTATAATTTGATTGAATTAAAGTCTTGATTGTTATTGATATGATAAAATTAAGGCTTAATGTTTTTATTAATCTCGAATTTGTCCAAAAATTAAATATGTTTATTTTGGGTTTTGTTCTATTTATGTGTGTATTATTGTTCTGAACAATAAAATCCCCCAAGGATACCTACTTTATACATGTATATGAGTTCTGGAAAATTATTTTGTGTGCCTATACATTTTGCCTTCTAAAAATTGATTTGCATATAGTTTTATTCTGTTGCTTGCGTCTTTGTGTTTGATTGTAGTTAACATTAAAATCACCAACGACTTGAACCGCTGTTGGTTGGGTGGTCGAAACCAGTGTCGTCGCCATTGTTGAAGGAAGCGTGAAATCGCCCATAAGCGGAAGCAAAGCGACGGTGACTGGAACGGCATGACAATGGTGGTCTAACGCATGGAGGCACGAAATAGGTAGCAACGTAGATGAGCTAAACCCTAACGTTTGTCAAAAAACAATGGGTGCATATGAGACACGTGCCATCGTTTCTAGAAAAGTCTAGGAAGAGGCATTTCTTATGCCTGCACTGCACACTCTAATCAACGTCCCTGTCGACTTTATTGCGTGTGCATGCGCCAAACAAAATTTCCTATTTAATTTATTGGTTTTTTAATATTTTTAAAGTCTTAATTTCAATTAAATTATTTTAATGGAGATTGATTTAGTTTATATTCCTAATAAAATTTAAAAAAGTGATTTTCCAATTTTTGAAAAAAATTTTCAAGGGATAATTTTATTAGGAATATCTTTGGAATTTAGTTTAATTTTTTAAGAAGTTGAATTATTAAATTAATTTAGTTATCAAATCGATAATTAAAATTAAGAAAAGGTTTTTAATGAATTCTTTCGTAATTGGATTATGTTAGAAATTACAAATATAATGAGAATATATTAATTAAGATGAGATCTTAATTTCAAAATTAAAGTAATTATTTTTCTTAATATGATTAAGATTAATAATTATATTGATTCCTAATTAATTTTGAAAAAGTAGTTAATAAAATTAGAATTAATTAGTTTCAATTAGATTGAAATTAATTAATTAGACTCCTCAAAATTAAGAAAAGTGTTTTCTTAACTAATTAAGAAAGATATTTCTTAATTAAATTTATTTATTTCAATTTGATTGAGATAAATTAAATTTATGACTTTATTTTTCTAGAGAATTATTATCAATTTAATTAGATTTGTTTCTTTATTTATGATTAATAAATTTCTTTATTTTTTAGAAAAATTATTTTTCTTAGTTAAATTTTGAAAAGTGTTTTCATTTATTAATTAAGACAAATATTCTTTCTTTAATATTTTGGAAATATTTTTCTAATTTATTAAGGAAAGATTTTATAATTAATTAAGAAAACAATTTTTAAATAAATAATATAAAGAACTTTCTCAATTAAATTTTAAAAATTTTTATTTAATTTTAAAAGTAGTTTCCTTTTAATATTAGAAAATAGTTTTCTAATTAAGGAAAAATAATTTATCTATTTCTAATTAGATTATTATGTGTTACTTATATAATTTGACAAAGAAGTTTTTCTAAATTATAATGAGTAAGAAGAATAATTTATGTCAAAATTATTTTCAATAAAATTCTGTTTAAGGAGTCAAGATAATTAGAAATTTTTTTCCAACTGGATTTGAACATTTTTAAAATAAAAAAAATTCTATTTACATTAGGAATTGATGAGTTTATTTTGATTTAATTTTTCCAAAGAGTTGAAAATATTATTTTAGATTATGAAGATCAATAACTTGAATCAGTCAAAGCTTGATAATTTATGCATATAATTTAATTATGAGTGCATAAGTTGCATACTTTATTTATATGTTTGATATATATATACATATTGGATGCGTGTTAAATTGTATGTTTTATATGTTTGATATTTTATATGCAATTTTGTGTTTGACGGCACGAATGAAATTAATTCATTTATAAAATATTAAGTACATGTTGAGAACGTGATTGTTGTCTTCCATTATTATAAAGATAAATTAGAGTTCTGTATATAGTTAGCTTGTTGAGCAAACTCAAGACCATTATAACTTGAATATATTTAGTCTTATAATAATGAGTTCTACTTAACTAAATTTGTGTGATTTGGATGAGCAAACTCATAGTCATATGAATTTAGAGGTAGAGATAGGAATAAAATATAAGATAAGATGTGATTGATAAAGTTGTTATATACCTAATTTAAGTTTAGTTGGTTTGTTGAGCAAACTCAAGATCAACTATATTTGAATAGGATCCTAGCCTACTAGAACGATTAGAGTAATCTTCACGAATAGTAGTAAGGGCTATTATTTCTAATAAAATAATGGTAGTAACTAAATATATGATTAAAGTCCTAATCTTATTTAGTAGTCATGTGTATAATTAATTACTTGCTTTTGTTACATTTATATTTTGTTCTCAGTGGAATTTGTCTTGTTTAGTATAGCTGATAATAAACTAATGAATCCAATTTCTTAGACACACGATATGTTTGAGAAAAGTTCTCAAAGTTAGATTGAAAATTGTATGCACATTATGCAATTTTGCTATTATCCCTATTGAGGATTTAGTGACAAAGAAATGTCAAAATCATACATATGACAAAAAATAATGACATTTTGAGTTGACTAATGTCTCATAAACTTTGATGACAATATGTAAGATATATGTCAACACCATAATAACAAAATGCAAAAGCTTGCACATAGTAGCATTGAAAGGATAGTACCTTGTTAGATTTGTTCCACTTAATTTAGTGTACTAAAAGCATAATTGTGGACTACAATTAAAGACTTTTGTCATAGTATGATAGTAGTTATCATTAGAAGAAAATGTTTGCATAACTTTTCTTGCCTATATGAGATATGATAAAGATCATATGTGTTTCTAGTTCATGCTTATGAGTATTTGGTACTGAATTTAGATTTAACATTATTACAATGTTCAAAGCACGATAATAAATAGATTGTTAAAGTAGTTAATCCAGTTTTATACAAATAGTTTGTACATGTTGGATTAAAGGAGACATTCACTTAACATAAGTGGCAAAAATACAAAGTTGGGTACCCAAACTATCCTTTTATACCATGTTGGTTAAATCAACATAACGAGAATCATAAAATTACATAAAAGGATATGTGTATCCTTTTGATTATGAATGGTATGAAACGTGTGAAACTTGTCAAGTTGAACAATGACCAAATTAACCTTTGGTAAAAAGATGATGATGGTAATGAATTGTTAAATTTATACATGTGATGTATTGGATGGAATAACAATTTATGAAAGGATAATACTTATATTTCATTAAATTACTAATAACTTTATGTGATATAATCATATGTATTTAATAAAATAATGATTTAAAATTTTTAAAAAGTTCAAATTGTTTAAATCTAAATAGAAATTAAACATTGAGAATGCTGAAACACTTCGATGAGATAGTTGTGGTGAGTTTTAAATTTTTGGTTATCTATAGGGAATGAGATTCTCTGGTGAATACCTGTACAATTGAATTCATAAAGGTATGGATTTATGTAAGGAGAAAAATAAATTATGAGATATTGTAAGATACAGTATTATTTCTTCTATAATTTTTCCTAGCACAATGACTTATCTTCAATAGTTTCAATTGAATCAATTAACAAGATTAGTATTAGATATGAAATGTTAAGTCTTTGAAATAGTCAAAGTTAATGATTTAAAGATATGATGCTTAGCTGAAGCATGTACTAGTCATTAAGTTTAGAACTAAATTGGGTAATGAAAGATTATGAGATATCCAAAAGATTAGATATAATTTTACAAACCTATTGAACAAATTATTTGTTTCAATGTATACTTATAAGATAATGGTTATCATGATAAATAGTGAGAGTAAGATGAAAATTGAAAAGTTCAATTCTCATGACAAAACATCCAATTGAAACTATTGTCTTTACTAATACATTTGATGTATAGTTGAAAGGCTACAAGACATTGAAAGATTTACTTTCATGATGAATTCAAATAGTTTTTAGATGATTGTGAATTTACCATGTCTACAAAAAGGTCAATGGGAATATAGTTGTCCTCTATAGTAGGAGTATGTAGAGACATGTTGCTCATAAAGAACAACAATTCTAACTTTCTATTGTTGAAATTATAATTATCCAAGAACAACTCTTAGTGGATAGGAAAAGGTAACAACCTAATTCTGGGAATTAGATCTATAAAGATAGATTGGACATTGTTCACCTATTCTAAGTCCAAGTACATAGATAATGTAATAAAGCTATTTAATATTTGAGATATCAGATACTCATGAAGTATTAAAGATATTTATTACTCTATGTATGAGTTGATATTTGAATTCAAGAAGATAAGGATATTTATTTTATAAGTAAATCCTAATTAAGGTCTATTCACTTAGAACAATAGCATTTAATATTGGAAAGGTTCCATTGTAGCAGTCGTTGCTAATTAAGCCTTAATACATTTTTCATTTACTTTAATCAATTAATTGGATCAATAAGTTCTTTAGTGAATTTAATATAGTTCCTTTCATTGTTCAAAACAGTAATGTACTGTGGAACATTAAAGGCATTAGGTATGTAAAAGGAGCAAAGGTCTAATCAAAGATCCAAGGATGTATTTAGGCAAATTTTCTTAATTATGATGATAATTAAGATGGAAATTGTAAGATTTACGCAAGTGCTCACTATAAGGAATCTTGTAGAATTCTCTCGTTAAGCCACTAACCTAGCAGTAGTATAATCGTCATATGGTGATATGATATAGGATACTTAAACGATTGGCTTGGTGCAAGTTGGAGATTTCTACTTTATCCTTACAGCTAATCGATTTGGTTGTAGTTAAGTGACAATATCATTTAAAAGCATTCTTTATCTTGTGCATATTTAGATTCATATGATAAAGTCCATGAGATAATTATATATTGAAAATTAAATTATAATGAGATTTATATTGCATTTATGTATTATCCCTAAATGTTCTTAGTCATTGTTAAATTAAGTTTGGATATTAATAGAAAGTAAAAAGACCAGCACATGTTTTGTTTTTATTTAAGAAGGAAGTAGTCGATCTCATAGGCTAAAGTATGGAAATACTTAAACAAACGTGTGGGTGCTTGTTAGAGAACAAGTTCACTAAACAGACTCAATATGAGAAAATCATGTGGAACATTACCTGTATATCTATAAAATTGTCATTGTGATGATTGTATAAATGATCATTTGACTTGAGGTATCCAAAGTTATCTTATATAGGTATTGCTATATTTTGATACTATATATGACCTATTTAATCGTGGATCGCTTAATGAGTAGTCATTAGATGTAGCATGAACTATGTAGAGGTAGTTGTGTGATTAAGATATGATTCATCACTCTAAAATAATTCGAAAGAATGTTCTGTTGTTCTCGATTAGTATTGATTCGAGAAGTCCTTGGCTAAGTTAGAATGATATTTTATAAATAATTTTCAAATGTTATTAATTGGATTAATAGCTAATGGCGAATAACTAATATGATTGGACTCAAAAAGAGTAGATATTAATTTTATGCTTTATGTCGAATTGAAACATTGCATAATGAAATGATTGAATTATATGAAAAAAGCATGCACGAAAAAGTTAGTCAAAATTATTTTGATATTCTTAAATATTTGGGTGATCATGATGCGTTGCTAGACGTCAATCTTGATCTATGATTATAAGCTGTTTAATTGAAGAATTAAAGATAAATTAAAAAGAGTTTTAATTTATCTAATTCTAATTAAGAATTATAATTATAATTTATAATTATTGCCAACATATTTGGAAATATAATGAGTCCCACATAAAGAATGAGTTGAAAAAAGCAAAAATATTTTAATCAAGTTGGATTTGAATGTAAAGTTTGAGAAACTTCCTGATATTTAATAAATAAGGATCAATATAAGATATTAGATCTTATTTGGGTATAATTAGTATTTAACTAGAATATTTGTAATTTTAATTAAAATTAGAATTTAATTTCAATTAAATTACTAAGATGTCTAAAACTTATTATAAATAGACTTAAGCTTTAATAGAGCTAGCACTTCTTACTCAATCCTCTTTATGGGGTTTACAAAGTTCTTCTAACCTATTATATAGATACTGTTAGAGGTCGGACATTTGTGTGACTATAGTAGTTGAAACGGATCGATTTCAAAAATGGTTCGAAGATACAACAAGAACATAATCAAGCTTCAAAATAAGGTATGAATTTAAATTTACTCTTTATTAGTATTTATGTGTTAATCATTTTATAGAATTAAATTAATGTTAGTTTTGGGGATAGATCTGATCTCGTCTCAATTTTCCAACAACATTCTCAACGTGTTCTTTGGTGCTCCAGCTTCAATATCATCCTCTAGTTTTGCTTAAAAGACACCTTCTTTTCCAACTAGATATTTTCTAACAATGATTCATAAATGAATATCTCTAGTTACTAGTTGATGCGGTTGGTACCTCTTTGAGGAATTGATTGAGCATGTTTTTAATCATATATAATTTGTTTGTTTCAAATATGTGAAATCATACATATAGATTAGCCAAAGGGAGATATACAATCTTAGAGAACATGATGATCAATAATCATCCACGGAAAATGACACATTACTAGTAAAAACAATTTTTAATTTATCCCATCAATAGAGTAAGAGTACAAAAAGAAAGACTTTCCAATTGGTCCAAATTTTGTTGTTTTCAATCATAGTCTTCTTAGTGAAATATATTAGAAGGTTTGGAAAGTATTATTTTTAAACTTCTTTTCAGTTAGTGTTAGTACCTAGGAGGGTGCAATGATAGTCGATGTCCCTTTGAAAGAAGCTTGTGTTTCACACCTTAATATAAAGAGAGAAATAGAGACAGGGTTCCAACTTCAGCAGAAGTGGACAGGGACATGAGTGAAATTAAAGAGAATTGGTAGAACTTTTGATTGAAGAGACATAATTTTGGGGATTCAAAATAAAAGGACACAAGTACATGTCATTAATTATCAATAAGACCAGTAAGTTTGGATTAATGTGGAATGCACATATATAGTACTCCCTCGCACGCATATGTACGTTGCGACTTGCTAGGGTTACAATTTTATAGTTTTGGTGACTATTGATATTGTTATTAGGGTTAGCTACAGTCTTTTATAGTAGCACTTAAGCTCGAATTAATCACAAGTAATTCATATTCAAATTCCTGATATTTACATACATACTCGTAGGTTTATTTCTTTTGACCAACTGCTATCAACAATACATTGGAATTCCCCTTAACTTAAATTCCAAGGTGTAATTAAGGTGTGGTTCAAAGGGACTGCGAAAAGGGAGAAAGGGAGGTAGCGTTTGGAGGAGGGTCGCAAGATCCTGCTAGGACCCCCCCAAGGATCTCCTTTTGCTAGTTACGCTAACGCTCTAGCTATCTGTCTCCACATTTTATATTGCATCTCTTATATTTTGACATCTATTCAATTTTTCTTCCTCGGTAATTATTATTACTTTTTTTGGGGGTGCAATTCCTCCGTAATATTTTAACATGCACAGTGAGGAAGCTTGACGTTTAGCCCTCACCGCCCCAGCTTTGAGAGAGGTGGTGGTGGGGGACCACCGACTGGAGGGGCCTGATGAGTTCAACTTCAATGATTCGGTCCGCCGCATGATTGGTGGCCCAGGCCGACCACCACCGTCCTACGTGTACTACTATAAGTGTACACATCCATCTCTAGCCATTCACCACCCAGCTTCATCAGCTCCTTTACATCTTCATATTTCCACTATTGTCCTCCCTCCTTCTTACTTGTAACGTGAATCAAAACGTAGTATTCATTGCTGCTAAAACAGAAGTCAGAACTTTTTCTAAGGAAGCGTTGAATCTGTCAAAACCTGCACGCTAAAAATATCTTCTGGGGTTGGTGCGAAAGAGTACAAGAATTAGATTAAATGAATATGTTATAATTCCTTTGAAATGCACTTTGCAATTCTGAATTTTGATTAGAAATTGTTTGCTTAATTCATCCTTTTCTTTGTTTAGTTTTCGCTTACCAAGATCCTTACTCTCTATTCTTATACGTATATAACTAAAAACTAACTATATTTTGCAAAAGATAACAGACAAGAGCACTCCATAACGTATAAAAGAAGAAATTAATTGAAGGACCAAATAGTTCCCAGCCAAATTTGGCATTAACAGACTCGTACACCATAGCTTGGTTCCAATATCTGGTATAATTTTTATGCAAAGTTCTTAAATCTTTAGCCACAGACTCAAGCATGAACTATTGTTTACTTAAAACTATGAAAAGAATATCAATAATATATACATTCAGTTGGAGAATCTTAGTATCTCATTCTCAGTCCAATGAAATTGTGTCTCGTAGTCATAGATTGATAATTTTTTGGCCTTCTCTTCTCGTTTTCTATCCTTCGTTCTTTAACGTTTTCTTGCTTCCAAGTTGCTGTTGCTGGTTGATTAAGCAGTGATCATTGATGTTCAGTGACCACCACAGTATAGGGTCTGCTGACATGTGAAATTGGAGAAGTAATTAAATCTCGTTCTTTATTTTCATAGGTGGCTGCTTTAGATGAACTTAGTATCAAAAGCAATGAGATTTTCAGTTCTTGAGGGAAGGAGCTAGGTAGGTATATGTGCTGAATTTCGACTGCACAGGACTCAATCCACGGCACTTAATTTGATGGTTATTTTACCCCTTTTTTATTAAAATAAGTTTGAGTACATCAAATAATCTCAGTTTAGAAACTCAAACAACTCAATAGAATTAATAATCAGCAAACAAAAAATAATTAATGAAAATCTGTTAATAGAATTAATAATACGCAATGATGTAATATAAACTACTTACAAAAAGAGATTAGAAAAAGGAAAATACTACATCTAACAAAATACATACATAGAAGAAGAACATCAGACCCAGCTGAATGAATTCCGACTTCTCTGCTTACCTCGTGACATCTAATTTCAAGTCTTTTCCATGCTATATCAATAAATCCACTGTAATTGCAAAGTTAAATCCTACAAGTTGCAGTTTTGAAATTCTTATGGGATTATCTCAAACCCTTTTGGATGGATTTGTAGTGTAGCAATTATGAAAAGAACGTAGTTCATAAGTATTTCGGGACTTCATTTGTACTCTGATAATGATTATTCCGACCGACATAACGTATGGACTATGGAGGTTCTTAGTTTATTTGTCCTTATCCATACACAAAGATATTCCACTGTTGGCATTTACTTACAAGACTACAAAAATTAACTATATATATATCGAAACATAAGTTGTAGGAGACTGAGCTAAACATTCACTACCATCAAAGTGGGATTCCATATATACCTTGACTGTCCAATTTCTTAAGGATATCTCAAACCGACCACAAGCTTTGAAAGCCATTAATATTATTAACATCAAATAAATCCATGTCGGTTGATTCTCCACTTGTCTTCCTTAATTTGGGATCCTTCGATAGCGATTTATATCTTTGATTTATGTCAAGCCAAGAACGGTTGTCAATGTTCAGCTTCAATTAAGCTCTAGAATTAATTTAACAAAACAAGTTCAAAATAATATATTCTAAATTTAAATTATAAATTTTTAGTAAAAATAATTAAAATGAGTCTAATAATGAAACTAAGTCAAGTGATTGGTGTTAAAGTTGAAGTTGAAGTTGAAATTCACTAGAAACATTAAAAATAAATGATGTTACATATTATCAATTTATAGTGTATTTTTATTTTTATTTTAAATTGTACATTATAATTACAGTGATAATAGTGAAATTCCTGTTACACTTGTGATTAAATTTATTACTATAATTTATGATAATTATATTAGTATTATTTATAATAAAATCTTTATTATTTTTAATTAGTACATTAATTCATAGTTGCATACTTTTTAGTTGAAAACTATGGTTCACATGTTATTCATTAGTAGAACGATGCACTATAAATAAATTAATCCTTGCACTGTATAGGAATATGTTGTGTTAGGTTTACATACTTGAATGGTTGAAATGAATAACCTTGAAGTTGTGCACTTAAATACTACTAAATTTGGATAATTCATGATCAATAGTTAATTTCCTAAATTAAGAGGATTGAAAGCGAGAGTGGGGGTGGGGGTGGGGGTGG
>JANZLD010000235.1:53982167-53995122 GCA_026413575.1 Erythroxylum carthagenense | reverse complement strand
CTATAATTAGAGGCCAATGACATGCTCAATCAGTGAATGCAATGAAACCTATCAGTCTGTCCCAATTTACCAGAATGTCCTTGCTAACACTAACGGGATGTTACATAAAGTAGTGCGTAATAGATGCCTAGCACCAAGTTATAATTGGTGCTTATTTTATTTTGTAGCTTTTTGCTTTAAAAGCATGATAAGTCTGGCACCTGTCTAAGTATCACTATAGTATTTTTCTTGTCCTACTTCTTAACTACTTCCATACAATGCATAGCTGACACTTATCCCCTCATTATGCCCAACGCTAGTTATGTATTCTCTACCAATTAGTCCTCTTTTTTGAAATATTTCATCTTAAATTGACTCTTGATGTCTTTTATTAAGTTGTTTCCCTTTTAGTTAACTTCCAATTGACTATAAGTTCTCCTCGGCCGGACAATAATGGAGAAAGTTGCACTCAAATATATGTTTTCTACTTAAACTCATCACCTACAAGATAATAAAATAAACATAGAAAAAAATCATGTAATCCATATAAAACATGATATAGAAGTGTCAAATATCAAGTACTTTAACCTTAAATAACATGTAATATATATATTTTTCAACCACATATGCATGTACATAATCGTGTTTCATTATACCTAAATAGGAAATAGTCTCTTATATGAGATTATGCCATTCCATATCATTCATAATAACATTTATCATATCCAAAAATACAAATAATGGACATGGATTTATATATAGGCATATGTTAATTTGTTTCCTTCATAATGTGCTTTTAAAATGCTAACATAAATTTGGTTGATCATATAACTATGTAATTAATTGTGTTGTGAATAACAATAACAAAAATGATTTTATACATAGTCATATGTTAATTCATGTCTTTCATATTGTCCCTTTAAAATATTAAATATGAACACGGTTGACCATATAAAAATGTACTTAACCATGTTTAATAATACTTTAAAATGACATAGTGTTATAGCATTGTACCATTTCAAGTCATTCATAATGACCGTTTAAAATTCAAACATAAACACGGGTAATATATGGTCATCTAGTTAACTGCGTATAAAAATAAAAATAATGGGTATGATTTTGAATATAGGCATGCGTTAATTCTTTTCCTTCCTTTTTCCTTTAAAAAATTTTGACATAAAGATGGTTGACCATAAGTGTAGTTAACCATTTCTAACAAAACTTGTACCAGATTTGATTTGGAATGCAAGAATGAATCAATCCATGTTCTTTATAATTTTCTTTTAGATAAGTGAATGTTTTATTAATTTGTAAATGAATGATGGTAACTTTTTTTTTCAATATAAAGGCATGATATTCTTTGTGTTTAATCATGGTGATCCCATTTTAAATGTAAGTGTTACTTACATTTAATGGATGATGGAGAGGAATTTTGTACATAAGCGTGGTATTAGATATGTGGTGCCTTAGTATAGTTTGTATTGAGCAATGATTTTCTTTGTACTTAGTCATTGCATTCCAATTTAAAAGTTTATGAGTTACTTATCTATAATGAATGATAGTATTTTTGTATAAAAGCATAGTATTATATGTATAGTGTCTTAGTATATTTTGTATTGAGACATGATATTCTTTATACTCAGTGATGCTATTCATTCCTATTTTCATATTCATGTGTTACTTATCTGTAATGAATAATGGTATGTGTTTTTGTACATAAGCATAGTATTGGATGTATATTCCTAATATAGTTTTTATTAAGGCAATAACATTCTTTGTACTTAGTCATATTGATTTTAAAATGTATATGTTACTTTTTTGTAATGAATGGTCCTATTTTTTGTACATAGGCATTTTTTTAAAAAATAATTTCCTAGTATATTTTGTGTTGAGAGATGATATTCATTATACCCATTCATGGTATTTCTATTTTAAATTATAGTTGGTACTTTATTTTAACATAGTTTATGTACTCAATCATGGTATTCCCATGTATAAGCGAAGGTGTCACTTATGTTAAATTAGTTATGGTACTTTTTGTATATAGGTGTGATATGGAATATAATAAAAATTGTGCTAATTTTTTGTTAGATATTCACATATCAATATATGGTATAGACTAAATGGATGCGTTATCAAATTTGTTGAGCAATCAAGTTAGGACAATCTTCTTCCTTGTTTTTTTTTTCAATTTCTTCTTCTCTCTTTATTACGTCAATTTGCACTCTAAATAAATATTATCCAACTATGGTCATATTAGTCCCTACATTTTATTATATTTTACAACAAATGTTTTTCAATTATAATCTTATTATGATTAAAAGATTTCAAAAGTGCCTTACTCAAACCACAATGCTCCTCTTAAAAAATATAAAAATGGCACAAAATGGTTTTTTTTAATAGCTTATTGATATGCTTTCTCATTGGATAACACATAAATAATAACTCATTATAGATGATAATGTCAAAATATATAAACAAATCCTCACAAACATATACTGTAGAAAGAAGGTGGTAGTTTCTAGTTTTAAGCTTCAACAAAATGATGAATGTCTTCTATCAAATGGAGGGAATAAGAAAAGCTTTTCTCCTATTAATAATTGACAACCATTTTTAGGTCAATTGACATATTTTTCCTTATCTTTTTTTCATCTGTTGTCAGTAAAAAGCATAATATTCTTTATTATTATTTAATCCTAGTTTGCACCTAAGATTACTGATGATCACTTCATGTAGACCAAAATGTACTTTTCCTTTTTAATCCTTTTTAATTTTATCATAAGTTAATATCTTTCAATCACTACCATTCAACTAAAAATATCAATGTTTCCACTTGGAGTTCAATATGGGTGCTTTAGAGACCACTCTCTCAAGCTCGTAAGTGGCTCTCCGATTATGATTATAAATATCATCCTATTAAATGATCTTGTAATCATGTTTCTAACAATTATTTTGAATTGGAATTTAAAGACCTACCTTCATGATCACTCCCGTCTCCTACTGAATGGAGAGTGTCAAGCCCTTTATAAAAATGAAAAAAATCCCTCAAAATAGTGTGTTTATTTTTTTGAAACGTAGATAAATGTAGTTATGCATATGAGTATTAAAAAAGATTGATTTTGGTTCAGTTTGGATGTTTACTTTCTTGTAATTTTTGTTATGGACTAGATCAATATTCAACCTTTTAAGGAAGATACCAACTTGACTGCCATTTTGGTGAGAAAACACATTGTTTTCTTCATCTCTAGATAAGACCATTACTTATTGACTTTGGGCTTAATAGTTCAAATAGATTCTTTTCTATATTTGGATTCTTTATATATTCTTTATGTTAATCTTCCTTAATAAATGAGCCATTTACAACTTAAGCATATAAGTGATGTTGTGCTCATACTCTAGGATTACAATTAAGATGAAATTAAGAAATAATAAATCTATTTTGAATAAAAATAACTTAGAATTAAAAGCTCATAAACGATGCTTTGATCATTGGCACCCTTTGGGGCTCTTCTATACTCTAATCATTCTCTGATGGAGCTATAAAATCTTAATACTTCAAATTGTACCAAATCCCCTTTCAGTTTTTCAATTTTTTTGTTAAGAAAGAAGAGTTTATGGAATTAGTAAGGGAAACTTAGGAAACTGAGATCCCTAGTTGTAAATCATTTCAACTTATGAGAAATCATAAACTAGTAAGAACCAAACTAAAAGATTTTTCTATGCTAGGAGGTCCCCTAATTGCTCTAAACATACAAAATACTAAAAATTCCTTCAGGAAATTCCAAGATGAATGCTACCAAGACCCTAATAATAAGGAGCTAAAATTAATGGAAGTAAGAAAATTAGATGAGTACAATAATGCATTATAGGGTTACAATTCCTTATTAATGTTGAAGGCTATAACCTCTTGGTTAAAGGAAGGAGACTCAAATACCAAAGATTTCCATAAATATATCCTTGCTAAGATGAATTCAAACAAGATTTAATGCTTACTTAATGAAGATGATCATTTGTAAAGACATCATAGGATTAAGCTCATCTAATCCATTGAGCATGCAAGAGATAGAAAGTTTATTGGGAAAAAATACTCTTTCTTAGGATGCAAAAGACAACCTTATTAAACCAGTTTCTTCTCATGAAATCAAGGATATAGTATTCAGTCTTAGTCCAAGTAAAGCTCCAAGTCTAGATATGATTAGTGTATACTTCTTCTAAGCCACTTGGCCTATCATAAGGGAATTACTTATTGATGTGGTTTAAGAATTTTTAGCCACTAGCAAAATGTTGAAAGATTTACTCACTTATGGTTGATACCTAAAACTTCCAATGATAATAGATTGAAGGAATTCTGTCCAATCTCTTATAGTAACACTGTGTATAAAACTATCTCTAAGCTTATTACTAGCAAATTAAAGAAGACATTGAATCATATCCTCCACTTTACTCAAGGAGCTTCTAGCACTGGTAAATCTATCACTGACAAAATTTTAATGGTGCAAGAACTTATGAAAGACTATGAGAATAACAAGACTATTAAGATTTGTGCAATTAAAGTGGATTTCTCTAAGGCTTTCAACATATTACAATGGACCTTCATTCTTACCTATATTGAATGGTTTGACTTTCTTACTAAGTTCACTAGATGGATTAATGCATATTTATACACTAATACCTACAATGTATTGATTAATGGAATTCCTAGCAAGTTATTCAAAGGGTTCAAAGGAATAAAGTAGTTAGACTCCCTTTTCCCCTACTAATTCACTCTCTTTATAGAGGTGTTATCCAAATTGATCAAAGAGAACATTCACCTCTACCTCAAATTTAAATATCATCATAAATGTAATAAATTGGAACTCACACATCTTTGTAGATGATCTTACGATGATTTATGTAGCTGACCATGCTTTTTTATTCTTAATGTTTAATTATCTTGACAATTTTTACAAGCTATCATATTTGAGGTTTAATCTCTTATGAAGTGAAAGACTCCAGTAGTTCTCTATCTCATCTAAATAGCTAACATACCAACACTACCTATGACTTTTTGAGATCTTCAAGAATAGAATTAATTCCTGACAGAATAGAGCCTTTTCACAAGTTGGAAGATTATAACTTATTATCTCGGTATCAAGGAATCTGCACACTCACTGGAGCATACATCTTCTCCTACCTAAAAAAAAATTAAAAAGGAGATGGAGATGTGTATTAAAAATTTTAGATAGTTTGAAAAAGCAAAAAACTTCAAATGATAAAAAAATGGGAGCGACTATGATGGAGAAAATAAGAAGGTAGACTTTGATCGATCCCCTTATAGTTGATTCAATTAATGCTGGTGGCCAAAAGGACTTGGAGACTGCTTAGTGACAAGGAAGGTTTATAGTCAAAATAAGTTGACGAGTATTACCTTAAAGAGCACATCTACTAGCAGTTTGGATAAAAAAAAGAACATTCTTGGAAATTCATATAGAAGGTAAGGAAAAGGAAGATAATGTACACTTATATCAAAATCCATATAGGAAATGGACCAGACTCATTGTTTTAGTTTGAAAATTAGGATAATCAAACTTTACTCATCCTAAAAGAGGAGATGACCTTACTAACCACAAGGATACCATTTAATGCTCAGGTTATGCAAGTTATACACTAGGATAAGTGGCTTAGCAACTTTGGAGGCTCAGAAAGATTGCAAAGCTATCTTCCAAATTACTCCCCTAACTCTAATGGGACAGCCAAACAAATCTAGTTACCTAATAATAAGGGGCATCACTAACTCTTCTTATGTTAAGGTTGTTATACCATAAAACTCAATCATCCAATGGTATAATGTAGTATGGACTAGATCCTTGATGCCTAAAGCCTGTTTTTTTTTTCATTTAGCTTGTAGTATAAATAGATTGAAAACTAAAGATAAAATTTTAGACTCCACAGAACTTCTATGCACCCTATGTTTTCAAGCCCCTGGAATAACTCCTCATTTGTTCTTTCAGTGCAGCTACACCAACACATTTAGGCTAGGATGCACCACTTCATGAACCTGACATGTCTTGTAACTGAATGGGAAAGCATACTAAAATAGACTGATGAATAGTAGAAGAAAATAGGGAGAGATAAAGTTTGCTTAAACCTATCTTTAAACTGCACTGTGTACTCCATTTAGCATGAAAGGAATTATAAAATTTAAGTATGAACTAAATCATAGAATTTGTTACTAAATTAGAGAAAAATTAGTGGTTTATAATGTTAATGATGGAATTAGCTCTTCATTGGAAGGAAGACAGAATCTGGAGTGAACTATATTGTAACTTTTTAATTTTATGCCTCTTTATTAAACTCACTTAAAGACAAGATGTAATGTTGGGGGTAAATCTTGTATAACTTTTGGAAACATTGTTTCATTGTATTGATCCATTGTATCGATGCCTTTGGATGGGTTTATTAATGAAATTTCCTTAATTTTTTCAAAAAGTATGGAATTTTAAACTTTGAAATTCTTTTGGTCTAGGTCTGATCTTATAGTTATGATATCTTGACTATTACTTATTCTTCAATAATCTCCCTTAAATATATGAAAGTATAAGTGTCAAAATGCTCTTTCATATAAGGTCTGTGAAGATTATATCAATTAGAGAGGAATATAATATTATAAAAAATAAAATAGTAAGTGAGAAGTGACATCAACCTCAAAAATATTTATTATTTTAATAGTAACTTGTGAGTTTGTGATATTGTGACAGCTATCTTAATCTTATATGATGTAATATAATGGAATTTTTTTTACTTTAGCCTTTAGATATATTTCTATATATATCATTTATTTCTTAAGTTTTGACCTTAGGTCTAGCTTGAAGTCAAAAAATATTTTTACCTTTTTTGAAAATTTTCTCTATATGTCTCTCTAAAAATCAAATATGTTTGCTCTAAGTTTTGACCATAATTTTGTCTTAAAGGAAAAAATGAATTGGTTTGAATGTAGAATTTGGTATGTGTTGGAATTAAAGGTTTGTGATAAGGCAAAAAACTTGGGGTGTCTAAGTGATTAAAGTTATAGTGCTTAAGCAATTTTATCTCATACAACTAATAGATGTCTTAAAGTATGGTTACCTTCCTTATAAGTAATCTCAAGTTTTTTTTTATGCTCATTATATCTTTCTTTATTTTATTATTGTTGGACAATTTTAGGCTAATTACGTTGATTAGTTATCATTTGGTACAGGCATCTCATCTTTTTGTGGTAAAGTTTTAATTTATTTTCTTTATAACGTTTGATAATGGTTCATTAAATGGTAAGATCAGGTACCAGGCTTGGGTATAGGTAAGTGTTGAGCTTGGGTTAGAGGTGCACAGACCTTTAGTCATAAATACTGAGGAGTCGTACACCAGTGATGAATGTCCAACTACTATTGATTCCTTCCCTTGCCTTATAGAAGAATTTGAGGTAGAAAAATATGAATTTAGATGTAGGAGATACTTAGATGGGATAAGTTTGGAGTTCAATATCTGTATAGTTGTGAGAATTAGGAAACTATATGTCAATGAGAGAATGGTGCTTCTATAGATCTATTAATATGAGTGTTTATTATGGCAATTTTTGATGAGGTCTAATATTGCTACTTAGCGACTTTTGCATTGAGTTATTAAAGGAGAAAAGTTTGAGTTTAGGTTAAATGCAACCTCATTAATGTTTCTTGATATCAAAGTTCCACCTGACATTTCATTTAGATAATTTAAAACAATTATTTATTTATTTAAATTTATGGAATGACTGATTCTTGCTGAGAGGATGTTAAAACTTAATTACCAAACATAGAATGGGAATAAAACTAAAATCTTACCAAAGGGACTCATAATTGGGAAAGCAAAGTTCTCTTCCTTTCTTTAAAAGATGGTAATGAGTGAGATTTCAGGTCTATATGGAGGGAACTATCCTTATGTTTAACGGAAAAGATAGGACTAGTTATTTACAGTCTTCTTAGGCATATATCTTAATTGAGTGTGGTAAGAACCTTCCTTGGGAGGACATCACTAAGAAGTTATTATTAGAGGTTGGAGTTTCAAGAAAACAAATGTATAGGTTTTGTTGACTTATTAACAGACTTATAGACCTATATAGCTCAATGTCCTTATCACTCTAGATAATGACCAATTATTGAGCCAATTATATTAACTAGTTATCATTCGGTGCAAGAATCTCATTTTTCTGGTAAGATTTTAATTTATTTTCTTTTCTTGATAATGGTTCATCGAATGGTAAGATCAAGTACCAGGTTTGGGTGTAAGTATAATGTTGAGCTTGGGTTAGAGGTGCATAGACATTTAGTCGTAAATAATAGTCTTACACCAGTGGTGAATGTCCAACTACTCTGGATTCCATCCTTTGCCTTATAGAAGAATTCCAGTGGTGAATGTCTAACTACTCTGGATTCCATCCTTTGCCTTATAGAAGAATTTAAAGTAGAAAATTATGAATTCAGATGTAGGATATACCTAGATGGGATAAGATAGGAGTTTAATATCCATATACCTGTGAGAATTAGGAAACCATATGTCATTGAGAGAATGGTGCTTGTATAGATCTAGTGACATGCGTGTTTATCATGAAAATTTTAGATGAGCTCTAATATTGTTGCTTGACGACCTTTCCATTGAGTTGTTAAGGGAGAAAAGTTTGAGTTTAGGTTAAATGCAACCTCATTAATGGTTCTTGATATCAAAGTTCCTTGTGGTATTCCATTTAGAGAATTTAAGAAAATTATTTATTTATTCAAATTTATGGACTTACTAATTCTTGCTGAGAGGTATTTAGGAGGTTGTAAGTTAATTAACAAACATAGAATGGGAATAAAACTAGAAATCCTACTAAAGGGACTCATAATTGGGAAAGTAAATTTCCCTTCCTTTCTTTAAAAGATGGTAATGAGTGAGATTTCAGGTCTATATAGAGGGAACTAAACTTAGGTTTAATGGAAAAGATAGGTCCAGTTATTTGCAGTCTTCTCAGGCACATGTCTTAGTTGAGTGTGGTAAGAACCTTTCCTGGGAGGACATCACTAAAAAGTTATTTTTGGAGGTTGGAGTTTAAAAAAAAAAACAAAGGTATAGGCATTGTTGACTTATTAACAGACTTATAGACCTATATAACTCAATTTCCTTATCTTTGTAGATGTTGATCAATTATTAAGCCAATTATATTGACCAGTTATCATTCAGTGTAGGCAACTCATCTTTTTATGGTAATGTTTTAATTTATTTTATTTATAATGCTTGATAATGGTTCATGGAATGGTAAGATCAGGTACCAAGTTTGGGTATAGGTATAGTGTTGAGCTTAGGTTAGAGGTGCACAAACCTTTAGTCATAAATACTGAGGAGTCTTACTCCAGTAGTGAATGTCTAATTACTCTTGATTCCATCCTTTTCCTTAAAGAAGAATTTCAGGTAGAAAAATATAAAATTAGATGTAAGATAAACCTAGATGGGATAAGTTTGGAGTTCAATATCCCCATACTTGTGAGAATTAGGAAACTACATGTCAATGAGAGAATGGTGCTTCTATAGATCGAATGACATGAGTGTTTATCATGACAGTTTTAGATGAGGTCTAACATTGCTACTTGACAACGTTTGCATTAAGTTGTTAGGGGAGAATGTTTGAGTTTAGGTTAAATGCAACCTCATTAATGGTTCTTGATATCAAAGTTCCTCATGGTATTTCATTTAGAGAATTTAAAACAATTATTTATTCATTCAAATTTATGGATCGACTGATTCTTGCTAGGAGGTATTCAAGATGTTATAACTTAATTACCAAACATAGAATGGGAATAAAACTAGAAATCCTACCAAAGGGACTCATAATTAGGAAAGCAAATATATAAGTTCTGTTGACTTATTAACACACTTATAGGCCTATATAGCTTGATGTACTTATCTCTGTAGATATTGATCTAGCTCATGTTTCCCAAAGAGTAAAATAATTGGTTAAAGAAAAGTTTAGTAAGTTGTGTAAAAATAGGAAGTGTGATAGGCACAAAGGTGTTCATTACAAAATAAATTCAAAGGTGTCGATAGATAGGAAAAGATAACAAAACTATTAGAGATTAGACATGTTTCAATGTCAAAATTTATCCAAGACAACCCCTAATTTGGAGTTTATGTTCGTTGTATTCGAGACTCCTTACGTTAAAAAAGCTAAAGATTTATTAGTGGATGGTGCATATTATTCCCGTTGGTCGATTAAAGTTAATGAATGATGCATATTATCCTCGCTAGTCTATTAAAGTTAGAGATCCTATTTTTCAAATCCATAATTTGAGGTTTCAAGTTATTGTGAGGGGTTATGGTTCTCAATAATGAGAAGCATTTCAGTGATGCAGAGTGGAACATGATCTAGACATTATCAAATATGTTGCAATTTACATCCTTTATATGTTAGGTTTAACACTTTCTTTATAAGCATCATGTTCTTTTGGTTGTCTACAATAAATACATAGACATGGAGATCTAACAATTAAGTCATTAATTTGATCAAGCTTAAAAGGATTGGGTTATGAGTTAGAAGGGTAGACATCAATAATAATGTGAGGATATTAAAGCTCTATAAAAGGTGTTTGATCATGGTTATGGTAAAATCAAAGGAAAAAAGAAGGGAATTGAGTTATTAGACAAAGACTTCCATAATTAAGAAGATTATTTATAGGGGAAGGGCTTTAAAATTATGACAGTGTTATGTATTTCTTCTTTGTAGGGGGAGTTTAAACCTACAAAGAATTAGTAAATAATGGACATGCATACCTACTAATTGACTAATTGACAATATTAAACATTCCAAAATCCTCAACCATTGATCTTAAACTTGAAGAATATTTTGGTGATTCTGTAGCTCTACTTTAAGATAATGAATTAATCTTAAGTTATGAGAGTATAGATGGTGGCGAGGAAGTTTTTTTCCAATCCTACAAAATGATGTTGCTTATATTCAATTTACGACATAGTGGTAATAGCCTTTTCTTAATTATATATATATAACTCTTTTAAATCTCATATGTAATGTTCATTTTGTTATCAATATAATTCTCACTACTAATTTTTGTTTATCTACTAACCTTAACTTTAAAGACTTAGTAACTTTTTCATGATTTTAAGATTTTTCTATAACCTTCATAGATTATGTTTTGCAATATTATTGGTGTGATTATGATATCTTTCAAGTGAAATTTTGATAATATTTTACAAGTGATGCTTGTAGATAAGTTATTTTGTCATAAGTATTATTAGGTTCCTAAAAAAGTGATATTATACTAATTTTGAGATTAAATATGTTGTTTTCCATCCAATCAAATGTTTTGACAAATTATGTCAATATATATTTCAAGAAAGTAGGTCTGACATTTTGCAAGAACTATGTGATTTTCATGGAATTATGAGCCTGTCAACTTGCAAGTCTAATGCTTTTACAAGAATGGTTGTTTGTAAAATAGGTTTTTTACGTTGCAAATTTGATACTTTGAGATAAGTTTACTATTATACAAGTGTAAAAGTTCTAGACTCCTTAAATATTTCAATATAACATTTGAGATTTTTAGCCTCTTACTCTACTTGTACCTAAACTTTTCCTTCTCGAACCAAACTTGTAAAAAACATGCATTTGAGCTTTATTCCTTTTACTCCATACTTTAATAATTGGCCTACCTAATTGTTATATTTTCTAAGAATGTGTTTTGACTTGAATCTATATATTTTTTGCTATTATATAACCCAAGTTGAAGTATTTTTGCATGAATTCTTTAATAATAAAGAGTCCACTCAACTAATTGATGTGTCATGTAACATTCATTGTCTAACAAGTAACAATTTTATAGTAGGTTCTCTTAAATCTGTTTCATTAGTAAGGATAATACATTCAACAATTTTATAGTAGGTTCTCTTAAATCTGTTTCGTTAGTAAGGATAATATACTCAAGCATACAATCTACCAATACTTGGGATTTAGAAAAACTTTGCACTTCTTATGAGGTCTATGGTGACTTCAAATTAATTATGTCTTTGATCTTTTTAGGGTTTATAATAAACCTCAAGAAATGTGTTTTCTGAACACACACTTTTTAATATTTAGCTTCATGACAAACTTTTTAAGTAAATGAAAGAATTCTTATAGGTTTATCAAATGACATCCCCTTTGTTTTACTTTAATAATCGTATCTTCCAAATACAATTCTATATTTTGGTTGATTAATTTGTGAATATATAATTAATAATGCTTTAATAAGTAACCCCTATGTTTTAGTTTAAGTACATCATCTTATAATTTTTTGTTTATAATAAAAATCCTTTTTTATTGTCACTCTTATTAATATGACTATAGTTATAACATGAATTCACATCTATAAAAATCAATTATTTGCGATTTGTTGTAACATCTTTATAGGTTTATCTCAAAAAGCGAGTAGTTACCTATAGGTAGACTTTGTTTAGGTTTGTAAAATCAATGCATATATGTCACTTGCTATTGGTTTTTTTCATTATAAGTATGTTTGCAAGCTAATTTAGGTATGCAACCCCCGATAAACCTTACTCTCAAAAGTTTATCCACTTTTTTATACACCACTATTATTGCTCTTTGTTAAAGACCTCTTTTTTTAAAAAAAATATTTTGTATACCTAGCTTTAGGTCTCCTATACTTGTAAATTTTTATATATGGCTCGATCCCTTTCGTGTCTGATGCCAATTATATGAAAACATCTTGTTCCTCTATTAAGAATTATACCATTTTAATGTGTTGTTCTTCATCCATATTGACTCTAATTTATGTTATATTTTACATCCTAATTTAAATTTCTCAAATTTATTTGGCCACCTTAGCTTTAGTTTCATTTTTTGGTAACCTAGGATCCATATCTGTTAGACCCCGAATATTTTCTTATGATGATTAAGCATGAATTATTGATAATTATGTGTTTATGGTCTAGTTTGATT
>JANZLD010000235.1:53893420-53905933 GCA_026413575.1 Erythroxylum carthagenense | reverse complement strand
GAAAAGAAGGAGAAGCCGTCGGTGGAGGAAGAAGAGAGAAAAGAGAGTTCGATCTTTGAGGTTTTTGACAGATCTAAAATGTTTCTTGGTAAGTTTAACTTCATTTCAGCTTGTTATAGTAAGATTTAAACCTAAAGATGTTTTAATGGACTAGCTACCCATCAAGACTACATTTTATGCAATATTATGATTATTTATGTGTGTTTATTAGTTTATGGTATTTGGATGCTCATGCTTAGTCTTCATAGAGATATGGGTTGAGAAATATGTTGTAAGTGTACCATAAGAGTGGGCATTCATGTAGGACATTCCATTTATCAAGTTACTTCATCATTTACATAGAGATACGGGATGTGATGTAGTTGTCCAAAGTGGTAATCAAATTTAGGAATGGAGGTTGAGATATTACATACCATATTTTAATCGTTATTTGGGATTATTCAGTCCAAGTATTGTGAGAGAAAGGGCTGAGACATTAGAAAATACTTAGGACTAAACACGATCATATTGACAAAAATTGAATGATTGTATGGGGTAGTAAGGGTAATCCTAGCTTTAGTAATTCGATTTTTCCAATTTCAGAGTCGATTCTTTTTGTTTTTGGCAACCTTAATTCTGTGATTGTTTTTTCTCTAAATTACTACTTTGATTGTTTTAATTGTTCATTAATTAATTACTCAAACAAAGTTTAATTTAAACTACTAAGCTGACCACACAAATCCTGTGGGATTCAATGCAAAGTATATTACAAGAATACTCGTGCACTTATGGTACTTAGGAAAATAAGTAGGATAGTTAAATGCCTATCAAGTTTTTTGTGCCATTGTTGGGAATTTGACATTAGCATTAATGGTAGTTTAAGTGGCTTTGATTTGAGATTTTTCTTAATTTTCTAAGTTTAGTTCATTTAGATAGTTTAACTTAGCTAGTTTGGTTCGCTTAGTTAGTTTAATTTGGTTGGAACTTTTTCCTCATGTGTGGGTGAGTGTATGAAAACGAGAAACTTAGGGGAATTTTTAAGAGGAGAAAATGTTGATATCACCAAAATTGAGCATGAATTAAGGAAAGCGCATAGGCAATATCAAATTGAAAGGATAATGGCTGATTAAAAGGAACAAGAAAGAGGAGATTAGAGGACATTAATGGATTCCATGCGATTGGGATTCAATCCCAACTAGGAAGGAATTTTGAGGCCACCTATTAATGCTAATAATTTTTAAATTAAGCCAGCCTTGTTAAATTTCCTTCAGCATAATTTGCAATTCTATAGTCTACCCTATGAAGACCAATGCACACCTGATGAATTTCTTAGAAATTTGTAGTACATTTAGATACAACGGATTATCTAAGAATGCAATTAGGATGAGATTGCTTCCTTTCACTTTAAAAGATAGAGTGAAGGCATGGCTAAATTCTTTGACCCCCAAATTTGTGAGAACTTAGGATCAGTTGGTCCAAACTTTCCTTTCTAAATATTTTCCATTGACTAAGAACATAAGTATCATTAAGGAGATCACAACCTTCCAGTAGTATATGATGGGGAGTCTCTTCATGAAGCTTAAGAGAGATTTAAGGAGTTACAGAGGAGTTTCCCCCATCATAACTTGTCGAGAGTGTTTTTATTGCAAAATTTTTACAATGGAGTTACGATAGCAACAAGGAGCAGAATAGATGCTGCAGCCGGTGGTTCGTTGATGTAGAAAATTATTGATGCCGCGTATGATCTTCTTAACGATATGGCGACTGACAACTGTCTATGGTCAATTGAAAGAAGTAGGCCATATCAAGTGAAGGAGCAAAAAGGGGTTGTGTTAACTAAGTTACCAGCAGCCATACAAGCACATATTGTAGCACTAACAAGGAAATTACACAATATAAATGCTCCATCGAGTTCTGTAAGTGCAGTGCAACTGGTATGTGAAATCTGCAACTAATATGACCATATGACAACAAATTGTTACCTGTTAAAGAATAAAGGAACTGGGCATGCAAATTACATGGGCATGCACAACAGAGCAACCAAGCCATACTCCAATAAGTACAATCTGGGATGGAAAAACCACCTGAACTTTTCTTGGAGCAATTTTGCTAGAAACAATCAGAGGTAGCTAGGCCCACCTGGATTCCAACAAGACTCTAATAAGGCTTTGGAGTCCAAATTGGATAAGTTGATTGAGGTGGTGACCACTAAATTTAATGACTAGGGGGAAAACATGATGAGGATAGAGGACAAACAAAAGAAGGCCAAAGTATGGGACGAGTCAATGTTAAAAAATCAAGTGTCGCCCATTTACAATTTGGAAGTGCAAATTGGCTAGTTAGCAACAACATTAGCAAGTAGACCTCTAGATAACCTTCCTAGCTCCTCAGAACCCAGTTAGAAAGAGCAGTTGAAAATAATACAACTGAGAAGTGGGAGAGTCATCTGGCACGAAATTACACAAGGTTAACTGAGTAATCAATCTTCAGCTACTAAAGAGAATGAGAAGGAGAAACAAGAACAAGAAAGGGAAAAAAAACGTATGTACCAACTCCTCCTTACATGCCAAAAGTACCATACCTACAGAGAATGCAATGAAATTAGGTGGATGACCAATTTTCAAAATTTTTTGACAAGTTAAAAAAGCTACAGATCAACATTTCCTTGGTGGAGGTATTACAAAATATGCCCAAATACACTAAGTTCTTAAATAGGCTGCCAATCTATGCAAGACAAAGGGTAGAGAATTTATTGACATCAATCTATCTCTATCTTGCTCAGTATATTCCATATGGAGGGAAGGAAACAATACATTGTTTAAGAACACAAAAGGGATAACCTAGATCACATAATTTATTATTGGATGAGGGAAATTATTCAACTTCATGACCTGGAATCCTTGCATTCATACTTGAGAAGAAGATGGAGCTTAGATCTTGGCTAAAAGAGTATTACTGAGTTGACTAAAATCATATGGTGTTTGTTGCTTTTGTTATAGTTAGAGTGAGTTTTCTTTGTTGTAATCTTACATTTTCTTTTATACTAAATTCTCTATTAAGTTTTAATGAATCTTTTCCTTAAAAAATCCTAAGAAGTTCATTTTTTGCAATCTCATGAAATCGAAAGCATAAACTTGTTTAAAAACATTAAAATAGTTTCAAATAACCATTAATTTAAAAAAATTCATAAATTTTGAAAAAAAATTAATTCATAGAGAGGAGGGTTTACACTATGATGATTTCAATTAATTAAAGCTTGAAGTTAATGTATTATTTTTCTAAAGCAATAGGGAAATCCACTACATGCTATCTTTTTCAGGCTTACCAAAGAAAGAGAAGCCACTAAGATGGGAAATGATTATATCAAGACAAAGCACTTCAGAAAATATACTAATATGTAGTGAGGAGATGAAGGAATGAGGGAAGATAAAGGCTAGAGTGCAATGAGAATGCAACTGTGGCAAATAGAATATAACAACATTAGGTGAATCTTAGAAAGGCGCAATGGGGTAGTTAGTGAAGCAAATAAAGAAGAGATAAATGGGTTTTAAAACTAGATTATATTGGTCAAACACACTAATACATTGCCCAAGCAATATGAGAAATGATTGGCCAATATGATGTAGTGCTTGAAACCTCTTACAAATTCATTGTTCTAAAAAATCTAAAATTTTCGATAGCCACAAATACTCCACAATATTGCTTGGCCACTTGATTGACCACTCTATAGTATTGGCCAAGCAATATGACTTGGAATCATGAAGTTATATGCCAAACTAATATAAAAGCACAATTAAACATATAATAAATTAAATTACCCATAATCAAGATAAAATTTAATCTCCAAAGGATATTTTTATCAAATAAAATTCCCTCCACTCATGCCTAAATTTCACCTTACAGTGAAAAATATATCTTCATATATATGTTTAGTGAAAATATCAGCTAATTGATGTAGTGTATCAATAAATTCTAACTCAATAGTGTTGTCACTTTGATGTAGTGTATCAATGTGGGAGGCAAAGGGCCCTAGTGTTGTCACATTTAGTTAGCATCTTTGTACGGTCCATGCCATAGTGTCTAAGTTTTTGTTTAAATTATAGAATTGGTGCGCAATAACTACTGACTACGCTTATATATTTAGATTTATGGTTAATAAGGCAACCAAAATTTGTTCTAAACATTGAGGATATTGCATTTCTTAAAATCATTATATAACAAACATGCTCTTCTATCCAAAAGAATACAAATATAATATGCATCAAAATAACCAATCAAATTAAACAATATATGCTTAACCAAAGTCCTAATAATAATATACATATGCCTAAGTATAAATTTAAAAACTAAAAGACTAATCTCCTTAGGACTTGAATAAAATATAACATAAAAGCTTACACTAATAACATGATATCAAGCCTATTTACACTATGGTAAAGTAAACTATCAACTATACCTCAAAAAAATCTTTACATTCACCCACTTCCTTTCTTAATCCTTGTTTAAATTATTTTCACACTTATAGGTGTCCTTGATGGCTTCGAGTGATCCATTTCAAAGTGCTAAAGTAGTTATTGGTACATTTTCCTTTATTAATGAATATTCCCTCCTTTAATTGTTTGATTTAAAGTAAAGAAGAAACTCTTCCATTATGCTCATCTTAGATTCCTTATTCATTCATTTGAAAAATTCCTTTTACAAGATTACATTAGTTATACCAAAACTAATATCATAAACATAAATTCAATAATTAAAATGTGATGCTTATGCTTTTTAATAAAAAAAGTTATATCAACCTTGCCTTTAGTAAAACTATTTTCTAAAAGAATTGTAATTAACCTATCATACCTTAGAGATTTTATAAAGCATTAGATGTGTCATGAATTAAAAAATGAGGAGGATGGTCAATATAAAATTCTTAATGAGTAAATCCATTTAAAAATTGATTTGAATAATTTGAAATTTGTGTAAGATGTAAATGTAAGTAATAATGTAATAACATATGTTATGGCTATTAGTGCAAAAGTTTTCTCAAAATTTATTCCTACCACTTAATTTTACCATTTATCCACTAATCTAGCTTTGCCTCTAACAATGTTACCTGATTCATCTAGCTTGTTTCAAAATACCCGAATGGTGTCTATGATTTGGTGATCTTTTGGTTTAGTCACTAAAATCCATACTTTGCTTCTTTTAAACTAGTTCGAGTCTTCATTTATAAAAATAACCCAAGTTTCTTCACTAAGGCTTCTTCTATAGTCTTAGACTTAAATTGAGAAATAAAAGTAAGATGAGATAATGCTTTAAGATTTGATTTAGTGATCATCCCTTATTGAACATCACTTGTAACCTAATCCATAGGATAATTCTTTTAGAATTTTTGACCTTTTGGAAGCTTATCGTCCCTTTTATCTCTTAACCTGATTTAAGTATATGCTCACTTAACTCATTTAAGGCATCATAGTGATCAATTTTTTCCTATTTAAGGGCCAGTTTCTCTAAATCATTAGATAAATCTATATTAACATCTTCAAGACTTTTCTTATATATAAGAGGGTTAGATTCATAAAAAATAAACTTTATAGACTCTTAAATAATAATTCTTTTCCTATTAAATACTTAATATGCTTTGTTAGTTAAGGAATAACAAAAGAAAATTCCCTCATCCACTTACAAATCAAACTTTTCCAAGTTGCCCTTAGTGTTCAAAAATTAGAACTCACAATTAAAGATTTTGAAGTAGCTAATATTTTGCTTCTTTCCTTTCCAAAGCTCATAAAGTGTTTTTTTTAATCTAAAATTAGTCTTATATAGACTCTAATAAAGGTGTCAAATGTGGTTGTTATGGCTTCGTATAAAAATATAGTGGGAGTTTATATTCATTTATGATATTCTAAACCATATCTTATAATTCCCTTTTTATATTCTCTCAACAAATCTATTTTGTTGAGGTGTGATAGAAGTAGTAAAATTATGAAATATATTATTATCCTCATGAAAAGATTCAAACATTTCATCCTCAAACTCCTTCTACGATCAATCCTAATTAATGTAATAGAGAGTTCCGCCATCTTTAACTCTCTTGAAAAACTTAAAGAATGAACTAAAACATTCATTTTTTTCTATCTAAGAATAAAATCCAAGTGAACATACTAAAATCGTCTAGTATGAAAATAGTAAAAAAGTTATCACCTAGACTTGCAACTCTAGTTTGTCCAAACAAATCCATATGAAGCAACAGTAAAAATCTACTAAAATTTAATGAATTTATACTCTTGAATTATTTTTTCATTTGGAAAGTACATCTTATCTTTCTCAAATTTAACACTGGGAAGTCTATTGACAAGTTGGGTGCAGTTGATGATAGAGATGAGATCTATGCTTGCATTTCTAATTCTCTTTTGACAAATTCATGCATCTTCAATAATAAACATTAAGGACTTCATATTTTGGTTAAATAAATTATTAAGATCAATTTTATAGAGATTCCCTTCACTCTTGCTCAAAAAATAAATAAACACTATTATTAACTACTCTAGATTTAACATACGACTTTCTCTCAAAATATACTTTGTAATTTTTGTTACATAATTAGCTTACACTTAACAAGTTAGGATTTAATCCATTAGAATGAAGCAAATTGTCATTTATATTGTGATCTTCTACACTAATTTTTCAACGTCAATTATCTTATCCTTGGAATTATTTTTAATTTGATAAATCCTCTATCTTTTGTCTTTATGAGTTGTAAATTTGGACACATCACTAGTCATATGCCTTGAGCATCCACTATCCATTATCCACTTAACATTTTCTCTTCTTTTTCTTAAATACCTACAAAATATGCCGTCAATGTGTTTTAGTTACTTAAATGAATTTGGGTCCTTAATTTTCACTCTTTACTTTTCTCTTAACCCACTTTTTTAATGGTTTAGGCATCAAGCTTTGTTTTGAGAAACAAAAATTGTAAATGTTGCCCATGTTTACCACCAAGGTGACATAATATATGAAAAAATGGATTAATAATATGATCATGAAACTTATGATTTTTAATGTATAAATGCTTTACTTAGTCTTTTATATATGTATGAATGCTAGGGCAGTAAAAGAATTGAATGATCTTTAATGCAGTGAAATAGCCTATTAAAATTCTCTGTATTAGAAATATTTCTTTGATTGCGTTGATGCTTATAAATGTGTCATGATATTATGCTTAGTATGAGGCCTATTATGAATTAAAGCTTGATTCTTACTTTTAAGTTGACATTCAGGCCTAAAAGAGTATGAGTGAGATTATAGGATATCATACGTCTATACATAGAAATTGTACATATTCTTATCTTGCTAATGTTGAGCTGTAGGCCTAAATAGAGAGCCATACATGAAAGCATGGAGCTTGCTGATAGTTGTATTGTATCGTGTGTGTTTAGTTGTTAATTTGATTATTTAGTGTGTGTTTAGGTTAGAATTATGTTATTTTGTTAAATATTTTTTTAAGTGTTCTATGGGTTAGAGCATGCTTTTGAGCTTCAATGTTGTGTATTTAAGGTGCCTTGATGAGTTTGCTATTGTTTCAAGGCTAAAATTGAAGAACGAGGTAGTTTTGGAAAAGACCCAAACCAAATCAGAGGTTCGTGATAAAAGCAAAGGCAAGAAGCCACGATTTTGGGCCTATTTGCCACAATAGTGATAGAAGGCGAAACTTTAGGCTACGATCCTAGAACCATAGGCCACGATTGTGGCCTGCGGACTAAAACACAGACAACCTTCTTGACTTAAGTTTTCAAGGATTTTTTAGACCTTTCGGACCAGGAAAAAACCCCTAAGGTTACCCAAATTAGAAAAGCCTATAAAAGGCATTGTGATGAAAACCTAAAGAGAGCTTCATTTCTGCCACTTTTGGAAAACCCTCAAGGAGAGAGAAAGGGGAGAGAGAGAAGAAGAGAAAGAGGAGAAAGGAGCAAGTCTTCATGGCTGTTGCCCTCCCGAGGCATCCGAATCCTTATTCTATTTTGTATTTCTTTCATCTTGTTGTTCTTTTCTTTGAATATGAAGGTGAATATGAATATATATATATGGATTTGGGTTTGATTAGCTCTTCCTTCAGGATTTACCTTGATTTAATGCTAATATAGTCATTTTTGTGTTTTATTGATTGGGTGTTGTGATTAATTGTGATAATTGCATATTTTGGTAATAAATTAGGACTGTGAACCAGATAAAAAAGATTACATATTTAGGGTTTAACGATTATAACTTAACAGAGAGTAATTGGCCCTTTGATAGATTAGAACCTACACCACAATAACACATAAATGGCTAGATTAGCATTAATGATAGGAAAATCCCTTCTCTCATAACTTGGTAATTTCTCTTGAGTGATTTTCATTGTGAGTTGTATGTTGCTTAATTTCCCTTATTTGTGTCTTAATTTCCTAAATTAAATTCCTGATAATCAAATTCTCGTATTTATTTTTCTTTACTTTTTTATTTTTTATTTTATTAACTTTCTAGCCTTAGATAACCTAGGATTAGATTAGATAGCCTTAGATAGCCTTAGTTAACTTTAATTCCTTTAGCTTAAGGATTAAGAAATTAAAAAAAAGGAAGGAAGATTAAGTGTAGGTCGAAGGCATATCTTTAGGACATCATAAGGTGACTATGAGGAATCAAGAGGGTTAAACACCAAGAAGAAATGGAAAGAACAATGATAGAGGATATATATTATAGGGAGCAAGGAACTCTACCAAACTTTAAAAAAAATAATAAATTAAAAATGTAAGGGAAAAGGAACAAACTTCCCTTGGGTTACCTTCCAAGCAGTGCCTTTCTTTATTGTCACTGGCTTGACTCCATGCTTTCCTCCTTATATGACAAAATTATGGTCTTTAATTGTCTCCACTTTTTCCTTTTCCACTTTAAGTTCTTTAGGATAAGGCCTAAGTTGATGACCACTCACATTCAATGTTTTCCTTATTTCCAAACTCTTAATCTTTACTAAATCCTAGCATTTTTGAGAAGTCTCCAATTTTTTTTAATCCTTTTCCTCATTGTTCAATTTCTCCATCATGCTAAGGAAAGGAGAAGTATTAGTCTTAATAATAATTAGGGACTTAGTATTTAACTTTGAGTTAAATGATATATCCCTTTTTCCCTTTAGGCCCTTCTTAACTTCTTATTTAGTAGACATCTTTTAAGTAGTTTCCTTAGGATTATCAAGCTTCTTATCATTGGTTAAGGTCATGCTAATATTTGTTGGATTTACCTCAGGTTGAGATGACAACTTTTCTCAACTTTGTGATTTTAAATGGTTGACAGCCACCACCATTTGACCCATTTGGCTCTCCAAATTTTGGATTCTAGACCTTGTATCTTATAGAAATTGCTTTACATATGCTAGAAATGAGTATTAGTGGCAATAAACTTAACTATATCTTTCAAAGATGTACCATAGTTGGAATAAGAAGTTTATGGTTTAGCTGGGAAGTAGTTTTTTTGCCTATTCCCACCATAACTTAAGTTCAGGTGATCATTCTAACCTAGGTTATCAGATTGGAAATATAGGTTATAGGAAAAATTCCCCCAATGACATTGACACACTTCTACACTGACATGCTCCCTTCGTCGGGTCCTTTTTATACATAAACACTAACAAACATGAAAAGATCAAGAAATAAATGAAAACTAATTATAAAAATATATACAAAATAAAAAACTAAAGCATTTCACTCCCCAAAAATGGTGTCAAAATTCTTAATGCATGTTGAATGCGGTAGAACTAACTCTATACAACTAAATTTATGATAGTGGTGAGTAGGGACCATATCTATATAGAGTGTGTGTATAGATTTTGTGATGAAAATAATTAGTGTTTAGGAATGAGCAATTTTTGGTTTGGTTCAATAAACAAAATGAAGTAAAATTGCATTAATAAAGTAATTCAACTTAAACAATATAAAAGTGAGAAAATTAATGAATGAGTTTGGAATCCAATTATTGGTTTAATCTCAACTTAAACATACATAAACATACTTCATCATCTTGTTCATTTCACACCTCTTTTAGAAATTATTAATCATAGGTTAATAAGCTCTATTAATCCCAATTCTCCCTTAGGTTATTTTTAATCACAATAAGCTCTTTAATTAAACCTAGCTATCAAACAACCTAGAATAAGCTCTTAAGATTTAATAAGATAGTCACATTACGAACTAGGAGAATAGATTAACATAAGCAACAACCGCACAAGCTTGAGTCATTTAACCTATATCATGTTATTCCTAATGATTCATTACCATTAGTTTACCACAAATGAATTGAAAATATAACTATTACGTATTATATTCCATATTCTAACAATAGGTTTATACGTAATCAGTCTATTGAGAATGAGAATATTAATCATTTATACATGAATACACAAAACATTAAGCTAGGAAGAACACAAATAATTTTTATAGAGAGAGAGAAAATTAACAACACAAAATGAAGAGATAACCAAATGTGTTATTTGGCTTCAATTTCCCCTACGAACTGGAAGAAGGAAGATTAACCCTCCACAGATCCTAAAGAAGTAAGGTTTTATATGAAAAATTAGGTTTTTAGGAGATACAAAGTTGTGCATCAAAGTATGAATCACAAAAAACCCATTTCATGATTATACACAATCTTATAAGTAGATACACAACCATGCATCTTATAAGCCATGCTGAATTCTTCATTTGCTTTCATTTTCTTGTCCCATCTTTACCCTCATCCAATCTCCTTCTTGTCACAGAAAGAAAAATTAGTTTGAACATCAAGAGGTTGGATCAAAGAATGTGCTTTAAACTTATTTTAGCTCTCGTGCTTCTAATTTGTATCTTAAGCATTTTATAGCATTAATCACTAGTTTTATGGAGTGGATGTATAATCAATTTAACACACATTAGTTTCCTATAGAAAAACATGTTTAATATTCTACTCAATACCTTACTATAGGGATAGAGGGTTCCCTTATCTCACTCCGCTATCACTTTTTATGATCTTAATAGGCTCACTATTCATAAGTATATAACAAGAAATTAAAGTGATGCATTGATAAATCCAATGAAAAAGTTATTAGGGAAACTAAAAGCCTTAAGAGTATTTAAGATGAAAATCCAATCTAAAGCGTCAAATGCTTTACAAAAATCTATTTTATCTGCATAATTCTTCCAATATTAGTTTTTCAATAATTCTTATTAAAGTAAAAAGTTTTCCCTAATTTGCCTCTCATTTATGAAAGCTCCTTGATAAGGGTCTATATAATTGGAAAGAAAATTTTTTAGCCCTTTGAAAAGGAGTTTGGAAATGATTTTGTATATGGTATTACAACATGAAATGGGTCTAAAATCCTTAAGAGAGTTTTGTTTTGAAAGGTAAATACTTCATTATAGGGAACTAAAATGTTCAAGTAAACACATTATGAATGAGCGAATATTTATAAGATATAACTGAAGATCCTATACAGCTACTAGCATAAAGCTATACAAACATATTATTAATAAGTAACTAGTTAACTTAATATTAAAGTTAATTTAATATTAAATCAACAATTTGGGTTAGAAGGGAGGTCTTAGCTTGTCATGTAATCAACTAGCTAGAGATGTAAGGCATATCTTAAAGGACAGCTTCTATAAATCTTTTTCTACTAAGAAATGAATCTTTTAAAGATTGTGTTGTTCCTCGCTGACTAAATGAGGTGAATGATAGATTAAAGTATAAGACTGGAAAAATAAAGCATGCCATATTTAGAGAACCTGTAGATTTCAAAGCATTTTACAAATCTTATTTGCAGGAGAAGCAATATATCCAAATCATCATGCCAATCTATACATGATATGGTATAAGCATAATAATAAACAAAAACAAGATGAAGAGTATAACTGTCTCCTTTGCTACAACTTTAATTCCTTGATGCGCTATCCTCTCCTTCTTCTTGCATCCAAAGCCTTTGCTTTTGAATCCTTTCCTTTGTCAATCTATCTTCTCCTTATTGTTGTATCCTCAACCAATTTGATTTACCTCTTGTTCTCCTAGGACAACTTGGTTAACAAAATCCTTTGGTGGGAAAGGAGAAGAAATGTTTGGAGGAGATTTTTCTTAGAAGAAATGAGCCAAAAAAGAGACTCTTCTCATGCAAATTTCGGCTCACTCATGAATGAAAGGAGAGAGAGAGTTAAACCATGCAAGAACCCTTTCTTACACACTTAATTTCAATTATGCATGGAATGGAAGAAGAGAATAGCATCCAATGCATCACTTCTTACTTTAATCAATCATAAAGTACCCATTAAATGAGACTCTTCTCATTTATCTTTAAGATGGCTATATGAAAAGACTATTAACATAAATATGAACTACCAATTTTGGTTTTGGAAGATGGAAGAAGGAAGATAGTCCATCCAATGCACATCTTTCTTCTTTAATCCAATGAATGCTAACATTAAAAGATAACTATTAAACCATTTAATGGTAAGTTCATAACTCCATTTAATGATGATAAACCATAAT
>JANZLD010000235.1:53874379-53892943 GCA_026413575.1 Erythroxylum carthagenense | reverse complement strand
CATGCCAGAGCTGGCAAAAGAAGCCCCCCCCCGCCCCCCCCCTGTCATTAATTATGTGCTTTACAAGTGCATTAATTACATGCTAACTCCAAAATTTCCTTCTTTGAAGTGAAAACTCACAAAATCAGTTGGTGCTCAACGTTTAAATTTGTTAAGAAAAGCAGCGTAAGATAAAACAAAACAAACCAAAAAAAAAGGTTTAGTGCTGCCATTATATTTGACAGCATAGTTCATTCAAAATTTAAGAATGCGAAATTACTCTCCTCATAACTTAACCCCTTCTATCCTGTCTCCTCATCCAAACAATAAAAGGAAATTGTCAAATTCTAAGAAGCATCACTTGACAGTGATGATCTTGATGACAGATGCAGTTCCAACTCGGTGGAGAGCTACCACAGAGTCTCCACTCTTACATAGTCCTTTTGCCTTAGCATGCTGGATTGCGAAATCCAACGCTTCTTCTGTTGTCTCAGAGTGAGAAGCCTTAGCAGACCCTGCATATAAAATTGGCACCAACCCACGGAAAATTAGGCTGTGCCTTGCAGGTGCTTCGTCACTGCATGACCAATCAAATGAATCAGTCTTAATCTCAGGCACAACCACAGATAAAATGGGCATGCCCGGCCTGTACTTAGCCACCAGTTTTGCAGTACTTCCTCCCCTTGTTAACACCAATATAAAAGCTGCTTTTGTTGAATTGGCTGTTCTGACAGCAGAGGAGGCAAGGCTTTCTAAAGGGCTCATGGGCACAGGTGAATGTTGCATGATCCTTTTAAATACATCTCCATAATCAAGTGTGCTCTCTGCTTCTACACAAATCTTTGCCATAGTCCGAACAGCAAGTTCTGGATACGCTCCAGCTGCAGTCTCACCACTCAGCATCACGCAATCAGTACCATCAAGAACCGCATTGGCAACATCAGTAGCTTCTGCTCTGGTTGGTCTTGGAGACTTGATCATGGACTCAAGCATCTGGGTTGCGGTGACAACAGGTTTTCCTTGGATGTTGCACTTATAGATCATTACTTTCTGTGCTAGAAAAATCTTCTCAATTGGAATTTCCATTCCAAGGTCACCACGAGCCACCATAAATGCATCCGTGTTTGCTAAGATATCATCAAAATTTGCCACCCCTTCTTGATTTTCAACCTATCAAAGTTTTCAAGTAGTGGGAATGATACATAAATGATACATAAGTGAGACAATAACCACTGCAATTTGCTACCTATACTCGATTACATGACAATTACTTGACAGTTGTTCACTCAAAATTAATTGCATGGTTCCAATTTCTGCCAACAAGCAAGCAGTAAATGCTTTAACACGGTAAGCATACCTTTGACATGAGAAGGATACTCTTGGCATGATCGCCCAACAAGTTCCGCACTTCCACGAGATCTGAGCCTTTTCGAACAAAAGAAAGAGCAATCATGTCAATGTGATTAGGAACCCCCCACCCCATGATATCATCCTTGTCTTTATCGGTCAAGGTTGGCAGATCCACTATTACTCCTGGGAGATTAACATTCTTCCTTTCACCAAGAATAGCTGAGTTCTCGCATCGGCAACGAACCAAACCAGCCTTTTTGTCACATGATAGAACAGTGAATGAAATGGTGCCATCAGCACAAAGTATGACACTCCCTGGCTTGACATCTTCTGCCAATTTCTTGTAGCTCATGCAGATCATATTTTCATCGCCCTTGATGCTATAGTCAGTAGATATGGTGATCTCCTGACCTTGTTTTAGCTGGATGGGTTTGGCATCTTTTAAGAAACCAGTTCGAATCTCTGGTCCCTGTTACACATGAACTGAAAAAAATTAAAGATTTTGTGTGTGGATCCAAACAATTACGAAGGCTGCAAAGAGAAAGAGATGGATGGAATTGGAATCAACAGAATCTAAAACATTTTTTATCAAGAAAAAGAACAAGGGGTAAAGTAAATCATAGGAGTTCCATAGAGGAAAGGGCGGACCTTGGTGTCAAGCATAACAGCACAGAGAATACCGGTGTTGTCCATAGCAGTCCTAAGATTGTTAAGCGTTTCTTGGTGATACTCGTGAGATCCATGAGAGAAATTGAATCTAGCAACGTTCATGCCGGCCATCAACAGCTTCTCGCACATCTCAATGGATCTGGAAGCAGGACCCAGCGTGCAAACGATCTTTGTCTTGGCTTTCTTCTCCATTTCTATCTGTTTTTGGTTCTGAAATCGCAGCACCCACAACAGAAAAGAGAGGAATTGATCAGCAATAACACATCTTTCTTGGAAATTAGGTATACGGATAGATTGATGAAATGATAGGACTTGAAAGAAAGTACAAAAATGAAATGTCAACGGCGAGAGAGATCACGGAAACGAATCCAAAAATCAATAACACCTACTCATTTATAAACAACGTACATACGTACATAAATACAAACCTACAAACCAGAGGGAATCAGGAAGAAACTCTGATGTAGAAAGAAAGAAGGAAACTCACAAATCTCTTGCTTTATAGAACAAGAAGTGCTCTTCTCAGTAGACAAAAAGCTAAAGCACAACAGATGGAATATATTACGAGAGACGGACGTCGAAGAAGGTGCAAGCATTACAATTCCATTGGTTGCGGAATAGTCGTTTTGGGCCCTTTCTGTCTCTTGACTTTTCTTTGGTTGGTTTCTAGAAGTAGAATAGAACAACTCTTACTTTTTTTCCTTCCTTTTTTAACTACATTTTAGTGTAATATATAAATGATTTCTCCAAAATTATAATGACGAAATGATGTAACACCAAAATTTGTCAACTTTAAACCAAATCCTGATTTGTTTAACAAAAATGAAATCCAATCCAATCTAATCTAAACTATGCATAACGTTTCAGACATGGAACCATTGGACGTTTGTTCTTTTCTTACACCCAAAAGGCAGGTTCCAACGAATACAAACAAAGCAGAAGCACCAGAAATGAGGACTATCCATTATGCTCATGAAATTTGTTCCTGAATCCAATTAGTCAAAATCCTCTCCTCTGTTCTGGTAACAACAAACATCTTAAAGTTCATCGTGTCCCACATCTGCTTGTTCTTTGTTCATCCGTTCTAGTTTACCTTCAAGTTCCTGTCACAAACATTCCCATCAGACAACCATATTATATCAAACTTCTCAATTGAACCAACCGTTACTTATTACCTTCAGCCTTTCTTCCACACAAAGAGCTGGTGTATATAGCAGCCCCACGTACCTGTTGTTTCGTTTACAGATTAGCAAACTCATTATAACGACCCAAATAGAGAGGGAGAACTCAAGGAGCGGGAGTCTTACTCGCAACGGCTAGGTTCATCCACTTCTGTTACCTCATTTGTCAATCCACACCTCAGCTTCACCTACAAGATAGATATATAGACCACAAGCAACGTCACAGTTATTAGAAGAACCACAAACATTCCCTTACTTCCCCTTAGCTCCCATTTGCATAGGCAATTATTCTAAATAAATTCCTGGATAATAGATCAACATTATTGGCCAGGTTCTACTTCCATAATAAGGGAGAATCAAAATCGTCCACTTCTATTCGCCTGTAAGCTTAAAAGACCAAACACTAATCAATGAAAATAATTGTGAATTAGAAATTCGTGCCTTTAAGCTTCTGTCAGGCCCATTCCAGCACTTGTCACCATTAGAGAAAACCATTGCTCGGTATGAATCCTCAAACTTGTCCCATTGCCTATTTAGCAGAAACAGGAAGAGACAGGAAAGGAATTTCTCAAATCAGCTAATAAGTACTGAACAAAATACCAGCAATGTATAATGGAGACGGGCTAGAAGGTCGTTAAAGGGAAGGCTGGGAAGTCGGTACCCACGAATATACTCAGATACGAATGCACATGAGAAGCATATGAGAGTGCACAATGCATCATTCCTGATTGACCGAGAATAAAATGGACTTCAACTAAGTATGATATATGGTGCACATGCAAGGAGTCTGTTATGGTGATCCTGCTATCGTGAAGAAATATGCTAGACACACTCAATTGCATGAAATTTTTTAATTCGATTGTGCTGCTTTGACATCCGATGGTGCTTTTGTCGCAGCCAAAGGATTTGATTCCCCCTGAGAATCAACTACTTGTAATCCAGAATTAGGAAACCTATCCAATCAATTTCTTCATATATCACTATAAGCACTTGACAACTTGCTCGCTGTGACAATATGTGAATCTCCAAATTGAAAAGCTAGTTCACACCAAGGAAACAAAGAATAGAACTTGCATATCTTCATCTTATTTGGAATCTCAAAGAAAATAAAACAACAAAGACCATATGCGTGAAGAAGAAACAATGCAGGCAGATACCTACCCCAGTGAAGTAGTTGAGTAGCCCTCCACCTGGGAAGCTTGTTTAAATGGGCAGATTTTGTAAACATATCTGAAGCAGAATTGAACCACCAAAAAGTCAAAAAGTGCAAAATTTAAGGACAGTAACTTCTAAGAGGGGTATGATGAAATATGAACTAGAAGAAACAGAGAGGGATATGATGCAATATGAACTAGAAGAAACAGGTTTCTCACTGGTTCTCTTTGCTCTCAAAACAACGATCATAGAAGGAGTAGAACTCTTTCTCTCTTCCTGGAAAATTGAACCACGTAATTGGGAAACAGAAAAAAGGAAAAAGAACAAAGAAAAGGTTAATGCGATGTTACAGAGACATGGTGTTTCAAATTTACCAAAGTCATGTTTTAGCTTCCGTGTCAAACTTGATATCTTTGACTGTAATTTAGACAACTTGGTGCTGGACTTTTCATACTCCTTTCGTACACGAGCAGCATCTAATAAGCCAAATAAAATTTAGTTTTACACATTTTCAAAATTTGCATCGCCAATTGAGGCACATGTCTACTGATAAACTCACGGGAGTCTGGAACAAATTTACAGCTTGTAGAATGTTTCGAACAGTCTGCTGTATCTTCTCTAACCAGGATGGATTATCTAGACAATTTGCGTTAAAAAAACATCTGGTAAAAATAAAAAGGCCACAACAGCCTGAACTACAAATTCTGCTGCAACAAAACCTTTTCCTCTCTAGTTGTAGAATGGATGAATAACAGGCTTTTTAAACAAAAATAAGCAAAAAAAAAAAAAGCTAGGAATAATCAGTGTGGCACCTGAAAAGTCCGAATCATCATAAGAATCATGGTTGTATGAAGAGCTGGTATCATCATGTATTTCTTCTTCATAAGCTTCATGTGTGTCATCTTCTGCATCTGAATCATCATAAGAATCATGGTTGTATGAAGAGCTGGTATCATCATGTATTTCTTCTACATAAGGTTCAAGTGCGTCATCTTCTGCATCTATATCATCATACTTCCCAGTGTCATCATCAGTTTCTGAAGTGTAGCCATCATCATCAAGTTTTTCCTGTGGCATATCTTCATGTTCTACATGATCTTTGGTATAATCACTCTCAACACTATTAACCTCCTCATTTTTCTTTTCTGCTGTTCCTGTCCATCTAGAAGCAACAAGGCGGCCCAGCTCTTCTTTTGACAATCCTTCAGTAGTTTCAGATATCTCAGTGTCCTACATATAAAACATAAATCGATCTAATCTTTTCTTTTGTAACAGACTAGATGAAGCTAACAACAAATCCACAGACATAAGACTTAAAAGCAATCGACAGATGTTTTCCAGTTTAAATATCTTCATCATTCTATGAAATGTTTGGTTGAAAGAACTGATAAAGTTAGTAAATGGTTAAGACAAGTGTGAAATGCTACAACTGAAGACAATTTATTGGTAAATAACTACAGCTTTTGGGAGCCAGGAAAAAAGGTATTACTACCTTCTTGGCTTGATCATGAGACACCTCACTTCCAGCATCATGACCAGTTTCAGATATGGACAGAGAGCCATCCTTGCTCTGTTGTGACACAGAATCTTTCTTTTCGTCTGCTACATGCTACATTTGCAGGGACAAAGATGCCATACCTTAGTTATCCTATCAAACTAGCACTGTAGTACACAAAATTTGAAGTTCAAGATCTCATGACCATATATCTCCATCACCTGCTCCACCCCACTAACTGTGCTTCCTTCAGATTTGAGAGCATCATGAGCTTCATCATCTACATAATCCACATGTTGAACTGCTGTATCCTTTCAGAGGAAGCAAACAGTTTTGAGAAGTATTAGCTCCACCAATTCTGTACTTAGAACTGGATGATCAAACTAAAGTGATGTGGTATTGGTAAAAAAGAAGTATCTTTAGAGTGGCACATCACGAGCATAAGCAAATATCCACTTTATCCAAAAATTTAGACCTAAAGCAGTAATGGAAGAAGTGTAGTTTAAAATGTTTAATTTGTTCTCCTAGTCGTCATAGATGTAATCAAAGAGGATTATCAGAACCCAGCTGGGAATCATAGGTAAACAACAAAGATCCAAACCTCCTCTGCTGAAGAATCACCCGAATTACCAACTTTGTCGTCGTTTATACTCTCCGCAGTTTCTTGTTTAGACTCCCTCTCAATTTGTTTGTCCTGTTCATTAACCTTTTCTTCAGCTTCTTTCCTTTTCTTTTCTTTCTCCAAACATTCTTTCTCTTCTGCCTTTTCTATCTGCTCTTTGTGCTCTACATTGAGATAAACAGAACAATATAATAAAAAGACTTGGATTATCAGACCTACTAGATCTTATATATCTGTGTCCAAGATGTTGTATTTGAGTATGGATGTTTTGCATACACAAGATCCATTTATGTTCACAACCTTTTCAATCAAACAGTTCAAGGATCTTAACAAGAAAATTCATATCAATCAATAGTTCAACTAATAGAGCAATTGAATAGAATGAAAATGTGAATGATCTTAGCAGTCTGCATATATGAGATGGACGCAAAGGAGCAATAAAGAATTGAATATATTAAATGACACCTTTAAGTTGTTGAACCAGCCCTTTTAGTATCTTCTCTTCATCTCTTAGCTTCGCTAGCTCTGCCTCATCCTTGGCAATTCCTAGTTTGGCTTGTTCAATTTCTCGTCTTCTTAAAGCAACCCCATCCTTATAGGTGGCAATCTTTTTCTTCAACTTATCCCGAGCTGCTTTGCCAGCCTCCCAGCATGTATTTTGGCAATTAACTTGGCCATCATACTCATCACTCCCATCACAGCAATCTGGCATTATCACATGTAGAGATCAAAGACAAACGGTGATGAATTAGAGGGTGCATGGAAGAGGCTCCAGTCACAATTTAATGAGCGGTTAAAGAAGTATGGCGTTCTCATTTGATTGCTTAGAAAAGCTACAATGCAATGCATGATGCTTTGTTTTGATTTATTCAAGAACAGAGATAGAACATAAAATGACACATAGCAAATGCCTTTTATAAGGAAAGCAGAAGTAGGATGTAACTTGGTAGATCTCCTAATGCCTATTTGTTGTACAACTCAAGTATGTTAACCTTGCCTTAGCATAGTTCAAACGATACTATGAGCTTTGATTCCACCAATCTGGAAAAGATGTTTCTCACAGTGTTGAGAAGATTTACATACCAGACAGCTATAAAGGTAACATTGCATGCTTCTTGGGATTCATGAAGAAGCCAATCTGTTAAGAAGATGACTAAAGTTGGCTCTTAAGAACTAGGCTCATGCGTAACAGAGATATAAATAGGTAATAAACGGAATCCTATGCTTTACATGATTCTGTTTTCTTTTGGGATATCATGAATGGAGGGTCAAGGTGAAGAACATGATTCATCAAGGCAAAAAGCTGGAAAGCAAGCAATAAACGGAGTAAATGACAATGGTGAGTGAAGTGCTTAAAAACAAACTTACCACAAACTCCATCATTGACCCTAGATGAGAATATGAAAATGGGATTATGAGCAGCATTCCGGCAATAGAATTTGCCACCGGGGCATGCTGATGTACCTATAACCATTAGGAAGTGATAAGCACAGTATTAAAATGAAGGAAAATAAAGAGCAAAAGGGTATAGCAAAAAGAGAGAGAAACCAGGCTCGTCAGAGGCATCATCAGGGCAATCACAGAAGTCATCGTTGAGCTGTGCTTTAGAGAAATTCTTGGATCCATCTTTACATCTTATGAAATCTGATGATACTCTGTAATAATTATCATCTGATCACATTACATGCACACAGCAGATACATTAGTCAGTACAGGAAATTATACAAAAAATGGACAGTAAACACGAAGAAGAAGAAGAAAGAGACCTTGAGGAGAGATTCCATAAAAAGGGTCAATTGGAATTGCTGATCTAACGGTAATTCTAGACTTATTCAACAACAAGAACAGCATTCCCAACAGGAAACCACTAACATCGACTCTCATGCTTCTTCTTCTTCTTCTTCCTCTTCCTCTGGAGCAAAAAATGAGAGCGGAGTAATTTACGCATGAAGTCCTACTCCCATTATATCTTGGTTCCAACACGACGCCGTAGACCGAGAACCAGATCAAAACGGCGTCGGTGGACTAGAAAGAAAATATCTTTAAAACAATATAACAATAATATAAGGTATCGTTATCTATCTTCTTCATCCTCGATTGCAGTGAAGAAGAAGAAAATGGAGGGAATGTGCTTCTCACTCTCTCTTCCTTCTTGTTCCGTCCCTTCTTCTTCTTTTTCTCGTTCAAACCACCACCACCACCACCACAGCCGGAGCAATTGCCTTCAATTCCTCATGACTTTTTCTACTTCCTCTGTCGTCAGTGTTTGGCCCAATTACCACTCTCGCACTTTTCTGCCACTTCCAACTTCAGCAGCACCAGCATCAGCTTCAGTCCTCCATTTCTCTGCTAAAGATAAGAAAGAAGCTAACCAAGAAGAAGAAGGAGCAACAGTTATGCCCAAACTCGATAAAACTGGTCGCTTTTGTAACCCCAGAGCTGCACGTGAACTCTCTCTGTATTGACTCTATCTTTTTTCTTCCAAAGTCTATGCTTTTCTTTTCTGGGATTTTTGTTTTGTTATGGGTTTTTCTTTTTTAACCGGATTAAACTATGCTAGACTAGATTCTAGTTGCATGCATTGTCTCATATAATCTGCTGGTATGTTTGCATATGCTCCAAGATTGATCGTATATGCCGCATGTTTAGAAGGGTCTGACCCAGTTCGACTTTTCGAGAAACGGATGAACGCAAGAAGAGGTAAAAATCAATCCATTTCTTGTTCAAACATTTCAATCCCCTAAGATTTATGGATTTTTTTTCTTTGTTAATCAGAACCTGGATATGAGTTTGATAAAGCTTCTTTGTTGGAATACAATCACATGAGCTTTGGAGGACCACCTGTCACCACTCAAACCATTGAAGAAGCTAATGACCTTGTACGCACTGATGAACAAGAGTCCGCCATTGGTAATTCCAATAGCCTTTCCTCTTGTTTCACATCTCAGCATCTGTTTAGTGATTGTAACTGTTGGATCAACTTCAACCCCATTTGCTAGGCAATCGACACCTATTTGAATATTCTTCTTCTTCTTCTTCATTCTTTGTTGCCCTTGTAAATGCTTGCTTTTGTAATGCTCTACCTACTTGTGTTCATGATCCTTTAACTGCCTCTGGTTTCTGAATCACCTTTTTCATCTTTTCTCTGATTCAGAAGCCGAAGTCCTTTCAGCTCCTCCAAAGTTGGTATACAGCAAACTACTCCTGCGGTAATTTCTGTGTCAAGTCTTGTAATGTATGCACTGACGCATTTATCCTGCAAGTTGAAAACATTTGATGGGAGAGAGACACAGACTTCAATGTTTACATATTCAATCTGATTTCATTTCTTTGATCTCTCCTTGCAGTTTCACTAGGAAACTTTTGGTAGCAACTGTGGATAAGTGGGATAGCCATGTCCTTGTCATAGACAAAGTTGCTCCTCCAGAATGGAAGGTCTGATCTATGCGTCCAGCTTAATTTCCTTGTTTAGTTGGCCCTTAAACTGTTCTCTATTTCTCTTAAACTGACCATGCCTAATGCTTACTGATATAGTACAATGAGGAAGCACATTCTTGTGTTTTCTTAAGAGTAAAACGAAGTTTTCTTACTTCATTCTATCGATGGACATAATTAGCTTACAAGGTCAATGGTTGGATATAAATGTAGAACGAGCCAACAGGAAGAATTCTGGAGCTTTGCATCCTCCACTTGGCTATGTCAGAAATTGCAGTTCTCGGAACACGTCACCAGATTGTCATCAACGAGGTAGTTTTGCCGTCCTTCAGTCAAAAATTATAAACTTAGATTTCACTTGTTTAGCTCAGGTATTGGGGATCACTAAATTCCTGTTAGCTTCTTCTTGGTGTTAGTTATGGTCGTTTTTGTTTTGCTGGTATGGATTGCTTGATTGATTAATGTACTTTTGAGGTGCATGAAGGCTGTTGATCTAGCTAAAAGGTTCTGTGATGGCTCAGCACCCCGCATTATTAATGGATGTCTTAGAACTTTTGTGAAGGATAAGATGAGTGTGGGGATGGCTTGTGCGAGAGTGGATCTGTAAGTGAAGTTTCCAGCTTGTTTTCGAGACAAGACTTAACAGCAGAACATGCAGGAAGGCTGACCGAGAATTTCAGAACCAGTAAAAGACACTGAAGTTAAAGACAATTCATGATGGTCAAGTTTGCTCAATGGCGTCTGTTCTGAGCAGATTGGACATTTTAGATTTTTTGGGTAATTGAGAAAAGAAGAGAAAGAGAGGAGCTTCTTGTTTCTGTTGTTACATATGAATTCGCACATATTGTACTAAACATTGATTTCTACTAAACATTTGATATGAAATTTGGTAAAGAAATTTGGTAAACTCATTCATTTGTTATTAGCAGCAGCAGTAGCTGTGTAGTGCTAAAAACACTGGTTGCTTATGCACACAACAGTCTTATCTACAATAATTCGTTTCCAGATGATTTTGTAATGAAATTGGGACTGAAAATATTCATTCATACCATTCCTGGGGACGCCATTTCCCTACATTTCATCGAGTAGACTTGCAGATAGATTTACATCCTCATCACCTAATAGTTAACAGTTGACTTGATTGCATCGAGTATCTGCAACCATACCACCACAAAAAAAAAAATTGAGTGTAAACCATCATTTGATCCTCTTATCATCATCTTCAACACTAGATTCTAGTAGCTGTTTGTTAAGTGAATCTTTACCTTGTTCTTGGTGGGCACATAGAACGGCTCAAAAACCAGAGGGAACGGAGTGTCAAGACCGCATACTCTCGCTACTGGGGCTTCTAACTGCATTACATTGACCACATTTGATTTTCTGTTTCATTAACCAAATAAGAGCAGCAAGCCACAAAGGAATTAAGCACTGCAAAAACTTACTTACCCTTAAGAAGCAACGTTCAACGATGGAAGCAGAGATTTCAGCACCAAAACCTCCAGTAACTGGAGCTTCATGACTAACCTACACCAACAAAATAAACTGTTAGCAAATCAGATTCAACCTGTTTTAGGGTAAAAGACACCATTTAAAGATCCATTAAACTTACAAGTAGTCTTCCAGTTTTCTTCACTGAAGCCTCAACTGTTTCTTTATCCCAAGGTATTAGAGTTTTGAGGTCTATTAATTCACAGGAGATCCCTTCCTGCATTTGGACAACAAAATCTAGATTTACTGCTGCCTAAAGGGTAAGTCAGCAAACTCTTTTTTTTTTCACATATTGCCTAATTGCCCAGGCAGAAGTTTTCATGAATCAGACTATAAGAAATCGTTGCTTCATTCCTGAACTCACTTACCTTCTCAGCATCATTACAGGCCTGCTCCATGACTGAAAGTTGTGCTCCCCAACCCACAAGCGTTATATCACTTCCTTCTCTTAACACCTGAGTATTTCACCATCAGCATTCTTTTGGATGTACGAATTTGAATGAATCAAGTTGCATACCTCTGCTTCTGATAAAGGTAACATATAGTCATCTTCAGCAACCTCTTCTACAGCCAAACGATAAAGCCACTATCCAAGACATAAAGATGAAAAAAAAGTCAGTAGTTAATTGGTTATGCAAAAACTTTCGTTAGCCCAGGAAGAAAGTACCTTTGGTTCAAAGAAGATAACAGGATTTGGATCACGTATGGATGACAATAATAACCCCTTTGCTTCTCGTGGACTTCGTGGGATAACCACCTGTTGGAAAGCTACTAGTTAGAGTTGTTATTCATGGACAACAAGCATGGACTGCCTTGAAGTAAATCTAGTAGCATTAAACAATCTAAGGAGAACAGAAAGTATCTTCACCATTCGTTACATTTTACAAATGGGAGAAGATGAAAAGAAAACCATAGACATTACCTCTAAAACAAGACCAAAGGATGTGGGAAGGCCACCATTATAATCTCACTTCAAGAAGTGCCTTACCTTAGAGGAGCCCATCAATGATGTTTAGCCCTTTATAAAAAGGAAGTGGGTTGCTACTACTAGAATGGGATGAGACAGAGTAAAAGTGTAAAGGAAATATCGCCTTACAGAAGGAGTGCTTGTGCACATGTTCTAGTTCTACTTCAGCATCAGGTGCGAATCATAAATACATCATAAGAAATGCTTGTGCAACTTTCAAAAGAAATAAAAATTGGTCATATATATCTCTTCAGGATCTCAAAGTCAAACACTTCAAGCAATGAACAGTAGGCCTGGGCCAGTTTGGGACAGTTCCACAGATCAAAATAAGTTTCAAAATGGTCTTAAGCAGAAGACAGATGAAAACTATGGATGGAGAAAAAACCTTCTTTTAGAAAGAAGAAAGAAAATCATCTACCTAAGGGAAAGGACTTTTACTTTGATACCAGGAACATGACAAAAGAAAGCTTCAGGTGACTGTGAATGATAATGTCCACCATGGCCTACAGCTCCATAAGGTGTTCTTATGGTTAAACCTAGAATGTTAAATTAGAACTAGTCATACAAAAAGTGCAAAAAAGTGTAAGTAACAAGTAGAAAAGAAAGAGAATCTTCTAATAATAATTATTTGAGCAAATAAAAGCTATACACCTCCACAGTTGAATTGATTTCCACTGCGATATCTGAACTTTGCAGCTTCGTTGACAATCTATAAAGTGGAAATTATGTCAAAAAAAAGAAGGGATTTTGGGGAAAGATAAGCTAGAAACAGCGCAAGCTTGCCTGATCAAATGCAGGGAATATGTAATCAGCAAACTGAATTTCTGCTATTGCTCGATTACCCTATCAAGCAAGATTAGAAAACAAAGTAAAGGAAATCGATACTGCATATGGAGCAAGAACTTAGTTCTCATTACAGAGAAAAAAGCCAATGAATCTATAGATAGATATGGCTGGAGCTCTTCAGAGAGAAAAGGTATCAGAAACTTAGTAGCTGAGCTTACAAGTTTTAGAAAAATACAAAATTGCTCACCATTGCTGCCAGGCCAATGCCAAATCCCACAATTCCCTGTGAAATATGTCAGACGTACACTTAGGCACTTGAAAACAGACGGAAAAAGTTATGGTAAAACATACAAAAAAAATTTGTTAATGCTCCTCATGGCATGCAAGTTAACATCAAAGTAGTGTGCATATAGTGAAAATCCTAATTGTGAAACCTTCGTAGTAGCAAAAACACAAGAGCATTGGATTCTCTATCCTTTAAAAAAGAAAATTTATCTACAGAATATTCCACCAAAATACCTGCTCGCATAGTGGGGTATTAAACACTCTACTTTTACCGTATCGTTCTGCCAAACCTGTCGTGCAACGAAACACCCCACCAAAGCTCACATCTTCTCCAAATACATAAGAACTGTGAGGCAATATCAATGAGAAGTAGCAACACAAAGTTAACAAGTCGATATAAATCAATGGTATATAAGACAAGATTAGTAAAGTGCTATCAAAGTTTGTGCTGGAGTAGATTTCTTCATTAGTAAAGGAAGATTTTTATTCTAACAAGGACCAAAGATAAAATCTTTATTAATACAAAACATGAGCCATGGTCTAAGGAGTAGTGTTGCAGGAAAGTACTAAAAAGTTTACAAATGCACAGTCTCCTCAATGTGGCCACAAGAAATCGGAAGTAGAAGGGAAATGACGAAGTGGGTATTGGGAGAAAGTTACCGAGGATCGGTATCCATGGCAATATGGAGAGCTTGATTGATGGCAGAGCAGAGGTTGAGTGATTTCTTCCCATCTTGTTCTAGGTGGGTTGAGAGCTCTCTCCTACTCTGGCTGCAGATTGAAAGGAGCGATCTTTTTGCGTATCTTGTGAAACCGATTGCCATGTAAGTCCCAAACAGATTTGGAAGATTAACAGAGAAGGATGAGCTAATAGATTTGTGATCCAAGATTTGAAGTACAGGCAGACAAAGAAGATTGGAACATGAGATGATTTAGCATCACATTAACGAGAAGAAATAATTGAGATTAGAAGCATCACAATCACGTGGCCAATTTACCTAATATGAAATTATGAATACAATATTGCTGATTTGATTTTTTTTTTTTAGGATAGGATCAAAAATACATTAACTACATCCAAGTTAATGTATTTTTGATCCAAGTTAACTTGGAAGTATTTTTTAGAAATTTAATAAATACATCCAAGTTAGCCAGGTTGACAAGACAACGTTTTTTTTTTTCTGTCAAAAACAACTTCGTTTTGAATTTATAAAAAATAATAACAAGTTAGCCAGGCTAATATCTTTGTTGATATTAAATCTTATACATCTATCAAATACTAAATTAATGGTCAAAATTTAATACACCATTAAATTAAAAGAAACCTAAACTAAGTTTCATATTGGCAACATAAAATATGGGCTACAACGTCAAGTCATGTATTTCTTACATTCTTCCATTTGGTTAAATGTTTTATCATTATATTTAACAGTATAACATAAGGCTAGCAAAATTAAATTTTATAAACCGTTAACATAATAAGCACCTTAGCACATTAAATCACATAATGTGGGTTATGGTGGTCATACACAGTATAGTCATGTACTCCCTTCTATATACCACTGTATTAAGAATTTATTATGTTCAGGTTCATAAATTGTATATAAACAGTATACAATCCACATAATCGTTATGAAAAGATACACAAATTTATTTTTCAAACAATCATGTATACATAAACATAATGAATAAGAAATATATAATTCAAAACATATTATTATTGAGCTCGAAAGTACGAAAATGTCATCATCAAACATTATTATCAATCATCGATACAACCAAGACCCATCTTAAGCACACGTTCTTTGGATGTCTTTAGTTGTAAATCCTTAGTTAGAGGATCTGCTACCATGAGATCTATCCTAATATGTTCTATATGCACTTTTTGTTTCTAAATCTCCTATTTAAAAACAAAATATTTTTATTCCATATGTTTTGCGCCTTTAGAGTATTTGTCGTTTTTTGAGAATAAAACTGTTGTAGAATTATCACAATAAATTTTCAACAGCTTGCTTACTGGATCGACAACTCCAAGCTTTGAAATAAAATTCTACAACCATAGTGCATGAATTGTAGCCCCATAACAAGCTACAAAGTTCTCTTTTATAATGGATGAAGCAATGACAGACTGTTTGATACTTTTCTACGAGATTGCTCCTTCAGCTAATGAGAACAAATAGCTAAATGTTGACTTTCTACTATGAACACATCTGGCAAAATCTGAATCTGAATATCCAATCACTTCTAAATGATCATGTCTCTTATAAGCGAGCATGTAATCCCTTGTTTCTTGAAGATATCTTAATACTTCCTTTGAAGCTTTCTAATGATCAATACGGGGATTACTCTGATATCTACTTAGCATCCATACTGCAAAATTGATGTCAGGTCTAGTACAATTTTGTAGGAACATCAAACTATCCACAATAGAAGCATATGGAATTGTTTCCATTTCCTTACGTTCCACATCATTCTTTAGACATTGTATAAGACTAAACTTATCTCCCTTTGAATAGAGACTATACCTGTTGAGAACTTGCTCATGTTAAATTTCTCAATAATTTTTTCAATATGGGCTTTCTAAAACAATCTTAACAAACCTTTTGATCTCTTACGGGATGTTGAAATTTCAATCACATAGTATGCCTCTCTCATATCTTTCATTTTAAAATTCTTAGAAAGAAATTTTTTAATCTTATGCAGCAAACCTAAGTTATTAGCAGCAAGCAAAATGTCATTAACATACAAAAATAGAAATATAAACTTAATCTCACTGATCTTTTAGTAAATACATCAATCAACAGTGATATCATCAAATATTGAAAGAAGTAATGGTATTATTGAAATTAATATACCATTGCATGGAAGCTTGTTTAAGTCCATATATTGACTTCTTCAATTTACACACCATACTTTCTTTTCCTTTAATGAAAAAACATTCAGGTTGATCCATGTAAACTTCCTCCTCAAGATCTCCATTTAGAAAGGTTGTTTTCACATTCATCTGATGTAGCTTTAAATCAAATGTAGCCACTAATGCTAAAATTATTCTCAATGAATCTTCTTTAAGACAGGTAAAAAAGTCTCCTTATAATCAATGTCATCTTTCTAAGTGTAACATTTGGCAACAAGTCTGGCTTTATATCTTTTAACATTGCCATTTGAGTTGCGTTTGGTCTTAAAGATCCATTTATAACCAACTTATTTAGAACCTTCTGGCAAGTCTACAAGATCCCAGACATTGTTTTGAGTCATTTATTTCAACTTTTCTTTCATAGCATCAACCCATCTTTTAGAAATATCACTACTTATGGCTTGTGAAAATGAAACAAGATCATTATCAATGCCATAATCATAATCCAACTCTTGCAAATAAACCACTCATTAGAAATAGCCAACCTTCTAACCATGTCAGGTTTATTTAAAACTATACCAAATGGTTTGTTTTCATAAGTTGGTGGTAAGTTAGGTTCTTCAAAAGGTGCTCATTATTTAAATGTTGTTATTGATTATTTTGATTTTCCAAAACAGGGACAACATTTATTGTAATTGTGGGTTTAAGAACATTTATGAGTAATGGAATATCAACTCTTATTCCATCAATATCCACAACTTGATTTTTAGCACTGTCACTAATTTCACCGTTCTTTAAAAATTTGGCATTGACCGTTACAACAATTCTAGAACTATGATTCAGATAGTAAAACCTGTACCCTTTAGACTTCTTTAGGTAACCAATAAAGCAACCACTATCTGTTGGTGGTTTAGATTGAAAAACCTGTACCCTTTAGACTTCTCTAGGTAACCAATATCTGTTGGAGAATCCAATTTTCTTTCATGTGGATTATAGATACGTGCTTTTACTGGACAACCCCAACACATGCAGGTGTCTTAAACTAGGTTTCCTTTCAGTCTATAACGCGAAAGGAGTTTACTAAGAACCTTGTTTAGCAGATACATAGTAGTTTTAAGTGCATACATCCATAAACCTATTGGTAATGAGGAATTACTCATCATACTTCTAACCATATTCATTAATGTTCTATTTCATCTTTCTACCACACAGTTTTGTTGCGGTGTGCCTAGCTTAATGTACTGTGCACATATTCCATAACTTTTGAGAAACTTAGTAAATGGACCAATACATTGTCTAGATTTAGCATACTTTCCATAATACTCACCACCTCTATCAAATCTTATAGTTTTCACTCTTCTATCTAATTGCCTCTCAACCTCCTTTACAAACACTTAAGGGTATTTACAACTTGAGATTTTTCATGCAGCAAATAATTATATTCGTATCGTAAAAAATCATCTATAAAAGTGATGAACTATTTTTCTCTATTAAAGGACGGAATGTCAAAAGGTCCGCAAATGTCGATGTGTATTATTTCAAGAAGCTGACTGCTTCTTGTGGTTCCTTTCTTACTATGTTTGGTTTGCTTACCCTTAATGTATTCCACATATAAGCTAAGATCAGTAAAATCTAGATTCGGTAGAATCTTATTCTTTACTAATCTCTAACCTTTTTTTGAATATATGACCTAAATGTTTATACCACAAGTAAGCAAATTGTTCATTCGCTAAACTATATTTCATTTCAACATTATGATTAACTATAAATAGGGGTTCAAAAAAGGCATCATCAAGTTTCAATTTATATAAACCTTCCATAAGCATTCCATAACCAATAAAGTAATTATTCTTATACAAATTGAAACAACCATTTCCTCCCTTAAAGGTATATCCACTAGCATCAAGTCTAGAAATATAAATTAAATTTCTAGAAATTGAAGGTACACAGAGAATGTTCATTAGATCTAAGTGTTGCCCAGTACTAATGTCAAATTGCAAGTCCTTCCACCTCAACTGGAGCCTTTATTTGGTTCCCCATAAACAAAAAGTTGTTAGTTGTGCTTATGGTTTTGATTGAAAGGAATTCTTGCATAATCTTGGAAATATGAGTAGTGACACTAAAATCAAACCACCAAGTATTATAAGAAACTTCAGATAAGTTTGATTCAAAGTATATAGAAACTTAATGTTGTAACATCCCGTTACTATTAGCAAAGGCCTTATGGTAATATTGGGATAGACTGGTAGGATTTCACTGCATTCATTGACTGAGTATGTTACTGGCCTCTAATCATAG
>JANZLD010000235.1:53861295-53874279 GCA_026413575.1 Erythroxylum carthagenense | reverse complement strand
GGACAAAGGTAAGAGCTAGCACTCTTTAATTTGTTCTAGCTATTCTCGGGTCAAAGGGTTTGTCCCGGTTAGGTTCTTCGATCTCTGCGTGGATACCGTTAGAGACGGTCTCCTTTGGTCATTTTGGTTTGACTTTGTTATATATTCACATGGATCCTGGCTTTCGGGAAGGTCCCGGAATAAAAATTTTTGTTTTTCCGCACCGGGGGCATGTGATGCTCACACCGGGATTTTCCTACAACCATGACTTTTGAAGAATTTAGCAAATGAACCATGTCATTGTCTAGATTATTCATACTTTCCATAATACTCACCACTTTTATCAAATCTTATAATTTTCACTTTTCAATTTAATTGCCTCTCAAACTCCTTTACAAACACCTCAAGTGTATTTACAGCTTGAGATTTTTCACGTAGCAAATAGATATATCCATACCTTGAAAAATCATCTATAAAGGTGATAAAGTATTTTTCTCCATTAAATGACGGAATGTCAAAAGGTTCACAAATGTTGGTGTGTATTATTTCAAGAAACTGACTACTTCTCATAGCTCATTTCTTACTATGTTTGGTTTGCTTAGCCTTAATGCATTCCACGCATAATCCAAGATCAACAAAACCTAGATTCAGTATAATCTCATTGTTTACTAATTTGTCTAACCTTTCTTTGGATACATGACCTAAACGTTTATACCAGAAGTAAGCAGAATGTTCATTCGCTAAACTACATTTTATTCCAACCTTATGATTAACAATAAATAGGGATTTAGAAAAACATCATCAAGTTTCAATTTATATAAACTATCCATAAGTATTCCATAACCAATAAAGGAATTGTTTTTATACAAATTGAAACAACCATTTTCACCTTTAAAAGTATATCCACTAACATTAAGTCTAGAAATATAAATTAAATTTCTAGAAATTGAAGGTATACAGAGAGTGTTCATTAGATTCAAGTGAAACACATTAGACCCAATATCTAATGTGAGCCTATAAGTCTCTACACCTTCAATTGGGGCCTTTATTTAGTTCCTCATAAATAGAAAGTTACTAGTTGGGCTTATGGTTTGGATTGTTAGGAATCCCTGTATAATATTGGAAACATAAGTAGTGACACCAGAATCAAACCACCAAGTATTAGAAGAAACTTCAGATAAGTTTGATTCAAAGTATACAGAAACATAATGTATATCTTTCTTTTCGAACCAAGCTTTACGTTTTAGGCAGTATTTATGATAATGTCTTCTTTCTTGTAGAAGTGACATTTATCTAACTTTTTTCCCTTGCTTTCACTGTCAGCAACCTATGGAACTTTAGCAGGTCCTTTCTTTTTAAAATCCTTGGTCTTTAGTTTGAGTTTCTTTCCAGCTCCTTGACCCACTAGGTTAATATAATGAACTCCTTGTTTCTTTAATCTCGATTCCTCCTGGTTAAGCTTACTGGACAATTCATCAATATTCCACTTATCTTTTAATGTGTTATAATTGATGTAGAATGGTCCATATTTAGTAGGAAGTGAGTTTATGATAAACTACACTAAGAAGGAGTCATCCACAACCATATCCAGTGTCTTAAGTCTAGTTGCGATATTTGTCATATCAAAGACATGTTGTTGCATTCTCTTTGACCCATCAAACTTCATGGCCGTGAGCTCAGCCATAAGTGTCCCTACAAGTGCCTTATCAGCATAATGAAACTTATCTTCCATAAGCTTAATAAAATCTTTATCATTCTAATTTTCAATTCTAGGAAGAGTAGACTTAATGTTGTTGGCAATCGTTATTTGTATAAAGCTCAAACATAGCATGTTAGACTTTGTCCATGTTTTATAGTGTGCCTTTTCAGCCTCTATACTAGTATCATTAAGGTCAGAAGGCTTATCCTCTAATAGTCAAGATCCAAAACACCTAAATGGAAATTGATTTATTTGCTCCGTTCAAAAAAATTTACACCAATGAGCAAGGTAATAGAAGAAGCTTGAGAGTGAAGGCTAACAACTGCAAACATATAAACGCTCACTAAATAACATATTCAGATAGTAAGCACATAAATTAAATATATTGCAAGTTTCCTTTGGGTAAATACAACAATACATATCATTACCATCATTAGAATATGCTATTTAAAGTTTATAAGAAAATTAAATAAATTTCATCAAATACATCTATCATCTTTGGATAACTATACATATATGACATGAGTATATCAATTTTCTCCTTTATATTTATTAGTTATAAAACATTGATTTACCTTTGGGTAAAATCCTTAATTTCTATCAACTAACAAAATTTTCATAATAGCATTTCATAAAATACATAAATTATATGACCATAAATTCAAAACTAATTTGGCCACTTTGGTGACTAACAAATTAATTTTAATCATACTATCATATTTATAAAATAATAATAATATATCCATAATATATGCACAAGATGAAATTAAAATTAAAAATTTGATTATAGGATAAAAATATCATTAATATAACTAAAACTTAAGAAATCAAAACTTAAAAATAATTCATTCTATCGTCAAAACTTCATAGATCAAGGCCATAATTTTTTTATTGAAAACACAATATTCACAGTATGGATATTGGCGCAAGAGTTGCCTATTGAAACACGCATAGAGCATTGAACAGATGACATAGAAAGCATTTAATAGATGAACAAAATCCCCAATATTCACAATAATATGCAAGCCAGGTGGTTCTTTAACATAGTCTCATGCTAAATCCAAGGTAATCAAATGGTTCATGCAACAAAAAACAAACAAACATAAATATAAACAAAACCATTATGGGCAAGTGGAATTGGGAAAAGCTATTTGCTTCTTTAAACCAAATCCTAAAACCAGAGAAATAAAGAAACGCAAGGATGGTTACAAGCAAACCTAGCAAAAAAAACAAGCAACATCCAAAGAGAGAAGTAAAGAGATGTATAGATGAACGCTCAAATCTGCTTATGGCCGCATCACTTTCTTTTTAAGGGAAAATATTCTTTAAACAAAACCCTAACATAATAATTTTTTATAAAAATCATAACCGAAACAATCATCAATCAATAATCTAAGGATTATTATCTATTCAAAATCAAGGCTATGATACCATGTATAAATTTTTCGCTTATTAATAATCAAATATCAATGACATAAATCATACATGAATTATAAATCATATGTAAATCAGTCGTGCCCATTCAAATCTTGAATATAATAATAATCACATAGATGAAGCAGATAAATCACTTACCTTGAGCGGAATTCATCATGATGTAGAGAGAAAGCTTTTACCGATTATGAACTAGTTTCTCTCTCTTAACCTTCTTTCTGTGCTACTTGAGGGATAGCTCAATACACAAATGCCTACGTTATGTATTTGTTTTTGTTTGTACTTAATTAGGGTAGAAAGATGACTAGTTTATATACACTTATGTGGTGATATTAAATCTTGTACGTCCATCAAGTACTAAATTAATGGTTAAGATTTAATATATTATTAAACTAAGAAAACTCTAAACCAAGTTTAATACGGGCTTATAGAAAATCTGGGCTACAACATCAGGGCATATTTCTTACAAACTGGATAGGCTTACATTAGGCAACTGAAGTGTAAGTGCGTTCTGTTTGCGAGTAATAAAAAGCAAGTTGGCACAATCAAAGTATCTTTAAGGAGTCCTTCATTTGGCCCGAAGACGGTCATCGAGCAGTTCTGGACTCTGCTAACAAGATCGTCAAGGTTCGCATCATTGAGCGCTGCGTGTTTGGGAACATGAGCTTTCAGTGGGCAAACCGGTGGTTTAGGCCAAACTTATGGAAGGTTGGGTCTAGATTAATACCGATGGAGCATTCAAGAGTGGGACCAACGCTGCCATTACCGGCAGTCTGATTAAAGATTGGCAAGGCTAATAGTGCGGGGGTTTTCTGCATCACATTGGTCGGAGCTCCCCCTTGCTACAAAACTTTGGGGAGTCCACTCGAGCCTTCACTTGGCCTGGAATCTTAGATTCCGATGGGTTATTCTTGAACTGGATTCTCTGGAGGTGATAAATCTCCTTTCCGTGGCCATCTTAACGTCGACTAAGTTTTCCTTTTTGGTGACAAGTATCCGGGAGATCCTGTGACGAGCTTGAAAGGTGAAGTTACAACATGTGCACCGGGAAGGGAACCAGTGTGCGGACAGTCTTGTTGCTCTTGCTGCTTACTCTAGCCCCAGAGTCCATCCACTTCAAGAGGCACCGTTGCTTATTATGGCCCATATGTTCCATGATACAAACGGTGTCCTGTACCGCAGAGTTCTACATTATTTTGGAACTAGTGTTTTCACTGTTCTCTTTTGCCTTGTAATAAAAAAATAAAAAGCAAGTTGTGTTCTCCAATGAAAGGATCTCAAATAGAATTAGACGTGAAAGTTTGATACTGAAACTAGGGATCTAAAATGGGAATTCTACGTAGAATAGATTATGATGTTGAAGTGGCATAGGATTTAGTTTAGACTAGGTTTGTTCTTATGATGCAAATTTAGCTTATAAAATGATACCTAGTAGACTGGGATAATGGTAACCAACTTGAACTTAGTGATTAGAAAGGAACAGTATAAATGACAATGAAAAAGCAAGTGGACCACGCAAATCCTAATGAATAAGCGATTCTTAAGCAAACATATTATTCTATTATACTCAAAAGGGTATGAAATCAGATGTTCCATCTGTAACGAGGATTGTAGCATATCTAGGAAATATTATAGCGGTGATGTTATAGACAAATAAGTTGAATTAGTATTCCAATATTAAAATATTCAAAAATTAATTATTGTTCAGATTTATTGCAAATTTGTATGAAATTTTTAGTTATTAAAAAATTAAAGAACTATTATTTTAGTGATCTTTTTTATTTTACAAAATATGAGTTGGGAAATCGGGTCGGGATCTGATCCGAACCGAAGCGGAATAATCACGAAACTTTTTCATGACTTTTGATTTTCCAAAAACCAAGATCTATTTAATTTTATAAAATGGTCAACACGAATCATAATAAAGCAGAAATTTAATTCATACCTTATTCTAAAATTTGATCTTTATCTTGATGCATCCTTTGAACCGTTTTCGAAACCGATCCGTCTCAACCATCGTAGCCACACAAGTGTCCAGCCTCTAACGGTATTCATAGAATAGGTTGAGAGAACTCTATAACTTTTACAGAGAGGGTTAAGCATGAAGTGCTAGCTCCATAGAGCTCAAGCCTATTTATAATAAGCTTTGGACGTTTTAGTAATTTAATTGAAATTAAATACTAATTTCAATTAAACTTCAATTAGAATTACAAATAATTCTAATTGAATACCAATTATGTCTAAATAAGATTCAATATCTTATATTGATCCTTATTTAATAAATATCTCATATTTAATCATAAATTTCTCAAACTTTATAATCAAGTCCTATTTGATTAAATCAACTTTGCTCTCTCCAACCCATTCTATATGTGAGACTCATTAAGTTCCCAAATATATTGGCAATGATTATAAATTATAATTATAATTCATAATTAGAATGAGATAAATTAAAACTCCTTTTAATTTATCTTTAATTCTCCAATTAAACAATTCATAATCATAGATCAAGATTGGCGTCTAGCAATATATCATGACCACCCAAATATTTAGGAATGTCAAAGTAGTTTTGACTAAACTTTCTAGGCATGATTTTTGCGTATAATTCAATCCTTTCATCAACCAGTGTTCTAATTAGACATAAAGCATGGAATTAATGTCTACTCTATTTTGAGTCTAATTATATTAGTTCTCTGCCATTAGCTATTGATTCAATTAATAATATTTGTAAACTATTTACGAAATATCATTCTACCTTAGCCACGGATTTTCTAAATCAATATTAATCGAGAATAATGGAACATTCTCCCTAATTACTTTAGGGCGATGAATCCTATCTTGATCATTCAACTATTATAGTTCATGCTACATCCAATGACTACCCATTTAACGACCTCTTATAAAAATGGATCATAAGTAGTATCAAAACATAGCAATTCCCATACAAGATAACTTTGATGACCTCAAGTCAAAGGATCACTTATACAATCATCACAATGAGAATTCCATAGACATATAAGAAATGTTCCAAATGGATTTCTCATATCGGGTCTGTTCAGTGAACTTGTTCTCTAGCAAGCAACCACATGATTGTTTAAGTATCTTTATACTTTAGCCTATGAGATCGACTACTTCCTTCATAAGGAAAAACAAAACATATGCTAGTCTTTTTCCATTCTATTAATGTCCAATCTTAATAGAACAATGACTAGGAACATTTAAGAATAATACATAAATGCAAGACGAATCTCATAATTATAATCTCATTATAATTTCATTTGCAATGTATAATTATCCCATGGACTTTATCATATACATTTAAACATGTACAAGATAAAGAATGCCTTTTAAATAATTTGTCACTAAACTACAACCAAAGCGATTGATTGTAGGGCATAAACCAACAATCTCCCATTTGCACTATGCCAATCGTTTAAGTATCTTATACCATATCAACATATGATGATTGTTCTACTACTGGCTTTATGAGAGAATGTAGTAAGCACTTGCTTAAGTCTTAAAACTCCCATCTTAATTATCATTATAATTAAGAACATTTGCCTAAACACATTCTTAGATCTTTGATGAGACATTAGCTCCTTATGCATGCCAAATGACTCTAATGTTTTGCAGTACATTACTATCTTGAACAATGCAAAGAAACTATATCAAGTTCACTAAAGAACTTGTTGATCCAATTAATCATTTCTACTAAATGAAAAATGTATTATGGCTTAATTAGCAACCATTGCTACGTTGGAACCTTTCCAACCCTAAATGATATTGTTCTAAGTAAATAAACCTTAATTAGGATTTACTTATAAAGTTATATCCTTATCATCTTGAACTCAAATATCAACTCATACATAGAGTAAGGGATAACTTTGATACTTCATAAGTATCTGATATCTCAAATACTAAACATCTCTAGTATATTATCTATGCACTTGGACTTAGAATAAGTTAACAACGTCCAATCTATATCTATAGATTTTATTCCTAGAATTAAGTTGTTACCTCTTCATATCCAACAAGACTTGTTCTTAGACAAGTACGTGCTCAATAATTGAAAATTAGAAACATTGTTCTCTATAAGCAATATGTCTCTATATACTCCCATTGAGGAGGACAACTATACTCCCACTAACCTTTTTGTAGACATTATAAGAATTCACAATCATCTTCAAAATAAACTCTTTGAATTCATTATGAAAGTGAATCTTTCAATGTCTCATAGCCTTTCAACTATACATCAAATGTATCATTAAAGGCATTAGTTCCAATTAGAAGTAATGTTATGAGATTTGAACCTTTCAAATTCCTTCTTACTCCCACTACTTATCTTGAGAACAGTTCACCTATAAGCATACATTGAATCAAACAATTTTTTCAATGGGTTTGTAAGATTATATCCAACCTTTTGGATATCTCATAACCTTTTATTATCCAATTTAGTTCTAAACTAAATGGATAATGTATGTTTCAACCAAGCATCACTTTCTAGAATCACTAACTTTGACTCATTTAAAGACCTAGCATCTCATATCTAATATGAAATCTAGCTAATTGATTCAACTGGAACTATCGAAGGTAAGTTATTATACTAGGCATCGTTATAGAAGAAACAATATTGCATCCTATAATATCTCATATTGTATGTAACTCCTTACATAAAGCCATACCCTTATGGAATTTTGTTGTGAAGGTACTCACTAGAGAATCTCATTTCCTATAGATAACCGATAATTTCAAACTTACCACGACGATCTCATTGAAGTGCTTTAGCATTGTCAATGCTTTATTTCCACTTAGATTTAAATAGTTTGAACTTTTCCAAATGTTAAATCATCATTTCATTTAATACGTATGACTATATCATATAAAGTCATTAGTAATCTTATGAAATGTAAGTATTATCCTTTTATGAATTATTCTTCTATCCAATGCATCACATGTATAAGATTTAACAATTCAATACCATCATCATCCTTTCACTAAAGGTTGACTTGGTTATTCTTCAACTATACAAGTTTCACAAGTTCTTTACTATTCATAATCAAAAAGATACATATATCCTAGTATGTAACTTTATGATTCTCGTTATATTGATTTAACCAATATGGCATAAAAAGAATGTCTTGGTTATCCAACTTTTTTTATGGAGAGGTATTATAACGTGTTAGGAACCTATTGGTTTAAAAATCAAGTCATTTGGATATCGGGTGAAGAAGCTATAACAAAAATACCAAAGGATGTTCAGAAACAAACAAAAGTTGAAAGTTGCGATTCTGCGTCTACACGATTGCAATTCTCTACCTAGACTTGTGAAGTCGCGATCGTGCAGAAGCATGATCGGAATTCACGACCCTTAATAGCGAAGTTGCGATCGTGCTGAAGCACAATTGCGCTTCCTCCTCTTCTTCACTGATTATTTCTCTTCTTCTTCTCCTTCCATTTTCTTTCATTTCTAGATTTACACACTTCTAAATCATCTATACTGCATTTCTAACTCCAATACAAACTGTAAACAAAAACATTCCAGCTACTTCAAAAGTCACAAATCCAAAACTTCACATATACTTTCTCTCTCTATTGCATTTTTTTCAAATCTTTATTCTGATTTCAATCTTCTTCAATTAACATATAAAACACTTAAACCAATTCTTCCAGCTTCATTTCAGCTCAAGAACACAAAAGAAATAAAAAAATCCAAGGTTCACATGTAAACATCAAAAATCCAATTTCTCATACATGCAAATTCCATTTTCTGCATTTTGTTTCTCTTTCTACTTTCATCTGATGTATTTTTCCATTTTTCCATACTTTCATTTCATTGACAACTTAGCAATTTATCAACTCTATACCACAACCTCACTAACTCTTCATTTCATATCATTGAACTCACTTAAATTCATTTCCACAAATTCACGTATGAATAATAAAAACCACCATATATTCACGCATATACAGTGAAAAATAGAGTATATGCTCATCGTTTTTCCTGAATTTCTGCACTCTTCCTAAACATAGTTTCAATAATTCTTCTAGCTCAAAACTCACTTCAACACTATCTTATGACATATTGTTCCTCACATATGCAAAAACAATTCATTCATCATCTAATCTACACTTCTCAAACCTACATATGCATGCATATATTTACACCATAAAACATCATCAGAGTTACTTACTCGATTAAGCTATTCTCGGCAGTAAGAGTGAATCAATGACATCCTATGGGAGTAACAATTTTCTATTCAGTGATGAATATCTAGAAGAGTGTTTTGGTGATTCCAGTGAAGAACAAACGATGTTCAGTAGCCTTTCTTTACTAAACACTTAGCCACGTGTATTCTTTGCATAAAATACACATCTCCTAAATAAGACTATTATAGGTCATCATGCATATGAGCCATTTGTCACATCTATAAGCTACCACATGTCACGATATAATTGGTCCAATGTCAACATTTTTCTTATTCTAAAATACTTCAAAATTTCCAGAAAATTCCAAAAATTTCCAAAAATTTCAAAATAATTCCAATATTCTCGGAATAAATTTTCCACAATTTAATCGCATTTATAAATCCATTTTACCTAAAAAATAGTCAATGAATGAATGCACAATTTATTTGAATGTGTCAAAATTCATATGTACATATCAGCGAACATTCAATTATGCAAAGCATAAAGTGTACTGAAATTTCTCAAATTTTCTAACCCCTAACATGGGGTATTACAATCTGTCCCTCCTTAAGAAATTTTGTCCTCGAAATTTTACCTGATCCAAATAGTTGTGAATATTGAGCTTTCATGGTTTCTTCTAGTTCCCGAGTTGCTTCCTCAAGTCCATAGTATTGCCAGAGTACTTTTACCTAAGGTACTGACTTATTTCGAAGTTGTTTAACTTCTCTAGCTAATACAGAAATTGACCCTTCTTCTTAAGATAAATCCGGTTGTACCTGAATTTCTTACATAGGAATCTTACATGTCACGTCAAACCAATATCTTCTTAACATAAAAACATGAAACACATCATATAGCTTGGCCAATTCCTCAGTTCATCATTAGCTGGCGCACATAACCGATCTTTATAATACAATTCACCATCTCTTTGCATAGAAAAATCATATTGTTTATCTTCCTGAGTAGACAAGATAAGTTGTTGTAACTTATCATCAGTTCTCTGAGAATCACATATCTTTTGTATCAAAGTAGGCCTTGCTTTCAATTGAGCTACCAAAGCTCCATCAGATGCCAGTCTCCATTCACTCTGCTTAAATGATAATGCTGAAATGGTCTTCCAACTCAAGGCATCAGCTACAACATTAGCCTTGCCTAGATGGTATTCCACAATACAATCATAGTCTTTAAACAATTACAACTAATGTCGTTGTCTCATATTGAGTTCTTTCTGGGTAAGTAGATACTTCAGACTTTTATGATATGTGAAAATTCTACATTTTTCACCATACAAATAGCACCACCAAATTTTTAAGGCAAACACTATTGTTGCAAGTTCCAGATCATGAGTACGGTAATTATGTTCATATGACTTTAGTTGCCTAAAGGCATAAGCAACTGCCTTTCCATCCTGTATCATTCAACTGATCAAATAAGTCTTCAATCCTCGGCAATGGATACTTTTTCTTCATTGTGACTCTATTCAATTGCCTAATATCGATGCACTCTCAATAGTATATTCAACTTCCTCTATATAAATCTCATACTTATCCGACTCCAATATTCACATCTGATTCGACTCATTTATTCATTCTTATTCAATATTCATTCATTCACATCCAAACATATATTACATCTGTACATCGTAACATCATTCGCCAAAGCAACCACTTTATCAAATGCACACTCACAATAACTAATCAACTTATTCTTGAGGGTTTCCTACATATATTGCTCTCTTCTGCTTCATCTTGCTTGAATATGTTCTCAATCAATTCAAAAATTTATGAAACATAACCATCACGAATTCTAATAAATAACCAATGTTAAGACCCTGTATTGAATCACAAACTTTCAACATGATACCTAAACAACAATTCTAGTTCCAAGTTCAACCTCTCAAGGTAATGTACTGTTAGCCCCCAAAATTTTTTCTTATGAATAATCATGATTTAACTAATTTTGAGGTTTTGGTAGATTAATCATTTTTATAATTATTTAATTATGTCAAAATTAGTAGGATATATTGAATGGGTAAGTGGAATTAAAGTGTTAAGGTTATAAGAATGTTCAAGGGTAATTTTGGCAAGACACTTAAGGTTAAAAGAACATAAGCCTATAAGGAAGGATAAAATGGACTTTTTGGACTCATTAAGGGTAGAAATGGAAGAAGAAATGTTGTCTTGCTATTTTAAGAAGGGAAAAACGTGAATTGAGGGAGAAGAACAAAAATAGAAGAGAGAAAGAAGAGAATTTCGGTGGTTGAGAGAAAAGAAGAGAGGTGAGCTAGGGTTTCTTCATTTCTTAGCTTTTGAGAGAGATTTTGAAGTGGTTCAAGAAGAGAAAAAGGTAGAGGAAGAGGCGAGCTTCCATTTGAGCTAAAGATCTCTTTATTTGGTGAACAATCAAGGTACGATCATTTTAAATCTTTTGGATTTTTGGAATGATTTTAGTTCATGGAGTTTAGAAAATGCATGGGTTTAAGTATTCTAAAACCAATTTTAGTGATTATGTTTTGTGAGATTTTTAATTGAAAACCCTATCGTGTGGGATTTTTGATATTGTATAAGGGGATCAAAAGAGACAAGAGGAACAAGAGAAGAGGCATTTTGAACAAGTCTATAAGCGAGGAAATCAAGGTGGATATATGTTTATAATAGAGTAAATAAGCCACTAAATATTTTCTTTGAATCAAAGAAGTTTAATGATTTTCAATTGTATCACAAGTGTTGCATTTATTGCTTTTGAATGATTTAAGAAATTGCAATATGTTGTCATATGAATTGAGTGATGATTTATGAAAAGACTTTGAAAGTGATTTTTGAAAAGATAACATGTTTATGAAATCATGTTTTCGAAATATCTCATGTTTATGAAAAATCAAGTTTCAGAAAAGTGCCAATTTGGGCAATATGTTTACAAGATATGAAATACATGTTATGTTGGTTTGGTTTGGTCCATTCTATTGTCAAGTTCACTTTGACTAAAGGCTTCTCCCGTCTGCTCGCTAGTGGTATGGAGCTCCTTTATGGACTCCCATAAATTCACGGCTACGTAAGACCATTATGTGGGATTGCATTAGTAGGTTTTGTTCATAACTACATAGGACCTTTATGGAAAATGTGTAGTACGTTTTGTTTATGGACCTCCCAAACCATTCTGATGTGCTTATGTACTTATGATATGTGAACAAGTTTGATGCATTTATGTTTTATGGTTTATGAATTTGACTATACGATGAGAATTTGCTAAACATATGTTTTATGAACTCAATCAGAATTTTCTATGACAAGTGAATGTTTTCAAAGGTTTTGCTTATTCTCCGTTATAAACTTGTAACCCATGAGCTTTCAAGCTCACCCCCTTTTCATCTCATCTTCAGGTGATAGCTAAAAGATCAAGTGATCAAGAGCCTAAGAGAATTACACCAAATTTGCTTATTTGTATTTTGAGTTGGGTTTGGCAAAGCACAATGTTTTAGTCGCATTTCAAGTTTATTTGTTCAAGAATCTTTTATAATTTGAGACAATGATGTATTGGGGATTGACATGCCATTAAAGATTTGTAAAACTTTATTCTTTTGATGTAAATGAAATATGAATGGTATGTGGATGATGTGAGCAAAAATTAGATATCCGTGAAGAAGTTATCAACTTGAGTTGATGATTTTGAACATGAATTGTTATATA
>JANZLD010000235.1:53809265-53819987 GCA_026413575.1 Erythroxylum carthagenense | reverse complement strand
AACTTTAAACAAAATAATTTATCTAGAAAAACCACATAATCAAATCAATTCATACTTAATAAAATCAATAAAAATTTAGGGCCCAACAGATTGAAGTGGATCGAGCTAAGACCGTAGTAATTTAAAAGCTACCACCGCCCACCAACATCTAGGGCATCTGAGCTTTCCTTGATCATACAAGATTCTACAGACAGTTTATCAAGGATTTTTCTCTTATCGCTAGACCCTGAACTCATTTATTAGTTAAATATGTGCCTTCTGTTTTTGATGATGCTTATTTGGATGCTTTTAACAGGTTAAAAAAGACACTTATATCAGCACCCAGTCTGATGTCGCCGGTTTGGTCTTTTCCTTTCGAAATTATGTTTGATGCAAGCAATTATATCATTGGTTGTGTCCTTAGTCAACAGAAGGAAAAAAGGCTCACGCCATCTACTACGTAAGCAAGATTTTGATAGGAGCACAACTGAATTACAAAACTATATAAAAGGAGTTACTTGTTGTGGTATTTGCATGTAAGAAATTGCGTTCTTATCTTTTAGATTCATATGTTATTGTTTTTACAAATCATGTAGCATTGCAATATCTTTTTACAAAGAAGGATGCCAAGGTTGTAATTTTTTTTATTGAAAACACAATATTCACAATATGGATATTGACATAAGAGCCGCCTATTGAAACACACATAAAGCAATGAACAGATGATGTACAAAGCATTTAACAGATAAACAAGTCCCCAAAATTCACAGTAATATGCAAGCCAGACGGTTCTTTACCCTGCGGTCTTATACTAAATCTAAGGTAATCAGATGGTTCATATAACAACAAACAAACATACAAAATAAAAAATAGAAGCAATGTGGGCCCCTCTTTATTACTTTCAAACTTCTGTCACTCTCCCCAAGAAACGGTCTTTAAGAAGAATTGTTGCCCCACCATTATCTACAAAACGTTCTCTAAGAAGAATCAAACGCAAAACACCCACTTTTACAATTAATTTTGTTTCTTGAAAGTTGAAGACAATTTGGTAGTTACAATCATGAAAAGTACTTAACAACGGCAACAAAAGATCACATTATTGTTTATGGGGTTGTCAGATACCTTATCCTCAGGTTTTAAGTTCTTATTCTTTAAGAAAGGATGTAAGTTTAGCCTGGAAAATTTGTCATAAAGCTTAACCATTATGGAATTTATCATTCAATATACGGCACCAACCATATATAAAACCCTAAAATCATTTTTTTTATTTTCTATAAACATCATAACCGAAACAATCATCAATCAATAATCTAAGGATTATTATTTATTCAAAATCAAGTCTCTGATACCACATGTAAGTTTTTTAGTTCTTGATTATTCAAACATCAAAGACATAAATCATAAATGAATCATGAATCATACATAAATCATTCATGCCCATACAGATCTTGAATATAATAATAATCATATAGATGAAGCGAATAAATCACTTATCTTAAGTGGAATTCGTCATGATGTAGAGAAAAAGCTTTAAGGATCACGAGCTACTTTTTCTCTCTTAACCCTCTTTCTATACGATAGCTTGATGGATAGCTCAATATACAAACACGTCCTTTCTGTATTTGTCTTTTGTCTGTACTTAATTAGGGTAGAGAGAGGACTAGTTTATATAAACTTCTTTGTTGACATTAAATCTTGTACGCCCATCAAATACTAAATTAACGGTTAAAATTTAATATACTATTAAATTAAGAAAACCCTAAACCAAATTTAATATGGGCTTATAGAAAACTTGAGCCACAACATTAGGCCATATTTCTTACATTAATAATTAAAATATCCAACATAAACTAAATATAAGAGAGAAAGAAAATAAAACAAAAGGACTTCATTCTTATGGGCCTTGAAATCTTGATTTTTTTGTTTGATTTATGATGGAATTTTAAACTGTTCTCCAAAATTCTCTCTTTATTGTCCCAAGATATTTAAATTCAACTCCATTTTCTCCTCTTGACTAATCTCTAGTCCTTTCATATGGCTATCTCTTCTTTTTTTTTTCATTATGTCTCTCTCCTTTTTATCTCAAGAAAACCCTAAAATTTTGACAAGTATATGACCAACATGGGACTAACATAAGCCATGTTCCTTCATGTGGTAAGTTATGGAAGAAGCATAATAGACCGATTTACTACACGAGAAGAATATGGTGCCATATTGCTAAGCACATTTTGAACATGGGACTATATTTAGCCCATATTATTTAAAATCACTTCAAGACTTCTTCAACATCATTCCAACTTGCCCAAATTTATGCCTTCTTCATTGGAGAGCTATAATAGATCCTAAAAAAAAATTATAAACCACTTTAAGTACCCAATCTATAGAAATCTCTAAACATAAATAAAATACTCTCAAAATAATGATAAAATATAATGTAATTAGTACTTATCAGTTTTACATATATAATAGATCCATATAAACCTATTCTAAAATCATGATTAGTTGAAGTAATTTAGTCCTTTCTTATTTTAAATGATATTAAAAACTAGAGTTGACAATTTATAATATATTCTTGCCCAACAAATCATAGATTTTAAAGATTCTAAGAATTAGACTATGCAATCTTGGGCATTCACACAAAAACTTGGTAATTAAGACACTTTATAGGCTTGACCCTTATATTATACATCTAATATACTACAAAGACAACAGGTTAAAATGGTCAAAGTATGAAAAAAATACATAACTTAAAAAGTAAATGTAGATAGAACAACAATAAGACCTTGTAATAAATGGTGATGGAAGACAAAATGTTAAAGTAATTCAAAATCATTAAGGTCATGCCTCCTCTAAATATAACTAAAAAATACAACATCTAGTGAGAGTCCCGATGAAATGCAGGGTTTGTGGAGGTCCAATGGTATGCAACATTACCCTTACAAAATAGAAAAGTTGTTTTTGATAAATATATCTAAAAAATATTATTTTTAAATAATGACACATTTCTTATTGCCTAAAACTATTTCCTTTTTGTTCTTACAATGGCCTATAATATAAATGCTCTATCATTGTTTTAAAAAACATAATAGGATTCAATATTTATCTACTTTCCTAAAACTTATACGTAATCGTCCTTTGGATCACAAATAACCACATCATCACATGGAACAATTATACTTATCTTATTATGAATGAATATATGCTTCCCTTCAACACTATATTGCTTCTACCTACATTTTTGTTACATGTTCTGAGTAATCTGGAACACTTCCAAAGCTCCCATATACCTACACTCATCCTTTTTTCTGTTTTATTTTTAGTAACCTCAAGGACTTAATGTTTGTGATGGTCATGATAAGGATAATAACATAATAAAATAAATCATACAAGCAATATAGGAAAAGAATAGAGAAGATTAGAGATCGATAATCGAGACTAGAACCATATGTATAGATATATAAGCAATAATGAAAATACCATAAGCACATACTTACCTATAAAGATTCCTCCACAAGGCAAACATGAAAAAAGGGTCACAATATCTACTATGCACTAAACAATAGGTAACGATATTTGATTAACAAAAGTTCAATACAAATACTTTAGAACAAATGTGAGTTGATTTACTTGTGTTTGAGTTGAACTAGTATGATGAAGATGACAACCAATGTCAATGAAGACAAACAAAGATGCTGATGAAGAAAAGAAAAAGCAATGACAAACAAAGACAATATAGTAAGATGGGAGTGATTTTGTGATTAGGAATTGGAACAATCCCAAAATTGTCAAGTAAATATGTAAGATTAGTGGGATTATGTTCTTAGTTGGGATGCCCAACTGACAATTTGAGATCCATATAAACTAATAAAAAATATTACCGTGTTCAAATTTTAATAGAACCTAGTCGAAAGCTTATAATTATGTCAATGTGGGGTATAAACAAAATATTTTTATGACATTGAGCTTCTTTTTTAATACTACCACACATTAAGATTCAAATCAGATTTTGGTTTAAACATTTAAATTAAATTTGTCCCTTTTTTCTATTTTCAACCAATTCATTTTATTTTCATTTTATATTCATATGGAGTAATATAATCTTAAACATTTTACAAATTTTTAAACATGCTAAATAAATTGAAAATAATTAAGTTATTTTAGTTAAGTAAATCAAACACACAACATTAAAAGAATAATACTTATTTAAGTCATTTATATTTGGTTATCTATTTTGCTAAATAATTCAAGATCAGGTATTAATTTCGTTAATTTGTGCCTATCATTTTGGATAACAATGAATTGATATTGTGTTTTTAGTTTTAATTGAATGATGCTGTTTAATTTACACGATATAAAAATAAATAAAAAATTTTTGTAGTTAAAAAATCCTTGTACTCTAAAATTATAATGATTTAGTTTCCCTGTTGTGATATCTTAACTTTAGCCAAATTTAGTTTTAAAATAAAGCTTTAATATTTAGTGTTGAAGTGTAATTTTAGTATTATTCTTTCAATGAAATGTTTCTGTTAAGAAATTACAACTGAGCATGTCAAGAATATAATATAATTTTTATATATTTAATTTGCTTGATTGATTTTATATATTGTTGTCAACTAAAACTGTACACTTTCTTGAAGCAAATGAAGCAACCAAATGGGGCCTTCAGGTAATATCTTAAGTTCACATTTTTGTTTCATGGAACAATGAATTTGTATGACTCTGTTATATTTAATTGATAGTTCTGCTTTGCATCCAGTCGATTGATTTCTTTTTTTCTTCAGATTTTGAAATAGCTATCAGCATTTGAGTTTGAATTACATGTATTGTTCTTGCTGTGTGTAAACTTCATCTGTGAAGGCTGCTTTCCATTGTCAAATGTTTGTACTGATGCATATTTTTGGTAAAGATTGTATAAATGTCACGTACAAACTAGAGCTAAATATTCTGTTTGATACTTTGGGACGCATAGCTTTCAGTTAATGACCCAACTCCAACTCCAACTCCAACTCCAACTCCAACTCCATTTAGGACTCCAATTAACAGGAATCACCGATCCAAAGAGGATTCCATCATCCAAGTCCGCCAGCTAGGAGGAACGCGCACCCTATAAATGACCCCACGCCAACAAATACAAATACATATGATATGAGGGAAAAGAAGACGTACGTCGATAGAGCTGTCTAGGGTTTCTCATCCCAATATTCCTACGCCGAAATCTCGTCTTGGAAGAAGTAGTTGAAATCCTAGGTTTTCGCATCGGATTTTATTATCGAAATAAGATTCAAAACTGTGACTAAGAAAAGCTGTCCTATTATTGCTTTGGAACATACAGTTTTCTAAATCTGATTAAGGAAAGTGTTTGCGTTTCCGCATACCGAATACTAATATTTTGATTGGAAGCGAGATCAAGTTTTGAACGATGAAGCGATCGGGGAAAGTGAACAGGGTTTCGTGGGCGTCAGATGGTAAACTTTGTCAGGTATAACCGTGATTTCTTGTTATCCAACTAAATCTGTGTTTTTTGTTGAATTTATTCTTTCAGATTTTTCTTATTTCCTAAATCCAATAGTTTCAAGAAATATCAAAAGGTTCGTGTTACACTGAATTTAGGGTTTGATTATCTGATCTGTTCAATTAATCTATTTGCTTTTCAATCGATGTAAGAAAAAGTTAAGAAACTTACTCATTATTAAACTTGGTGGGAATAAAGATTCAATGTTAAAGCATGAACTTTCCACCTTTGACAAGGAGGAAACTGAATGGCGCTAAAGAATAGAGGTCGCGGTTAGCAAATCGATTAATGTGTACGTTTGTGTAATGCATATTCTTTTTTGGCAACAAAATGATGGGTTTAAGAACAAATTCCATTTATTGTATATACTAGTAGTGTAGCACATGGATGATTAAAAGAGCAAAAGGGTCAATATTTTAAAAGGAGATTGGAATTGATATATTTTTCGGAATTGGATTAAGTGAAACGTTACACCACTTGTCACTTTTGATAAAAAGTATATCCAATTCAATCGTAACTCGTAAATACAGTCTTAAAGCTAGGAAGGACTTCCAAGGTTCTGTGATATTAAGGTCAGTTTAATTTAATATATATTCAGTGGATAATATAAGGAATTAAAATCAGATATGTACATCAAATATACAATAACTGGATTTCAGAATAGCATCGCTTGACTTGTATATACCAGATGCCCAGATGCAATGGTTATCAAAAGAGAACAATTTGTTAAGGTTATTCTACTCCTGTCAGATATAAATCACTGCGTAGAGTTGCCCATAGATGGGTGTTGATGCAGTGGAGTGTATCTGAAATAATAAGTTTGAACAATTTTCATTCCTTTCTTTTGTCTGACTAAGTAAGAGGAAGAATTTGTTTACGATACTACCTTGCTGATACATTTACTAATTCGTATGAGATTTATGTGTCTAAGTTGGATATGATGATGATTACGAAAGAAGAGTCTGTATTGCTGACTCTCTCTCTTCATTATTTATTTGGACACATTGGAGGATATACTTAGGTGTTAATAAAATGGAGAGCTTGCAAAACAATTTATCCTTCAGATAGGCTGATGAAATTAGCATTTTATCCTTTAGTGTTATGGTGCAAATGCTACCAAATTTCCCAAGCAAGCAATAAAGAACTGCTTCCGTACTGTCATATTTCTTGCCTGCAATTTGAAGATGAAATACAGCAAAGTGATGTCTGTCTAGTTTGCTGGAATCCCTGAAACAAATATCGGTCATATAGATGTTGGATCTCCTTGCCTTGGTTGATTTGAGTGTGAAAGTTATCATACGTATGGAGGCTCTAACTTGGTTTTAACTTTAAGTGACTAACTGTCTCTGTATGCAGTGGCTCTATGAGTGTAGGGGAATCCATTACGGATGCATACTAATTATCTAAATTTCTAAACTTATCTTGTTAAAGAGTGGAATTTCGTTATCACTCAATGCTTAATGCTTGTGAGGTCCCTAATTTATTGTCTGATAACTTTCTTCAATGCAGTTCTCCATCAATAACTTTTTTGGGCATGCCCTGAAATTTTATTTGTTGAGTTGTTTCTTGAGATTTTATCTGTTGAGTTGTTTTGGGGATAAGCAAGCTTTATTGGGCTCGTTATTATGTTCTTTGAATTGACTTAATTCATTATGCATATATGCAGGTGAAGCTATATGTCCCAGAGGATTGTCCGTCAAAAGTTGGTGTCCAAAATCCTCATCATCCTAACAGAAAGACTACAGGGATACTTCAGACTTCAAAGAGTAGGGATTCTAGTGACTTCCCCCCTGGGTTTGAACGCATTGACTATTTGAATCCATTGAAAGAACTACCCTGCATCCGTAGAATTGAATGGAAGTGTCCCCCCAATGTAAGTAAAGAAATTTCTTTTTCTGTAGGCCTATGCATTGGTACAGAGTGATATGGATGATGAAATGTAATCATTTAGTGCAGAATTTGAACCTGTTTGTTTTTTTATGGTGTGTTTGAAACAGTTTATTATGAGTTATAGCTGGGATGTTGCTGCTGGTGAACAAAGTCACGAGGCAGAGACACAAAAGTTGAGAGAATTGAGAGTGCTTGAAGCATTGTACCCGCACCCTTCAGCCATTCCTGCTAGGTAAAGTTTTCTACAGATGTTAACGTCTCTTTTAGTATGATATCCAAGACGTTTGAGACTAGACTAATCCGCATCTTTCGTACAGCCCATCTGTTTCTTTGGAGACAGAATGTGAATATTATGATGACAGCCTTACGCCTGCCATACCACTTATCCCTATCGAAGAAGTTGAAGTCGAATATGTACCTCCAAAAATACCAACATCAGATAACACTCCTTTTAGATCTCAGAGTCTGCCATTGTATGAATCCTTACACTCATCAAAACTTGGCACTTCTGTCTTGGAGACACCTTTCAAAGAAAAGCAGGCACCTGGAAAGTCATCTGGTCAAGATGCTGATATCATCGCAGCTGCTTCTGCAGCCGTGGCTGCCATTTCCAAAAGCAAAGAGCATGGGAGCCTAATTGACACTGATTTGCTTGTTAAAATTTTCAAAGATCCGCAGATGATTCAGAAACTAATGAATGTTTGCAAAGAACCTGACCTTGTAGCAAATCCAGTGCCGGTTTTGGTACCAATTCATGATTTGCCCAGCAAGACCCTGCCAATCTCGAAGCCAGCAGTAAGCTCCGATAGTGTATCCTCGCATAAAGCTTCCACGTCTGTAACCCCAACTCCGACAAGTGGAGCTTTGCTCCATCTCTCCAATGCGAAGCCGCCAAGCCTACCGGTAGTTAAGATGCCTATACAGCCAGAAACTGTCCCAGTATTGGGACTAAAGCGAACAGCTCTATCAATTCCTTCGCCGACCCCAGAGCCTGTCAGTGTCTCAACAGCTAGACCAATAGTTGGAAACTTCTATTCCAATCCCAGGACATTACAGCATGCATTGTGTTCCATCTCAAACGAACCAAAAGTACCAAATGCAAGCCCCTTAGTTTCACTCACTTCAGGTATGATGCCTCCCAAGCCAACTTCTGTGGTTGCCATGCCAGGTAATTCAGTGAAAGATATGAACTACATGAAGAAGCTTATAAGAGAACATGGAATGGGGAAGCCAGAGATGCAGGATCAAAGTATATTGCTAAGTAACACTTGTCACAATTTAATTAAAAAATGGGAATTGGCAGAAAACGTAAAACTGACGGAAGCGAAAGCCAAGTTTCAGAAGGCCTGCATGTATTTTAACAGTTCAAGGGGGTGCCGGAATGGCCTGAATTGCCCCTACAAACATGATTTGTCATTTGGGTTGAGAACTGGCGGCGCATTGGCAGCTCCAGTTGCGAAAAGAATGAAACTGGAACCAGGAATTACGGGGAGGACTTAAAACTAAAATGGTTGGAAGTAAATACATTTGAACAATTACCTTGTTTTCAGTAGGATCTGTACAGTTAATTAGGACAAAAAGGTTAAAAACTTGTCCAAAGCGTGACATTCTTTTCAATTTTTAATACCGAGTTTGGTAACATTTGGCCAGCAGAATCTCCATGAACAACTTGTCAAGGTTGAGCTCTGCCTCTATCTACGACGCTTTAAAGATTTTTCTATGCCGATGCTTTTGACCCTTGGAACGGCCGTTGAAAATAGTCAAATACACCTGGTACTGTTGCACTCCTTGTGAATAATATTGAACTAACGGTTAAGAAGGTCGAGAACTCCTCCATTATTAGTATGACAACCGATTGGAATTGGGAATATCACCAAGTCGAACTGGAACTTATAAAATTGAGAATAGTGGAATGGAGGGGAATAGGAAGATCAGTAATTTATTCGCCAGTTCTTGTTAAAAGCTTTCCGGGAATAGTTACTACCATGGTGGTGTACATTTCTCAGAAGAGATTTGATCAAAATTCTGGCAAATCAAAGGGTATTCCGGGCTTATCACCTAAATTGAAGAGGGTTAAAAAGCCTTGAATAACTAACAGATTCCTAGAGAGTTTTGCAAAGTGAAGAGCTCCCAGAACTTAAATAAATATATAAATGACATAAAATAAATTTACAAACAATCCCAACTTAGTTCACAAACAACAAGGTGAAATATGTTCCAAGAAATCAGGAAAGACTATGTTAGTATATCTGTATACAGCATTGTCAGATAAATTTCTAAGTCATATAAATCTAATTTGTCATATTCTAAGCATCTTTAATTCTTGATGATAAAATTCTTACGAACTTGCTTAATAAAAACTTACCTAACAGATCGTTTTGGTGATGAATGAATTTCTATTCAACTTGATCATATTTGAATCGTTTCTTATATGCTTGACCTTGTTATTTGCCCCATTTAACTATATCTGTCCATTTCAAAAATGAAGAATATGTAAATAGAAGTTGCTGCAACGTAGATCGTAAGGACCTGAAGTAAAGACATTGAAAAAAAGGTGCTTATGAGATTGAGGAAGCATTTGACATAACGCATATGTATGATCTTGTGTTTCTCTTATCATGTTGAGTCCGGATCCTCTGTCCAATATTAGTGTGTCTTACTCTGTCCAACGTAAAAATGACGTCATTTTTGTTCAAAATTTGATAGATGCGTCTGACTCCTTCCCTGTATAAGCCGTTTTAAAATCATGGTCATTTTAAACAAATCCACTTCTACTGATATCGAAATTTTTTATATAATGTATATGGTAAATTATTTTTATTTATTTTTCATTTGTGTATATAATTAATTATTTGTCTTTATTCAAAAAAATAAATAATTTTTGTTTGTTTGTTTAATTCTTTTTATCTTGATGATGAGTATAAACATAAATTTTTATCCTTATTATTATTAAGAACAAAATTAATAATAATAAGGCATTTAATAATACAATATAATAAATAAATAAATAAATAAATAATAATAAGAATAATAGTAAGAAGAAAATTTATAATTATCAAAATTTTAAACAATTAAGTTAATAAGAATAATTAAAGAAACATAACATTAATTAATAATAATATAATTTATAATAATAATAATAATAAGGAATATAAAATTAACAAAAATAATAATAATTCTTAAAATAATTTATAAAATAACAAATTATAAGGATAATGGTGAGTAATAATAAGGAATATAAAATTAGCAAAAATAATAATTATTATTCCTAAAATAATTTATAAAATAACAAATTATAAGGAATTTATAATTATCATAATTTAAAACAATTAAATTAATAA
>JANZLD010000235.1:53787695-53806540 GCA_026413575.1 Erythroxylum carthagenense | reverse complement strand
AAATTATGCCATAAATCATACAACTAACATAATTCATACTTAATAACATCAAGAAAAACAAATTTGGGGCCCAACATCAATACTCGCTAGACTGCATTTTAATGGTCTACAACTAGATTAACCAGATATTGACCAAATAGTTAAACAGTGAATGCAATGTCATATCTAGTACATAGTTAAGCACACATCAGGCTATCAACTATACTATATTATGAAACGTTTTTCATAACCTTTCTCTTTATTTTATTCTTTGGATACTGTACCAAAGACTATCTCTCACTATGATAAGTAGGTTCTACGATAGGTTTACTATTAACCGTATTAAACCCTTGTAACACATACTCTATGTATGCATTCTATGAGAGGTTTGGTGAGTGTTGAGATCTGTCCTGGTGAATCTGAATACTTAGGACAGAAAATGCTACACCTAGGTCATTCATGTCAAAGTTCTTGAGCAAAAGTTGCTTAACCTCATACAATATGGTCAAGTGATTTGACGTGAGCAATATATCATCCACATGTAGTAATGGGAAGATAACTTTGCTCCCTTTAACCTCATAGTATAAGCATCTTTTTAATTTTATTTTTCATGAAGCTAAAAGAGGCTACAACCTTATCAAATTTAAGGTATCACTTTTAGAAGATTTAATGTAAACCATATATTGATCTACATAATGCGCAAACCATGTTAGTTCCATCTGTATCTTGAAATCTTTTAGGTTGTACCATATAGACCACTTCATAAAGGTCTTTATTTAGGAAAGCGATTTTAACAACCATCTGATATAACTCTATATCATCATGAGCTACAATTTCCTAAATCACTCAAAATGTTTCCTACTAGGATACGAGAGAAAAGGTAACTTAAAGTCAACCTTTCTCTCTTAGTAAACCATTAGGCAACTGAGCGAACCTATAAACTGCTAAACTTTATCCTGAAATCCTTTAGTCCAAAAACTTCATTTACAACTGAAGAGTTTGCAATTCCACTGCAAATCAACTAGCTCTCAGACTTTACTATGCTTCGTGGCTTGCATCTCGTCATTTATTACATCCTACCATGCACCTACATTGGGTCTAGAAATAGATTTTGTAAAAGTGATTGGGTTCATAGCATGTCTAATAGCATAGTCCTGTACACTTGATAGACTGTGTAATTAGATGGAATAGCAGGTCGTCTCACTCTAGTGAATTCACTTAACTGTATTAGATCTTATACCCCCAGGAATCTCTGTGTCTATAAGTATGAGTTCATGTTCTTGTACAAGCATGGTACAAAGACCTAGATCTACCGGATCTAACTGTATGAGTAGCGGTTACATGATCACTTTAGTATCCACCCTGCTATCATCTGAAGGGTCAAATGGCCCACCATCATTATCCACTTAGTATTTCAAAAACTTATCCATCTATGATTCCACTATTCTAGTCCCTCATTCTCTATAGTAAAAGTTGTAGTATTAAAGTGGTCGAGATATCTTACTAAATAACAATGAGTGAAATGAGTATGCATTCTTTCTTTATAAGGATTATACTACCTCAATAGAGCAGTCTCATACACGAATGTGTGCAAGGTTGTGTTTCTAAATTTTTAAATAATTAGGTATATTAGTCCTACTCTGCATTGACTTCTTCAAGTCCTTTAAGGTGCAGTCATGCCTATCGGCAACACACCATTTGGCTTTATCCTTGATATGAACTACTGCAATGGGGAAGCACTTTAACTAGATGCTTCACTAAATAACCACCATGTATTTAATGCGACTATCGCAAATTAGATTCATAAATTGACAAGCCAAAGAGTAACCTGATGGTCTCAGTCTTTCTTTTTAAACCTCATACTACTGGTTTCTTTATGTCCCTAGGACCTTTATTAGCACTGGTTTAACCAGCATTAGCAAGTGGAGAAGGTTTAAACTTTCTACCTTTGAACTTAGTGGGTTTCATCTTTATCTTCCCTTTAGTTGCTTCGAGGGCTGTAGGAGTAGCAAGCTAGAGTTTCTTCTCCTTAGCAACGCAAGGGGCTATCAAAGTATTGAAATCTCAACATCTTCAATCTACTATGAAGATGAATCATTCTCGTTATATACTTCGTTACTTTCCTTTTCTCCCGTATACTTTATGGAGAATAATTCTTTCAACAAGGCACTTATCTCAACACTAGATGAGACTGTGTATCTCTGGGAGACATTATCAAGAAACTCCTTTGCTATGTTTGTGTCCGAAAGCCCACTTTGCAGATGGTTAAGAATGGATCTTTAATGGTCATCAGATATACTTTGTTAGATCAATCCCCAGCTGCTTTATGATTTTTCAAGGTCATGCATGTAAATGGAGATGGCTTATCCGTAGTATGATCAACATTCAATACATCCTCCGCCCACTTCTTTGTATTAAAATTGGTCAGGGTTTCAATGGTGACATTGATTTTGTTGACTAAAAAGGTGACTTCAAGATAATAATCTTTAAATCAGCACAAATGCATGTTAACAGCGATACTAAAGCCATTAAATAGTATCTTTACTGAAAATCCAATTACACATTTTATGAAACATCTTTGGGCTGAATACATAATATATGCAATTAGATCTCCACTCATAAAAGCAATCAGAGTACAAACTATCAACTCTTATGACACTACCACCTTTGGGTGAATAGATCATTTGAGTAATAGCTTTCCTCCATCTAATGCTTTTATGCACATCTCAAAATGTTAACCCACTTTTGTTTGTCAACCACAATCATTCTTTGCTTAAGTAAATATTTGAGACTCCGCTAGTCCATTTTGATGATGAACTGTTGCCCCAGCAGGCACAGCCTCTACTTCTTTACCGAAAGAATAATTGCCATGAGCTCCCTTTCATAGAATGATTTTCCATGGGCTCTAGGTGACAAAGGTTGGCTGTAATATGCGATAGGCCTACCATTTTGCATCAGCACTGCTCTCAATTCGGTACCAGATGCATCAGTCTCCAAAATGAATGGTTGTTGAAAATTTGGTAAGGTCAAAACTGGTAAGGAACATATAGTAGATTTCAACTGTTGGAATGCAATTTCAGCCTCCTTTGACCGTTTGAACCCTTCCTTCTTTAGTAATTGTGTCAACGGGGCAGCAATCTTTCCATAATCCTTCACGAACCTCCTATAGTACTCAGTCAACCCCAAATATCCTCTTAATTCCTTGACACTTTTAGGTCTAGGCCACTCCAACATAGCTTGGATTTTGCTTGGATCAGCTGAAAACCCTGTTTCCAATATAACGTGCCCCAAATATTCTAACTCCAACTTGGTAGAGACACACTTCTTCATATTGGCATATAGTTGATTCTCCCGCAATAACTCCAACACTTCTCTCAAATGGTCTATATGGTCTTACCATAGACCAATATATCATCAAAAAATACTAGCACAAACTTCCTCAAAATCTTGCTAAACACCCTATTCATCAAGGCTTGGAAAGTGGCAGGGGTATTAGTGAGCTCAAAAGGCATCACCAAGAATTTATAGTGCCCATGGTGTGTCCTAAAGGCTGTTTTTTCCACATCTTTTTGGTTCACCTTGATCTGATGGTAACCAGATTTTAAATCCATCTTTGAAAACACCTTCGACCATATAACTCATCTAATAGTTCATCTATCATAGGCATAGGAAATTTATCTAACACCGTAGCCCTATTTATAGTCCTATAATCTACACAAAACCTCCAGTTGTTGTCTTTTTTTTCTTTTGCACTAGCAAGACAGGGCTTGAATAAGGGTTGAAACTAGGCTGAATAACTCCCGTTGTCAGCATTTCTTCCACTAGTCTCTCAATTTCTGCTTTTTGGAATTGAGGATACCTATAAGGCCTGACACTTATAGGTCCTACCCCTTTTTTTAAATGTATCACATGTTCTATATCTCTAGATGATGGTAGCCCCCTTATCATATTAAAAACATCCTCATAACTACTCAATAAGGACTGCACGCTATCAGGTAGTTCCATACCTCCATTCTACTCCAAAACATAGATATGTATCATGAACAAATCATCTCCTTCTCTGATCTGCTTCATCAAAGTTTTTAAGCCTATCAATCCCGGGTAAGGCTAGGATCCCCCTTTAATATCACCCATTTCCCATTCTCCTAGAACTTTATAGTAAATTTAGCCTAATTAATGATTACCTCTTCCAAAGTATGTAACCATTTAACCCTTAATATCAATTCACAACCATTAAGGGTCATAGGCAAATAGTCTTCGGTTATGTTGTACTGTTACACCTCTAATGGAACTTCCCTACAAACTCCCTTGCCCTTCACAGTTACACCTTTTCCTATGACTACCCCGTATCCCTTGGTTTAGTCCAAATTCAATCCCAATTGTTCCACTAACCTCATGGAAATGAAGTTATGTGAGGTACCCGAATCTACCAAACAAATCACCTCTAATTCCCTTTTTTTCTCCCTCATCTTCATGGTTTTTAGCATGGTTAACCCCACTACCGAACTAACTGCCAGTTTGACACTCTCTTCCTCCTCCTCCTCCTCACTATCAGTCTCCTCCTCCTCATCTAGCACTAAGAGGACCTGTAGTTTTTTATTCTTGCATTAGTACCCTAGGGTAAATTTCTCATCACACTTAAAACACAGCTCTCTATCCCTCTTTTGTTGTCGTTTCGAAGCTGATAGCCTCTTAAACCCCTCTTCCTTACCACTCTTCTCACTTCTGTCTTCCTCTTTACGACCCTCTCTTCCCACAAAACTCCCTTTTGCTTCACCTATCCTGCCTCGTGTTTCCCTGTCAACTATACTTATAATTCCTCATCTCCCTATTCTTATATTCTATCCCCATGGCAATTTCAATTATCTCAGTCAACCCTCTGGGCTTAAGCAGGTTTAGTTCATACCTGATTTGGGGCTGAACCCTTTAATAAAGGTACACTTCATCACCTCCAGTGTTAGCTCATGGTAGGACATAGCTAGTGCCCAAAATTGCCTCCTGTACTCAAGAACTGTCCCCTCTTGTTTGATGGACAGGAACCTTTGACAAATACTTCCTTCGTGGAGTGGTCAGAAATGTCGGAATATCATATCCTTCGGCTTTCTCCAATCCAAAATTGCACCAGTGTCTTCGATATTCCTATACCACGCTAAGGCTTCCTCATCAAAGCTCAACGCAACCAACTCCACCTTCTCCTCGTTTGTGTATCTCCCGTTAGAGAAAAATTGCTTTGCACGGTTAACCCATATGTTTGGGTCTTGTCCTTTGAAAACTGGCATTTCAATTTGACGGGGCCTACAATCGCTCCTTCAATCCAGTGGACGAGGATCATCATCTGGATATCCTCTTTAGCGCTCATCTCGCCGATGCATTTCCTCTCCTCGATACCATCCCCTCTTCTCTGGCTCGATTCAGACATCATCGACGCAACGTTCACCCCTTCTCATTTTTTTGCCTCACACCGACCATCCCTTATGAATTGCCCCCCTTCTAGATCTCCTTCATCTCAAAAGTATTCCCCGCCTATGTTTTTAGAAATCGAGTCATACCCATTTCTCAAATGATGTCCCGCAAATCTCAAACCGGTATTTGGATCAAACCTGACCCACTTATCCTCCCCTCTCTCGGGACTTTCCTTCCATATGAACACGTCCTCCTTAGTCTTATCCCTTCAGCCTCTCATCATTCTAGTTGTCGAAGACTCACCTTCAAGCATTTTCACCGAGTTGTGGAGTGACGGGTCTTGTTGGATTTGAAGAGTGGTGATAGCTTGCATCAACTGATCGAACCTCCTACTGATCTCTTCCTTTGGCTCACCCTTTACCCCTTCAAGCTTTTGATTGACCTCCATCCTCAAGGAGTCACGCTCCATTTGCAGCCCCACTTTGATTTCTTCTACTTCTTTTTCCAGTACGTCTAACCTCGTATTCTGTTTCTTTGCTGCCATTCCAAAAAACGTATGCTCTGATACTAAATGATAGACCCTGACAATATTCTACTAACCCAGCAGCACACACAAGCACACAACAATGGACTGAAAATAGTATGTATATTGATTGATCACTAAAGACCAGTAAAATAACAAGGATAATGCACTAAAATTCGAGGTTCTAGCTCCTCTAGCCTTAAGCTCAACTATACGTGAAAAACAGAATGCATGATGATGTCCCCTCACCCCTCCTGTACTATTTTATTCCTTCTATCAGCTAACTAACTCTCCTCTCTTTAGACAACTTTGCCTCCCTTTCCTAATTTGACAAAGCTACCCCTTCAGTGCCCTTGGTCTTTCTACTTTGATAAGTGAATCTAATTTTTGGACTACTATGGGTCATTATTATTCACTTCATAGTTTATCTCTTTGTTTGTAAGATTGGCAATGTATATAAAGGAAATACAAATAGGTGTAGCACACAAGTTCAAAAAGCATGCAATATGGGTCCACTTGCTCTGACATAGACAAGATGATATTGATAAAAGCTAGGTTAAAGATCACCTAGTATTTTCATAAAGATTATGAGCCTTTATTTTAGTCTCCAGAAATCCAAAAATGATAAAGACTTCTTCTCCAAAATGATATCCTTCATTGACTATTGCTTAAGAGGGTTGTTAAGCTATCTTATGTTCCATATTAAGATATTCATCAGATCTAGAACGCAAATAAGGTATCTAGAAGGTTCCTCTTCTTCTCAATTTTTCTTCTAGACTTCCTGTTGGTAGAGGCACTGCCCCACTCCACAAGAATATTTTCTACTTGTGAATCATTTGCTTTAACTCTCTTTTATAAGTTGTTATTGTTATTATGATTGATAATCTCCTTATCAACCAAACTTAGTTGGTTACTTGCCACATGTGGAATGCCCTGCTATAGTATATTGGCTAAGCTTTCGTCATTATTGAATTTGAAGATGACATATTCTTCTTTTGCCGACAACTTTTTCTTAAGACCAAATTTAATCCACTTGTTGAATAAATGAGTATCTTCGATCTAGAAAATACCCCATTAGAGAGAAAGCCTAACATGTTGCTCCAGCTAGAAAAATTTTCAAAACAGACGAGAAAACTCCATCTGCTTTAGAGCAAGGAAAATAATAAAATTGAGTCGTTCCATAGCTAGACTCTATCACCTTATTCCAAAATTTTAAAGTTTGAGAAATTCTATGATTAATCACCGAATACATCCGTGACCGAGTCTTGAGAGTATAAAGAGGGAAAATCGTTGTTTGGGCTACTAAAACATAAAGGAACAAGCTGGGTAGGAGAATCAAGTTTTTGAGAGCACTTATATGACAGGTTTGGGATGCAAAGGGAAAAGCTCCATACCTAAGCTGCTGGAAGATAGAGGAACCTTATTGGGAGATGACTCTAGCTCGTGAAAGGCGCCCCCATCAGTGGAGGATGGATCCATTAGCTTTCCATAAGGAAAGGTTCTAGCCCCCCCTTTTTTGTAATAAAATTTACCCCTTTAGCTCAATTGGTGAAGAGAAAATCGGCTTCAAAACATTAGGTGAAAAGCAAAGTGTTTGCAGAATCTGACAACTGCTAACGAGGGGAAAAAGATGCCATCATATTTGGTGAAAATATTTCCCAGTTGACTTTTGACAGATTTAACCTGAAACTTCTGTCCAAAATCACCAAATCCGATAAGTGTGAATAATTTCATTATAGTCGGTGGAATTATCCCAAAACATAATGAAAAGTCTTCATAACAAACGTGTTTTTTTTTTCCACATTTCAAGCACACAAGTCACAAGTCTAGCAATGCACCAGGAGAGTCGCAAACAATCACAAATAATAGGAATTCCAAAACCACATCATCACGATATGGCCAGTTGAAATTTAGATCAATCTCGTGAATACTTCCAATATGACTGTCAAGCAAATTGAATGTCTTTAATATACTCAAAGCTTCTCCATCATCAACCGGTTCTCTTAATAATATGGACGCCGCTATCTGTGTCCACAATGTCACTTACTTCACCAATCTTAAGAGAATATGTTGTTTCTTCAAAAGGTTTCTGCATCTGTCCACGGCCAAATGGACCTGAACCGAAAAGATAATGGTAAGTAAACCAGACAATATCTATGCTATCACTCCTCAGCTTGTATTAACAAACAAAGAAACATACTACAGATAAAATGCAATACTATCTATAATACAACAACAGCTACAACTGGTGAAAGTCCCACTGATACACCTTATCTCTGAACTGATAGAGAGTTTGTTTTCAAAAATAATATGCTAGCAGCCAAACTCAAATTATCTTATTAACATCTATATATATATATATATGAAAGCAGACAATGAATCTTTCTCCATATCTTTGACAACTAGGATTGAATTGCAGCGGATAAGAACAGAACAGAATAATGTATTACCATATGTTCACAGTTAACTTATCCACGGCTTAATTGTTAGCGTTTCTACTAAGCACCAGTCATTATAGAAACAGAAGTTCAGATAAGATCCAGAAGATAGTGAATGTTTACAAAGCTGCTCTTGAATGTCATCATATACTGTATATTCAGGATTGACCTTCTTATGCTAAAACTTTGACAAACAGCATTTCCAGGAACAAAAAAAATTAATTGAGAAAATTAATCAAATAAGGAACTGATCATTGACCATTTAAAATTGATTATACAACTGATCTTCAACTATCTATAATATAAAATATCCTTTGAGGTTCGTGAATTTGAGTACTAAGAGCTATTTTTGGGGTTAAAGATGGCAAGGACAGTTACTCAGTTTTCTTAGCACAAAGGGAAAATAAAATTGAGGTTCTCTTTCATACAGAAACAATCAGTTGGTGCGTTCTCTACACTGATAATTGGCATCTCTCACCAGTAATCCCATCTATGCTCACAATCAATATACCAAGCTCTTTCAATCACACCAGTGTAAGATAAAATCCATTGATAATCTAAGTTCCATTCAGTTTTGTTCTTATTTCTTCAAAGCTGTGTTGAGTTCAGAGGCAAGAGAGCACAAATAATATCCAGTAGCCTTCACTCTTTAATAAAGAAATCATTTCAAGACTTTAATATCTCATAAAGCCCCACAATTCATAGGCAAACAATCCAACATAACTACAAGAACAAAAAATAAAGATTCTGATTCAAATTTGCAAAAGCTCAATTAGCCTCCGAAGTTGATAAACACTCAAACATTCAAAACTAGTCTGTCGAGACAAAGCCGCTTATATATAAGAGAGCCTACTAAGAAATCTACTGAATCACAACTGAAATATCCCAATTCGCAACCATGCAGCAGCAGATGAAGAAACAATTAACCCATAAAATCTAAATCAAAAGATTTACATCAGCACTCACCAAGAAAAGTAAAAAGATCCTAATCCATTTCATGGTTGTAAATCTGAATTTAATAAAACCCACAAATCCCGATTCCTAAGCAACCAAGATCACAACTTTAATAAACCAAACCGATCCAAGAAACTAACCCAAATCGCCACCACGTTTGGCGGAGCTACAATCGGAGTAACGAGACGCGACATCCTCGAACTTGACTTTCCCAGATACGATGTCATCTCTGAGAGCTTTGAGCTGAGAGATGGCGCTCTCGCGAGTGGTACTATTGATGACTCTGCCTTCTGGGTCCTTCCAAGAAGCTTTTCTTCTGGAGCCTTCGTGCTTTATGAGTATGTGCGACGCTCTCACCTGACTCCCCGACGCCGCCGCTGCCATTCTTGACCTCTTCTTGCTCTTCTCTCTCTCCCTCTCTCTCTCTTTCGTCGACGGTCGATCTACCAACGAGATCGATTCTTTCTTCCTCTTCTTATCGGAATCTATTTTCGCGGCGGTGTGCTCCGATTTACAATTTAGTGCTTGCTCTCGCAACTTCCTCTGACCTTGTACAGTGTCGAGACCAAATGCACGGGTGTGTTATATGTGCGCAAAAATCGATTACCCACTTAGAATGACCAATTAACTTGCGCCACGTCAACCAATGTCAGAATGGAAGTCAAAATTTTGAATATCCCATAAAACTTAATTAAGTATTTAATTTAATCTCAACCTTTAATTTTGTTTGCAATTAACCAAAGATAATTATGACCAAAAAAAAAAAAACCAAAGATAATTACAAATATTATCTCGTTACATGTTAAACTTAATATTTTAAAAATCGAATTAGTTTCGTCGGTTTTTATGGTACAAAATTTTTAATTAATTAATTAATTAAAGATTAATTTTTATTAAATTTTAATTAAGTCATAATGATATTTTTAATTAATTTTATTAATTAATTAAAAATATCAAAATATTAAATCATAATGATATTTTGTTTAGACTCTCTTCCATTAAAGTTTTTCTAATAAATTATTACTGTTACATCTTAATATTTTGATGATGTTCTATTAACTTTTCTTTTATATTTGTCTTAGATTGGTAGTTCAAAATAGTGAACAAAAATGATACATCCGAAAATTAAAAAAAAAACAAAGATATCGGGTATGGATGGAAATGGGAAGGGTTGCTTGTAGACTTAGCAGTGGGAGTACAGGATAGACGGCTGGCCTCCGTCACAACGACTGGTCGTCTCGTCTTAGCGGACAATTTTCTTCTCCCAGGCTATCTTACAATTACGCAAGCAGAGGAACCAGAAAGTAAATCAGTAAAAATCTCGATACTAATCGAGAAGATTCGGTTGACGAAGCTTCAACTCGTTGCTGCTCCAATCCAAACCCGGTCGGAATCAGCCGTCGTCACAGCCGCATAATCAGCTCCACCACAAACAACCTTTCTTTGCCCGATACAAAACCTGATGGCATTCTCCGAAAGAAATGCCCATCTTCCTCGTCTCTTCCTTCTTGTTCTACTCACCATTCTTGGTATGACCGACAACGCCTTCTCCATTCGAATGCCGGATCAGATCTCCAATGCTCCGAGGGAGGTTTCTGATCAGCCCTTGAAAATGGCAGTTTTCGCTCTCGGCAGCTTCTGGAGATCGGAGGCTGTCTTTGGCTGCTTGGACGGCGTGGTTCGGACCACATCGGGTTATGCCGGTGGATCCAAGACTAACCCGGAATACAGGAGTTTGGGTGACCATGCCGAGTCCGTACAGGTCCTTTATCTATCAAGATTGCATTTCTCTTTTATTTTAACGCAAAAGTTTAGTTCTTTACTGGTTGATAATATTTTGACAACAAGTACGTGTTATTGCTTTTTCTATAAGAAGATCGATCTTTTTCACCGGTCGAATTAGAATGCTTAAGCTATTGACTTGCGTATGTTGTAATGTCATGAACTGCCTTTATCGGTAATTCAAATACCATAGCCAACCTAGGCAAGTGAATCTGCTATAGGTCCTAGTAAAATTAGAACTTGACACGGATGAATCTAACCAACTTAATTACGGAACTGCAATAGATTTGTACTTCAAACAGAAAGCTGACAATATAGTCCGTCCTCGAAATTTGGCTTACCAGTAAATAGGTGGTCTTACCAGTTACTTTCGGATTATATACAATAAGTGCTTAGTTAATTTGGACTCTTTGTCTTTGCCTCTGTAGCGTTATCAAGGCTTTAGATTCGTGAAATTAGTTTTGGAACTTGTCTGATATGTTCTTTGAATGGTGTGCAGGTAGAGTATGATCCACGGGTGATAAGTTTCAGGCAACTTTTAGAGGTTTTCTGGTCTGGTCATGATTCAAGGCAAGTGTTCGGGCAAGGCCCTGATGTTGGCAGCCAATACAGGTAAACATCTTTGGGCACTACGTCTTTCTTCTGTGTTGAGACATCTAGTAGTTAGTTTTCAAGTATGTGCAGGTCTATCATCTTTACTAATGGAACTGAGGAGTCCAAATTGGCTGTAGTTAGCAAGGAAAGAGAGCAATTACGGTTGAGGAGTAGTGTAGTAACGACTCAAATTCAGCCACTTGGGATATTCTATCCTGCAGAATCAGAACATCAGGTTTGTGTAACTCTTTTTCTATTTGTTGACTGGCTTGCTTTAAGATATTCTTCACTGCATAGCATGTTTAGTCTTTGCTAGTGCTTATGAACTTATTAGACGGTTTTAGTTTGAGGTAATTTGTTGCGGATTTTGAAATAATGTTACCGGCTGATAAGCTTGTCAAGTTGATGCTTTTGGGTCAGAATTCATGGTTGAATTTCTCTGAGTCTGAAAATTTTGTCAGAAAGTTTTGAAACTCACCATTAACCTTCTGAAGTGAAGAAAGAATAGTTGTGTTAAGTGGGCATTCAAAACAGTCCTTGTAACTGTGATATGAATTGTTGTAATTACCCAAAAAAGTTATGGGGGTTTAGAATTAACAGATGGTTGCAAAGTCTCTCTCACACTCTCGGGTTTATCTGTGATATGCCCAGATAGGAGATTTGATGAGAGCAAATTAATCGCTGATTAATTTTAAACATTTCAATTCCACAGAAATTTGAGCTCAAGAGGAATCCATTTCTACTTCAACTCATTGGAAACTTGCCTCAAGAGGAGCTTGAGAGGTCAAGTTTGGCGGCAAAATTAAATGGCTATGCTGCAGAGTTATGCCCCCTGAAGATTCAAAAGCAGATTGATGCAAAGATCAATGACATAGTCAAAAAAGGTTGGCCGGTTCTGAGGGATGTATAGGTCCTTGGAACTCAACTTCAAAATGTGCTTTTTCAGGTCAAACTGGTGGATATTGGGAGCTTATGTATAAACAACAGTTAAGACAGAATGAAGCTGTTCTCAATACTTTGATTGTTCTGCTCCCGTTCTAGCCTTGAAGCATGTTTAGGTTGTTAGGACGTGAGTCTTGTGATAATCTGATTGAATGTATTCTTCATGGGCTTATTTGTTTGTACAAGGGGATTTTGTTCGTACCAGTACCATGATGGTGTAGTGCAAAAATGTCTATATGTGTCGTGTATGGAGCTTACGTTCATTTCATTAAAATTGCAATCTGAACTATTCATATGTCAGTTGAATGCACCATTTTAACAAAGCTCAGCTCTGCTTAACACTTTTTGCTCCCTTGAAATTAGATTGCAATGGTCATGTATGAATATCTAGCAAATCTGCAAGTCGTTTATTTATTGAAGGGTGATTAGGTAGTCACGTCATTACATTGGGATCGTGTCAACTGCTACCTAGGTTCTCAAAATTAAGAGTACCAAGTTAACAACTGGAACCTCTCATTCATATGTTTGTTATGAGACTTTCAGAATCATATCTCTGGTTATTGTACTTACTCCTTCAAACAGAGATATAAGCACGCTATTACATCAGTTATATTCAGTTGCAGTAAAAACCATAATAGAGATAAAAGTTATATATACAACAAGAGAACTGGAGAAATATATTGGTAACAAATGAATGCTTAAGGTCCAAGGCATCAAGATGTCCTAGCAAGACTGGTCTAAACCATGAAAAATTAGAAGACAACACACATTATCTGAAAGGAATCATATTTTTGATTCAAGAAGTAAAATATACAGAAATAGGAAAAGCAGCAAGAAGTGTGAACCCAAATTGTCATTCGCAATAGTGTTGCTAAACACGCAAACAAGTCTCAAACAAGCAGAACATGTTACTGGTTTGAGTTCTAGGAGACATAGTCGACAATTCCTTTAAGTTTCTTTTGGCTAGTTGTTGTGTTTTATAAGTTCGGTCCATAGTTCTTTGTGTGGTATAGAAATTAAGCCTTTAAACATTTAAGATGGGATATTAATAATATCACAGTAAAGAATAGTGTTGAACAGGGCAAACTGCTGGTACATACTGAAGTACATCAACCCAACACGTTACATGTCTGCCTCAGAGCCTACTCACCAAACAACTATGGAGTTTTCCTTCCACATATCTTCTTCACATAAATAGAGGCTAAACTTTGAACTTTTAAAAATTAAACAACTAGATAGCATGCATTCCTTGATACTTGGAAATATTCTTGAATCTTTCAAACTTTAATCTACTGTAGATATATTGCAGTAAATATAGCATTATCAACATTCTCCTCTTTGCTATTTTTGTTGCAAACTCCCATCTTCTTTCTTAAATGTTCAAATCTTGTTTTGGACAAACTTTAAGTTAAAATATTAGCAAGTTGCTCTTAGTTTTCCTTGGAAAATGGAGATGAAACGTAAAATGGGTTAGAGAGAGACTCTCCCCCTTCTCTCTAGGAATACTGCATGTATGCTCCTCATCCTTGTTCTTCTCCTTGAATCCTCGATTCACCATTGATTCTTCTTCCTCTCTTACTTTTTCATACTTCCTTGCCCTTTAATTCCAACCATCTCTGCTTTTCTCTCCCCTTCAACCTATGGGTTGGGCATTAGGGATATTTCCGTCTTTCCCTACTTTTTTCAACTTTCCCACCTCTATTATAACCGTTATTTAACCAACCTTTTCTATATCTTTTACTGCTACATTGCTTTCTTTTCATTTGTAGACCTCTATTCTCATCATGCTAGACACAGCCTCCCAAAGTAATTCTGAATTTCCACCATTGTCATCATACACCTCCATCCCTTCTCCAACACCCTCTCCCTTGCCGCCTGCTGCTGCATCCATTACCCAGAAAATGTGGAAATAGGTGGTTGGTGACTCTTTCACCTCTAACTTATATTTCAAACCACCTAGTGAAATGGAGGGGAAGCTTGTGGTCTGCCATATCTTACAACTCTTCAAGAAGGAGCAAACAACTAGAAATCCACCACTGTGGGTTTCTTTTTAGACCAAAGACCTGCTTTTCCTTTAATATTACGTTGGGCAAACAAGCTCTGGAAAAATAGAGGACTCACTGATGTTCTACTCTCTGAAGATAGTCTAGTGCTATTCACTTTCTCCACCACCTTTGAAACTCGTAAAATCCTTGAGGAAGGCCCATGGTATCTTAGGAATCAACCAATTTTTTTACAAGTCTGGCGGCCAGGACTAATGATTGAAGCCATCAAAATCCAAAGCCTTCCTATTTGGATAAAATTTCATAATGTTCTCCTTAAGTACTAGACTACTCAGGGTCTTAGCCAAATAGCAAGCTACATCGGTAAACCTTTATGTATGGATGAGAATGCAGCTACAAAAAAAAAAAGAATTGGATATGCTGGAATTTGCGTTAACATTGAAGTATTAAAATACCTCCCTAATGAGATCCCAATCATGCATCTAGGAGATGAAAATCAATTATGGGAGGATAGCATTGCAATTTCATGCCATTGGAGGCCCCCTGTAAAAGTTCAGAATAAAATTTAGAGAGCAACTGGAATAGTATTCAAGACTGGGAATTACCAGGAATTGATGGGACATGAAGACGACTACTAATCTAAGGAGAATCATGGTTATGAAAATTCTGTTGTTGCTGCGAATGAAATCAAGAATGATATAAGTCAAACTACTATTGTAGCAAAAATTCCTAAGCAAACTGATGGACTAGGTCTTTGTGTAGAATAATCTATCATCAATAGAGAACCTGAATCCATATTGGAGTTTTCTGATGCAATTAAAGATGAACTGAGGACTGCTAACACCATCCTCTGTGAATACTACTACTCGTCTCAATACTAACCAAGCAGATGATACAGATATAATACTTGACCAACATAGTGCAGTAACTACCCAAATAGAAGAATTAAGCAAAAAAAGTACTTCCATCTGCCACCCCTTCTGATCCTTAAGTTTGTCAATGGCAGAGGATTCTCTGATTCCTTTACATGGAGCAAGGATCCGCTGATTCCTTCACAGGGAGCAAGTAGAGATGAAATCAATGGAAATTTCCAAACTATGGCAAGACAAAAATCACAAAGGAGCAAAGGAAAAGGCCCTAAAAATATTTCTATTTAATATGTTTATTTTAGCTTGGAATGTGATAGACTTAAGGTAACCCGATTCTATGTTAGGAAAAATAAGCAGAGGGCAGAGGAGTAATAGGCAGAGGAGTATGGTATTATGTTATTCGGGTAGTTAGCTAATAGTACTGACAACCAATCATCAAGTTGTCAGTTAACAGAATCTGTTAGTAGCCACAAATTCTTAGTACAAATAATAGAGAGGAAGGAAGAGAGAGATATGTGAAGAATGACATGTGTATGAGCCCTAGATTGGAGGTACTGGACCTCGAAAATCAGATTATCTTTGTATTCATTTACAGAAATCAATAGCAAATACATATTTTACCATACTTGTTTTCTGGAACCTATCAATTGATATCAGAGCAGTTGATCCTGAACAATGGCTGCTAAGAAGGCTGATAACTGGATGGAAGGGCTGGAGAAAGATTTGGAACTATCGCAAGAATAGAGACGAAGAGATGGGGAAGAGATGTAAAAATCGATCAGCCAGGCTCACCAAGAATTTCAAAAGCAGCTCAGTCCTTCCAATCAAGATTGACAGAGGCGAATGGATGATCATAGCGTGGAACTCCAAAAGAAGATGGAGGATGTTAATAAGGAAATGGGAGAATGCTTGAGGTCAGAAATAAAAAGCATGATGATGTCAGTCTTGCAAACGTGGAAAAAGACTGAGGGCGACACTCTAGAGACCCGACCCGAAGAGTGCCCACCCGAAGAACATCAACCCGAGCCCAGTCAAAGGAGGGAGCTGGGAAAGGCTCTAGTGGCACCGGAGGAACATTTTGAGAGTGACGATTGGCGCAACGAGACCAGCTACCGCGTTGAACCACCTCTTGGGTTCGCATGCCCAGGTGACTTCCGGCCAGACTGTTGACCAAGAAGGATTGAGATGCCCACATTCGGAAGGAACGATCCAGATGGGTGGATCTACAAGGTTGAGTGGTTCTTCTCAATGGGAAGGTTCACCGAAATGGAGAAGATGGAGCTCATGGGTATGAGCCTGGAGAGAGATGCATTGATGTGGTTCAGATGGGTGGGGAGTCGTCAGCCCATCGTGGATTAGCAAGAATGCAAGAAGCTGGTAACGTAGAAATTTCACCCAGTTCACGAAGGTACCCAATGCTAACGATTGTTAGCGGTAAAGCAGGTCGGCACGGTGGTGGAATACACTGGCAAATTTCTTAAACTCGCTGCCCCTCTTCTGAAATTACCCGATGTAGTCTTGGAGAGTACATTCATGAATGGGTTAGTAAAGGAGATTCAACTAGAAGTGCAGATTTCAAGCCTAGGAATGTGGCTGAGATGATGGAATTATCCCAACAAGTGGAGGAGAAATTTCGACGCATGAACGAACTACGTTGGAACCACTGGGGAGCAGGCACAAAGTGGGGTTCAAGGGGGCCACGAGTGGATCATACACGGGGGGAGAGAAAGGACGAAATAGGAACCCATGGAAGTCAACTTGCTACTTCTACAAAACCCAGAAATCTAGACAGTAATAGGAACCAGAATTTGGGGAATTTTTGAAGGCTGACAGTGAGTGAGTTACAAGATAAGAAGGCCAAGGGGCTTTGTTTCAGATGTGATGAGAAATTCAGTCTGGGTCATCGGTGTAAAAAAAATAGAACTTCAGGTGTTGGCTACCATGGATGAAGAAACTGAACTTGAGAAAGAGTTGGAGGAAGAAGCAAAGGAGGAAGAATTACAACCAGTGGAGTTGGCTGTAGGGTTTGTGTTGGGATTTATTTTTCCTAAGACTATGAAAGTGAAGGGGATCGTAGGTGGGAGAGAAGTAATAATATTGATTGACAGTGGAGCTTTGTATAATTTTATTTCGTGAGAATTGGTGAGACTGTTGAATTGTGAATTAGTAGGAACTACACGGCATGTTATAGCCCTGGGAAATGGGCAACAGATTAAAGGAGAAAGAATTTGCAAGGGGATAGTGTTGTCAGTGTAAGGATTGCAGGTAACCGAAGAATACTTACCGATGGAGTTGGGCAGCTGTGATGTTATACTAGGCATTAAGTGGTTACAAACTTAGGCAAGGTGGTGACAAATTGGGGTAAAATAATAATGGAGATTAAACAAGGGGATCGGACCCTCACAATTATAGGAGATTCGACCCTTACAAAAACACCGATTAGCTTGAAAAATTTGGTGCATACCACAACAGATGAAGATTTGGTGTATCTATTTCAGATGGGGTTTGCAGAAGGGAAAGAGCTTAAGGGTGTCACCCCAGTTCATACGGAGCTGAAGGTGATTTTGGAGGAATTCCGAGCAGTTTTTAACATGCCTCAACAATTGCCTCCTGAAAGAGCTAAGCACCATGCCATTGTACTCCAAAGAGGAGCTAATCCGGTTACGGTGAGACCCTATAAATACCCCCAGTTCCAAAAGAATGAGATTGAGAAGCTAGTGAAAGAGATGTTGGATTCCAGGATAATTCAACCAAGCGTGAGTCCTGATGCGAGCCCGGTGTTGTTGGTTAAAAAGAAAGATGGGGGTGGCATTTTTGCGTGGACTACCGTGCTCTGAATAAAGTGACAGTCGTCGACAAATTTCCAATCCCTATCATGGACGAGCTACTTGATGAATTAAAGGGGGCCACTATTTTTTCAAAGATTGATTTAAAGGCAGGGTATCACCAAATTCGTATGAGATCCGAAAACATTTAGAAGACAACATTTAGAACTCATGAAGGGCATTACGAATTTCTCGTCATGCCCTTCGGATTGACTAATGCACTAGCCACGTTTCAATCTCTCATAAACCAAGTTTTTAAGCCTTACCTCTGTAAGTTTGTATTGGTATTTTTCGATGATATCTTGGTTTACAGTGTCAACGTTGAAGAGCATGCTTGTTACTTGCGGGCAGTCCTAACGGTGCTCCAATCCTAGCAATTGTATGCGAATTGGAAGGAAATGCATTTTTGGGCAAAAAACCTTGGAATACTTGGGATACATCATATCACAAGATGGCGTGGCAGCCGACATTAAAAAAATCAAGGTTATGGTGAATTGGCTAAGACCGATGAATGTAAGGGAGTTGCGGAGCTT
>JANZLD010000235.1:53680866-53691538 GCA_026413575.1 Erythroxylum carthagenense | reverse complement strand
AATATTAGCTTATAAATAATAAATTTTAAATTATTTATTTTAAAAACAAAATATTTATTAATAAATATTATATAAAAGATTAAAATAAATTTAAATAAAATAATTTATTTTTAAGTTTAATTTAATGAATAATTATTATTAGTACTAAAAATATTTATTGTATTTAAAAATTAAAAATTAAAGAATCACAATAAAATTTCAACTAAATAATTAATTATAAAAACTTTGAAAAAAAGAAGGGGGAGGGAGAGAGACAGAATGGAGAGTAATTTCTTTAAAAAATTTTGAGAATTTTGCTAATAAGTCCCTATAATTTTCAAAATTTTCGGTATTAGCATTATATAGCCGGTATTATAAATACCGACTAGTATTTACACCCGGTACATTAACACCCCTATTTTGTACTGTTCTCCGAACGAAATTCATAAGATTGGCTATGAGTGTTATTGACTGTGCTTAAATTATTCTTGTTAAATGTGAGTAAGACCTTATTATATGTCATGAGTGACTCTCCCTGGTAACCTTGTTCACCTCTCTTCAACTCTTTCAATGTCAAATCTCCCTTATTTCTAACAAAATAAAAAATCTAGTAGAAATTACTCACCTCCCAGAAAAAAATCGTGCCCATGATACTTCTTTACCCTTTGTTAAGTCCTTACAATATATAGGTTATGTTTGATAATCAGTGAATTGCATCAACTGTTAGCTAACAACAGATTATATTAGCTGATTTGACAAACAGATTATATCGGTTGTTTATTTAAAAATATTTAATAAAAATATTTTTTAATATTAATTGTTTATGTATAAAATGACCTTAAGAACATGTGTATTATATTTTAGTATTTATTTGAATATTTTTATAAGAATTTATATTTTAGATATTTAATTTCACAAAAAATTAAGTTTATAACCTAATAAAAAAATAAAACATATAATAATAATAATAATAATAATAATAATAATAATAATAATAATTAATAAATAATATTATTATTATTATTACTACTACGACTACTACTACTTTCTTCTCCATATTAACCAAGTTGAAGTTCATTTTTTTAGTATATTAATTTATTTATCATTAAACTATGTTTTTTGATAAGTTAGTTTCAATGCTTATTTTTCCTATATTTGTTGAACTAATAACTTTATTATTAAGGTGAATTTCTAGACACTTTTATATATATATATAATTGTTTAACACTCAAGTATTTTTTTTAATTGTTTAGCTATAATGATAGTGTGAAAAATTTGTAATAACTTTTAGACATAATTTTCTTTTTATTCCTTAATTTCTCAGTTGCTTGAAGCAAAACATTTCTCGTAGGAATATTTTCAAAAACAATGGATTGAGTTCAATTCACCGATCCAATTAGTTGATTACCAAATATGATTATTAGCAATTTGAAGTAATCAAATAACCAAATATCTTTGAATCCACGGAAAAAAAAAAAACATTTATCAAATAAGGTCATATTCTCGCAAGCGTTCTGGCCCGAAAAATATTTGGACCATTCATACCACAAAATCATCTAAAGATAAAAGAAATCATTCCGATTCCTCGTTTGGAACACTTATTATGTTATATAATAATTCCACAATTAATTAACTGAGAAGAATCTGAGATAAGTTATTGAATAATTAAGTATGCAATTATTCAATGAACAACAATTCTTCTGCGATGATTTGTCCTTTCCAATTAAGGAATTGGAAAGCCCATTCCACAATTATTTAATTGACAGCGAGAGGAGGATAATCTTGCATAAGTCATTGTTTTAGAATTATACACTCGAGAACTATTTCTAGGTAGGATTGGAAACAAACAAGCATTGAACATACGAGTGTGGAACTTCCGCATCCAACAACTGGTGAGAAACCTCAACTATTTGACAACAGATTTGCACTGCCAATCACAACTGTTTAAATTAACATTTGCAGGTGCATATGAATGATAATTAAAAATGGCTTCACTGAGCTCTTCACAACGTTACACTTCAAAGAATCAGCCTGGGAAGTTTGCAATCCAGCAGTCCTGAAACTCCCCATTTTCTGTGGCACATAGGCAGCTGGATTTGGCATCCGTTCAGCATAAGCTAGAAGCCATCACGCGGCAGAACACGACAGACCCACCGGATCAAATGTTTGAAGCACTAAGAGCCATTAACTTGCATTGTTCAGTCATTGCCAGAAGTTGAGCTTCTTTCTTGTCGAGAAGAGCAGTCAACCTCACGTTCTCGTCCATTAGTTTCTGAACTTCAACTTCTTTCTGTATTTTCTCACCCTCCAATTGTGTGGTCTTTGCAACCAACCTACTTCACAATGAGAAGAAATGATTAACAAGCTTGAAAATTGATTCTTTGATGCAAGCCTCCACGTATCATACCAACAATCACAGATATGGATGACTTGGCAGACATGAAATTCTAGACAATAAAGTGAGAGTCCAATGGATAGTTTATGCAAAGGAAGTGAAACATCAACTAAATACTAGATTTAAACTAAATCTGAGTCATAAAGAAGTAATGATCAAAATGCATACTGCAGCATAATAATCTCCAAAGAGAGTAAAATAGATTTATGTACACATATGGAGTTACAAAATTTCAATCTTTCGTCCAAAAAGACTTCGGATAACATGAACCTATAGTGATCTCAAATTATTAAGAACGTCAATCGATCCTATACAACAGGAAAGATACCCAGCTCAAAGTACAACCACCCCCAATCTTGGTAATACTAAATTTCATTTGCCAAATTGTAACCCCGGATACAGTCTGTATGGCTGCTCGAGAAGGGTTCATCAATTTTCTCTCTCTCCTTTTTCTTTTTTGGCTGTGGAATTTTAAGGGAAAATGCATACAACCCCAACACCCACCACTCGTGCTGACTCAAACCACAAATTTTCGGCTGTGTGGTTGGGGAAGCCTACCATCGGACTTCCCATATTGAGTTGATGGAACTCATGTATGCCAGACTCTTGGCAAAAAGATCAACACTTGAGACAAAATGAAGAGCAGAAAGAAAAAATTGCATCACAAAGCACAACAACTTGTTTCAGAAAACACTGACCGTTCAAAAAGCCTCTCAATGGTCTGAAATTGTTTTTCTGATGAAAGAAGTGTTTCCCGCACACTAATAAGACTGCTAACATAAGATTTCATAGACTCGAAGTCCCTTTTCACACGGCAAAGCTCCTGTTCATTCTCCGAAGCTCGTTGCCTGTGTCTTGATGTTTCTTCAACTAAATCCTCAACCCTCTGCCTCATTTCATTCAAACTGGTATTTGTATCCGAAGCAAATCGCTCCATTTCCTCTAATTTTGAAGACATGGTCTCTATTTGTATTGCTTTCATTCTAATTTCCTCCTCCCCTAAGGTCACCTTCTCTTTCTCAACTGCAGTTTCGGATTCTGCCATTACAACTCTCTTAACAAGGGCTTCCATTACATCTGCCACCATTTGCACAGACTTCAGTAATTCACCAATGTAAGCTTCATCTGGTTCATCATAGCTACCATGTTCCTTTGTGAGTCTAATCCACGCTTCTTCATCTGAACTGTCAAATGAAGAAAGATCAACATTCCTAGACCAACTAGACAGTGGTGTACCATTCTTATCAACAAGTCCTACTCCTTCTAATTGTTTGATGCCACACGATGTGTAGGCTAAATCAGGAACAGCCATGACTCTTGCTTTTGATTTCAAGTAGGTCAGCAAGGCTGCAGTGGTTTTCACTCTTCGCCAAAGAACCTCCAATTCCTTCTTTCGATCTTCCTCAGATCCCTGTATACAGGCCTTTACCTCCATTAACTTGGCTTGCAAAACATCAAGTTGGGTTTGCCGTCGTTCCATCTCTTTGTTCCAGGAATCATTAGTTTCGCATAGCTGAGATTTCAAACTAGAAAAATCTGTATCTTCTCTTGCTGCCATGTACTTTCCTGAGCTACAAAGACAAACATAATCTTAGTCTTTAAACTCTGCCATTAACATCCCACAATACACAAAGGAAGAGAATATAAGGTAAACTTAGGTACCAAGAGTCACAAACTAAAATAATTACTATGAGTGGCACCAAGTCAAGATTAATACTTCAACAAGTCATAATAAGTAAGATAAGGCGCGGACAAGCTTTCCCAAAGTCCACTTTGATCAATACTTACAGTTGGGTTTAATCTAACGCGCTATTTTACATTATCGCTTTTACATTAATTGCAAAATAGACTGATAACAGCATTGCCTAGCTTCAGTTGTCTGATTGTCCACCTAGGCAACCACCCATGTATTCCAAAACTTCTCATTTTCACGCCACAGTATAAGCTCCATTGAACTATCCATCTCCAACATTTTGTTCATTTATAGTTTCCTTAATTCAGTGCTGCAACACTTGTTCCCGTTCTCAGATCATTTTCGAAAATACGAGGAAAAAGAAGACTCAAAAGGACGAAGTTGCTCTACTCACATAACTGAATTAAATCAAATGATCTAGTCAACTAGAAGAACAAACCCTTTTACTCCCCATAGACAGCTATATTTAGTTACAAGTTCCGAGCTTTCGACATCATGAATGTAATTAAAGAAAAAAAAGGAAAGCCACCCTGATGGAGATATAAAAAGCTCGACGAATTCATCATACACAACATCACCTACAAAAGCAAACCCTAATTTTGGGGTTTAACTTCACTCATCAAAAGGCCCCAAAACACAATTTTCTCTTAATCAAACCCAGCCATAATCCCCAAAACAATAGGAGATCGACAGAATTAACCCAAAAACATAAATGAACTAAACACAAGGAAAAAGAAAATTTTAAAGAGCCGAGACCATTACAGAGTCGAAAAACAAAAAAGAAAAGACACCACCTTGATCCCTGATTCGTGAAGAGCTTCAAGAATTGGCAAATGGGCAACCTTTATCTTCTTATCTAGAGTCGAAAACAATCGTTCTACAAAAGGAATGGAACAAAAGCAAGAAGAGAAAAGAAGAACGGAAAAGAGAAGCTATTCAATGTCTTTCTCTTTTCCCGTTACTTCCCTTCCTTTCCTTTCCCTTTTCCCCTTTCCCCCTTGCTTTACCTAATAATAATAATAATCAATTAATGGGGAACAATATAATTATAATAATATAGCCTCTGCCTTGCATTTCTTATTATCTTTATGATTATTTTATAAAATAGGTTGATATTATTGCATTAAATTTCTGGTTATAATTAGTACATTAGAAAAGTTTAATTAACATTGAACTTTTTCTTTAAGTTATGGTGTGGGTGAGTGAAGTTTGGTGTGATGTCTATTGACTGTGGTAAGATGACAAAATGAAATGATGTTATAGAGAGGGATTGATCATTTTCTGATAATCAAAGGTTCCTAGGAAGCCTCAAGGTCTTTCAAGTTAATTGAGCGTGCCATGCTTTTGGATATAGATAACACATTCCTTGAACGTCAGTGTCAAGACAGGTTGTCATCTTTCTTTCAAATTAGCCTATCAGCCTTGGCTTGGGGCATATTCATTTATTAATGGAGTTACGAGCAATGGCCTTTATACTGATGGATAAGTTTGACCTGTAATTTGGTCCATATATACCCTTGTAGATTATTACCAGTAACTAACTATATTATGTGACCGATTAGGATATCATAGTAGTAATATTATTTACTAATATTTACTTATAAAAAGGACATTTTATTTGTTTCATGTAATTTTTACTTGATGCATTCAAACAATCAACTTCTTGCTACCCTTTTCAATCACTTGGTTTTGTGACTTACTCCCAAAAGGTGAAACAAAGTGTATTTTCGCTTCTTTCCTTTATCTTTTCATTATTTTACTGGGTTTTGATAAAGTCTCTTGTGAAGTATATGGAATTCGTTTTTTGCACTGCAAGTAAAAGGCTATATATATAAGAGTTACATCTCAAAACCAACACCTACAGAAATTCCTAAAATTTATGGTCACCAAAACTACAAAATCATAATCGGAAAAAAGATATAGAGCATATCTATAAGATAATAAAAAATATTTTACAGAATCCCTAATTTCAATCTAATTGAAATATAATTAATTTTTATTTTATAAACATCTTTGTAAATTTTAAATTTATGCTTAAATCTAATTATTAAAAAAATAATTGATTTAATTATGGAATTAATTTGATATTGTAAAACAATTTTAAAATTTTATTTGGTATAAATGTTAACATATTTAAGTTTGGCATACATTATTCAATACTTGAAAAACAATTTTATTAGCATTACATTAATCCTTTTTTTAAAAACAATTATTGACTATTCTTAGTTTAAGTCAATTTAAACTTATTACAAAGTAAGTCTTTTCTCAGTCATTATTACACTAATTTCTAAAATATTCTATTCTAACCCTACAGCGTCCTATCTTAATTGCCAAGAATGTCTTATCTTAATTGCCAAATAACTATTGTTCTAGTTATCAAATAATCTTGTCCTTTTTTTTCAAAGACACTTCTTCTTCTTCTTCTTCTTAAATACTCTCTAAGTTCATAAATATGTAACCCCAACTGTCAAACCAACAAACTATGTTTTCTTCACCATCTATAGTCGATGTTCTTGCTTCTGCCACTGCTAATGGCGGTATTTATAGTCAACTAGTGCAAAGCACACTTGCATCATATGTCTCGTCTTTGAGGAACATATACACTAGATCTAATGAGAGCATTGTCGCCATCTTGGCTGTTATCTTCCAATGGCCACCCTCCTTCCATATCACCAGTGATAGCTCACGACTAGCTCTTGTCTTTACCTCACCAAAGATAAAAGCATGCAAATCCAACTATGAGATGTGTTGCCTCCATCAGCCAGACACCTATGTGATTAGTCATGTCACTCCAAACACATTAGAAGCATCTTCTATAAACCCAACAAAACAACACTCTAACTCACTATATCAAGATATATAGTCTAGCATCTAGCTTTCAATCATATTACCTCTTTCTCTAACATAAGTTTGATTTGTGAAATTGAAATCTAAAGTTTTAGGTATTATCCGATTATTGATTAACTAGTTCGACCAATTCGCAAAACAATTGGCCACTTTTTATGCATAGAGATTATTAAATAGAATCAAACTGGACAATTGGCCAGTTCTAACTATTTCCAGTCAAACTGGACAATTCGGTTCAATTTTTAAAACCTTGATCAAAATGGTGCTTACCCGAGGCCTTCATGAAAATGTCAGCCAATTGAGTATGTGTGGAGACATAGGTTAGGCAAATAGTGCCTACCAATATTTCATTTCGAACAACAATCAACATTAATATACTTGGTTCACTCATGAAACATCGGGTTCTTTGCAATATGAAGTGCAGCCTGGCTATCACAATATGAAAGCATAGGCTTATGATGCTCCACACCTAGACTACTAGAAAGGATAGTCTTTTACCACTTGAGCTCGCAAGTTATGGTAGGCATAAAACGATATTCTGCTTCAGCTGAAGATCTAGACAAAGTTTGTTGCTTCTTTGTTTTCCATGAGAGGGGACAGTCGCCTAATAAAACAAACCACCCAATGAGAGGCTGCCAAGTCAATGAACAACTAACCCAGTCCGAGTCACACCATCTATACAATTGCAAATCATAGTTACTTTGCAATAAATTACCTTATCCCAGGGCACATTTAAGATATCGAATGACACATAAAGCTGCATGATAGTGCTTTTCTCGTGGCTGCTGCATAAATTGGGAAAGTATATGAACAGAATATGAAATTTATGGCTGGTGAAACAGAGGTATATGAACCTGCATATCAAATGCCTAAAATGTTCAAGATCATTAATTAGTTGTCCATCAGCGAGAGCAATTTTATGATTGTACTCTATAGGAAAGTTAGCGAGTTTACTCCCAAGTAACCCAGCTTCAAAAAATATTATTAAGAGCATATGTTTGCTAGCATAAAAATATACCTTTAAGACTCTTTGCTACTTCAACACCTAAGAAATATTTTGAAAAGCCCAAGTCCTTCATATGAAAACATTCACTCAAATATTCTTTGAATTTTAAGATGGCATTATGATCATTCCCAGAAATAATTAAGTCATCAACATTCAAGAATGCTAACCTGGACACCGTTCTTTTGAAATGTAAATAAGAAGTAATTAGAAATAGACTGACGAAACTATAAGCTTTCAAAGCTATAGAGAGTTTGACAAACTAGCATTAAGGGGCTTGTCCCAACCTATAGAGAGATTTGCAAAGTTCGCAACCCATACTAAGATGATGTACCTTGAAACCAAATAGCATATGCATAGGTACTTCCTCTTTAATATCACCATGTAGAAAAGCATTATGAACATCCATTTAGTGTAACTCCTATTGCTTTGCGACTGTAACTACCAAAAAGAGTCATACTATAACCATTTTATCCATAGGAGCAAATGTTTCCGTATAGTCAATTCCTTCAATATGATGATTTCCAAATATCACCAATCGAGCCTTATGTCATTCCATTGTACCATCTAAGTTATATTTGGTTTTATAGACCTATTTATAATCGAGGGCCTTCTTCTCGAGAGGTAGTGATTCAACTACCTATGTACCATTATTTTCCTATGCTTAAATTTCGCTCTGCATTGTTTCCCTCCATATTTCATGTTTAACCGCTTCAGCAAAAGATACAAGCAGGTTTTCTTTTATAATAGATGTAAGAAAAATTTTGTGTTGTAAAGAAAATTTGTCATAATTCACATAGTGTGTTGTAGGATAGGACATACCTGAGTTATATCGTGAAGCAAGTTTATTTGAGGATGTGCTTAACTTTGGTATGGTGTCTATGACATAGTCTTGCAAAAGAACATATGGCTCTTTTTTTCAATGTCCACAATCTAGTTGAGGTATCCCATTTTGCTCATTGCTCTCGACTTGTATTGGTATCACGTCCTCATGTTGGCCATTTTCCACATAATGAGGTAGGGTAGGATTGCTATTTATTTTAGTTTCTCTTACCCTTGCACTTACACATGTTTTCATCTACAGCATTTATGAGCTTCCTCATTTAAAAATCCTTCATTCACCTTATTATTTTTAATGCTTTCTAAAGGACCAACAAAATCATCATTAGTAGCACAACTTAAATCACTCTCTTGCCTGAAAAAATCATTACTTGCACTCATATTATTGGAGGTTAAAGGAAATTCCCTTTCAAAGAAATCTACATCTCTAGATATGAAAAGTTCTCTTCTCTCAAGGTCATATAATTTCCACCCCTTCTTCTCATTTGGGTACCCAGCAAAAACACATCTTCGACTCCTACTAGCCAATTTATCCCCATCCCTTTGAAGTATATGGAATTCGTTTTGACACTGCAAGTAAAAGACTATATATATAAGAGTTACATCTTAAAACCAACAGTTACAAAAATTCCTAAAACATATCATCACCAAAACTACAAAATCATAATCGGAAAAAAGATATAGAGCATATCTATAAGATAATAAAAAATATTTTCCAGAATCCCTAATTTTAATTTAATTGAAATATAATTAATTTTTATTTTATAAACATCTTTGTAAATTTTAAATTTATGCTTAAATCTAATTATTAAAAAAATAATTGATTTAATTATGGAATTAATTTGATATTGTAAAACAATTTTAAAATTTTATTTGGTATAAATGTTAACATATTTAAGTTTGGAATACATTATTTGATACTTAAAAACAATTTTATTAGGATTACATTAATTCTATTTCTGAACAACTTTTTTATTGATTATTCTTAGTTTAAGTCAATTTAAACTTATTACAAAATAAGTCTTTTCCCAATCCTTGTTACACTAGTTTCTAAAATATTCTATTCTAACCCTATAACGTCCTATCTTAATTGGCAAGAATGTCTTATCTTAACTGCCAAATAACTATTGTTTTAGTTATCAAATAGTCTTGTCTTTTTGTTCAATCACACTTCTTCTTCTTCTTAAATACTTCAAGTTTACAAATATGTAACCCCAACTGCCAAACCAACAAACTATGTTGTCTTCACCATCTATAGTCGATGTTCTAACTTCTGCCACTGCTAATGGCGGTATTTATAGTCAACTAGTGCAAGGCACACTTGCTTTATATGTCTCGTCTTTGAGGAACATATACATTAGATCTAATGAGAGCATTGTCGCCATCCATCTTGGCTGTTATCTGCCAATGGCCGCCCTACTTCCATATCACCAGTGATAGCTCACGACTAGCTCTTGTCTTTACCTCACCAGAGATAAAAGCATACAAATCTAGCTATGACATGTGTTGCCTCCATCAGTCAGCCACCTATGCGACTAGTCATGTCACTCCAGACCAAAGTTATGAATATCGTACCGGACTTGGTACCGGATTGAGTTCTGAAACAGACCTGTACTGGTACCGGTCAGTACCGAATACCGTTTCGGGTAATTTTTTAAATTTATAAAATAATCCCTAAAATTTTAGAATTTAAAAAATAGTCTATTAGTATATTGTACTGTTGTATTGTATATTTTACTAATTTACTGTTTACATCAACCATGTTTTCAAAAATCTTAATAATAAATAATAATGACAATTAAACTTTATATATATCTTTATTATATTCTAATTATTTATATATATAATAATTATCTATATATAATATATATCTATATATAATAATTATCTAAATATAATAATTTATTGTAAAATA
>JANZLD010000235.1:53667047-53680766 GCA_026413575.1 Erythroxylum carthagenense | reverse complement strand
TTTTGCAATATGAAGTGCAGCCTGGCTATCACAATGTGAAAGCATAGGCTTATGATGCTCCACACCTAGACTATTAGTAGGAGGGAGGAAAAGAGATTTGAAAATTTTGTAAAAAAGTTTCCCAATTTTTTAAAATTTCTGATACCGACCAGTATTTGACCAGTATTTTGAATACTAGCCGGTACCGGCCGATACAGCTAAAACAGACTGGTACCAATCGGTATTCAAACTCAGTACCAAACTCAAAATATTGGTACCAATTTTGGGCCGGTATGGTACGTTCCGGCCGGTATTGGTATTCAAAACACTGCTCCAAACACATGAGAAGCATCTTCTATGAACCCAACAACATAACACTCTAACTCATTATATCAAGATATATAGTCTGACATCTAGCTTTCAATCATATCACCTCTTTCTCTAACATAGGTTTGATTTGTGAAATTGAAATCTAAAGTTTTAGGTATTATCCGATTATTGATTGACTGGTTTGACCAATTAGCTAAAAAATTGGTCAGTTTTTATGCATAGAGATTATTAACTAGAATCGAACCAGACAATTGGTCAGTTCAAACTATTTCCAGTCAAACTAGACAATTTGATTCAATTTTTAAAACCTTGATCAAAATGATGCTTGCCCAAGGCCTTCATGAAAATGTCAGTCGTGGAGACATAGGTTAGGCAAATAGTGCTTACCAATATTTCATTTCGAACAATAATTAACCTTAATATGCTTGGTTTACTCATGAAACACTAGGTTTTTTGCAATATGAAGTGCAGCCTGGCTATCACAATGTGAAAGCATAGGCTTATGATGCTCCACACCTAGACTATTAGAAAGGATAGTCTTTTACCACTTAAGCTCGCAAGTTATGGTAGGCATAGAACGATATTCTGCTTCAGCTGAAGATCTAGACAAAGTTTGTTGCTTCTTTGTTTTCCATGAGATGGGAGAGTCACCTAATAAAACAAACCACCCAGTGAGAGACTGCCTAGTCAATGAACAACTAACCCAGTTCGAGTCACACCATCTATACAATTGCATATCATAGTTACTCTGTAATAAACTACCTTGTCCCAAGGTACCTTTAAGATATCAGAAGACACATAAAGCTGCATGCTAGTGTATTTTTCGTGGCTGCTGCATAAATTGGGAAAGTATATGAACACAATATGAAATTTCTGGCTAGTGAAACAGAGGTATATGAGCCTGCATATCAAATACCTAAAATGTTCAAGATCATTAAGTAGTTGTCCATCAACAAGAGCAAATTTATGATTTTAATCTATGGGAAAGTTGGTCGGCTTACTCCCAAGTAACTTAGCTTTAGAAATAATATCAAGAGCATATTTCTGCTGGCATAAAAATATACCTTCAAGACTTTTTACTACCTCAACACTTAAGAAATATTTTAAAAAGCCCAAGTCCTTCATATGAAAACATTCATTGAAATATTCTTTGAATTTTAAGATGGCATTATGATCATTCCCAGAAATAATTAAGTCATCAACATTCACGAATGCTAACCTAGACATCGTTCTTTTGAAATGTGAATAAGAAGTAATCAGAAATAGACTGACGAAACCCATAAGCTTTCAAGGCTATAGAGAGTTTGACAAACTAGCATTAAGGGGCTTGTCCTAACCCATACAGAGATTTGCAAACTTCGCAACCGATACTAAGACATTGTACCTTGAAACCAAATTGCATCTTCATATGTACTTCTTCTTTAATATCACCATGTAGAAAAAGCATTATGAACATCCATTTGGTGTAACTCTTATTGCTTTGCGGCTGCAACTGTCAAAAAGAGTCATACTGTAACCATTTTAGCCATAGGAGCAAATGTTTCCGTATAGTCAATTCCTTCAATATGATGATTTCCAAATATCACCAATCGAGCCTTGTGTCCTTCCACTGTACCATCTAAGTTATATTTGGTTTTATAGACCCATTTATAATCGAGGGCCTTCTTCTCAGGAGGTAGCGATTCAACTACCCATGTACCATTATTTTCCAATGCTTAAATTTCGCTCTGCATTGTTTCCCTCCATATTTCATGTTTGACCGCTTTAGCAAAAGATACAAGCTCGTGTTCTTTTATAATAGCTGTAAGAAAAATTTTGTGTTGTAAAGAAATTTGTCACAATTCACATAGTGTGTTGTAAGATAGGACATACCTGAGTTATGTCGTAAAGCAAGTGTATTTGAGGATGTGCTCAACTTTTGTATGGTGTCTATGGCATAGTCTCACAAAAGAACATATAACTCTCTTTTTCAATGTCCACTATCTAGCTAAGGTGTCCCATATTGCTCATTGTTCTCGACTTGTATTGGTATCACGTCCTCATGTTGGCCATTTTCCTCATAATGAGGTGGGGTAGGATTGCTATTTATTTTAGTTTCTCTTATCCTTGCACTCATACCCCCCTCTCATGTTTTCATCTACAGCATTTGTGAGCTTCCTCATTTAAAAATCCTTCATTCACCTTATTATTTTTAATGCTTTCTAAAGGACCTACAAAATCATCATCAGTAACACAACTTAAATCACTCTTTCCTGAAAAAAATCATTAATTGCACTCATATTATTAGAGGTTAAAGGAAATTCCCTTTCAAAGAAATCTACATATCTAGACATGAAAAGTTCTCTTCTTTTAAGGTCATATAATTTCCACCCCTTCTTCTCATTTGGGTACCCAGCAAAAACACATCTTTGACTCCTACTAGCAAATTTATCCCCTTCCCTTCCGTAATTATGAGCATAACATAAGCACCCAAAAACACGTAAGTGATCATTAGATGGTGGTTTGCCATACAATACTTCATAAGGGGTTTTGCCATTTAAAACCATTGAAGAAGTCTGATTAATGAGATAGCCCACCACCAAGACACATTTGCCCCAAAAATCAACAGAAAGATGCCATTGAAATTGTAAAGCACGAGCAACATTTGGGATATGCCAATATTTCTTTTCTACTTTACCATTTTGTTGTGGGGTTCTTATGCATGAAGTTTAAAAACTACGCCATTTTCAAGAAAGTAGTATGTCATGCAAGTGAATTCTATTCTATTATCACTTTTAACCATTTTTACCCATTTTTCAAATTGTCTTTCAATCAAGGCAAAGAAGTTCAACATAGTTCGATAAATTTGTGTTTTATTTATCAGTAAACTATCCAAACACCACAGGAAAAATCATCGACTATGGTTAAAAAATTTGATGCACTATAAGAAGACAGAGTTCTATATGGTCCTCATAAGTCACAATGAATGAGTTCAAAAATGTCTGAAGCTTTGTAATCCCTACTAGAAAATTTGTCTCTCGTTTGTTTAGCTCGATGACAAATATCACATGCTTTATTTAATAAATCACTAGTTTTACCAAAACTAACATGAGATACCAACTTGAGTATTTTTGGTGATGGATGACCCAATGTCTTATGCCATTGGTCTAACAGACTCACGACTTTGATATTGAGAGCCTTTGAACGTGGAACTTTCCAGAAGTAATAGAGCCTATCCGGTCATTCACCGGCTCCAATTAACATCCTCAAAGTGTAATCCTATACAACATATAAAATTTGGGTGAATTGGATAATACAATTTGCTTCATTTATAAGTTGTGACACAGAAATTACATTGCAGCTCAAACTGGGCACATATAAAACATTTTCAAGTTTTAAATTATCATCAAGAGTCACATATCTTTCTTTGGTTGCCATGGCTGATTTTTCATCAGGTAACCACACTGGGCATCCTTTCACTTTTTGCACATCACATGACAATTCCAAGCATCCTGTCACATGATTCGGCACGTTAGTGTCAATGATCCAAGGAACATTTAGAGGCTTATCAATCATTTTTTTGGTGGCATTGACTTTGTGATTATTTAGTAACTAACGCAAGGTTTACCATTAACTTTTGTTGAGTATCACAAGTCCTGTTTTGTTTGCTTCAATCAAGTGCAAAGCTACACTACTCGTGTTACTTGGTGCAGTTTATGTGTCATTCAATCTTACTTGACTTCATCTGCATCCTATGCCAGATCGTTGGACCTATTGCTATACTTTTCCATGTCATGCTCCTCTGTCTTTACCTCTAGGACAGTCACCCCACCAGTCAGGAAAGCCAATGAGATGAAAACAGTTTGTTGCCTTGTGCCCCTCCCTGTTATAGAGAAAGCAAGTTATCAATTTATCCTTCTATTTAACACCTCCTCTATCTGGGTTTCCAACTTGGTTTCCATCTTTCATCTTAGTCTTTCATTTTTCCCTGCTACTTGCTTTCTTCTTCTCTTCTTATTTTCTTCTCTCACTCGCCATATTCTCCCAACCCAACCATCAATGTTGAGCTTTGCTAACAACCTTCACCTAGCCACTCCAAATAATTACTTGTCTTCACTTTGATGATGAAAGCACTTCATTTTCCTCCTTCAAATGGGATGAACATGTGATATGGGAGGCTAGGGTTTCATGATGATTTTTAAAGAAGTTTTCAACTAATCAAGTAAGCGTATTATTATTGATCTTCATGGCTTTATTAATGAAGCATATATGATGATAGTTAGTGGTAAATGATCATAATAAAGGAGTTGAAATATGTGTATCGTTAATGTTGCAATAAATAGATGTATGTTTTGTTGTAATGTATTAATGGTATTTATGAGTTGTTTTAAGGGAGGATTGAGAGATTAAATGGCAATAAAGAGTGATGATATAATGATGGAGACCTTAATAGTCATAAATTTTCTGTTTTCATATAAATGATAAATCAAAAATCATGTCTTGCCTTTGTATATTTGACGATTGATATTTCATAAGCTGTGGTTGAGATGGTTTTTGGAGATAGAAAGAACATTATGATGATGTAAAAAGAATTTAGAAATTTCATAAAGAGATGATATGCACATGTTCGATTTTAATGCTTAATCACATAAATTTTTAGGTAGTTGTTATATGGATGAACTAAAATGAGTCTAAAGCTAAAGAAAGGAAGTAATGTGGTGTCTTGAAATGAGAAGAATTAAGTTGATAGTTAAAAATAAAATGAATGTGGGATTAGAGTTGAGCATGTGCAAAAAGTTGATGATGAATGTATATAGCTAAAATGGAGTTACGAATGAAGAGGAAATAAAGTAGAAAAGATGATCTATGTATAAGATGTGTTAGATGTAAAATGTAGGCATTAAAAATCTGTAAAATTGAAAGAGAATGATTGGAATACGTTAGCTGTAACTTTTTCACCGGACATGCATTTATATTTTAGACATATCTTGATCTGTAGACATTTAAATAGGATGATTTTAAGTTTTGATTAAACTAGAGACATATGCATATATTTTCCACGAAGGAATTGAATTTGAATTCTATATTTAAAAGTTTCAAAATTTGGCTTGAAGTTGAATATAGTGTGTTGTCATATTGTGAGAATAGTCTTAAGTATTTTATGTATAACTTGCACAATTCTGAACCAAATTGTTCGACCTTGGTGTCGTTCGAAACTTAAGACATATGAGAACATTTTTTTAGAAGAATGTAATGCCTAAATACCTCATTGTCTATGTCAAAATGGCCATGCAAAATTGACTCGAAAATTTATCTTGAGAAAAAACTAGAAAGGCCATTATTTTTTAAACAAAAAATGGTAAGGTACTTTCCTATGATGCATTTAGACTTGAATGAGACTTGAAATGAACCTAGTTTGAGGTTGAATAAGTTGATAAAGTATTGGATATGTATAAGTTGTAACTGCAGATATAACATAGTGAAAGGATTGTTGATATCAAGTGTATAAAATTTGGAAATTTATGATTGTTATAAGAATAAAAATGTTCTTAGAAATGCTAATATGATTGTAAGGAGATGACTAATGTGTATCAAGTAAGAATGCATGAGATTTTGGATATTGTGCGATCTTATAATTTTAGAATAATATTGGTGAATGATTGATTGATGATATTATAATAATCATATGTATTGAGCAATGAACCTTAATGCATGATTGAGTGATGAAGTTAGAATAAATTTGTATCATTGAGGTGTAAATCTAAGTTCAATTTCTACATATATGAGTTTCGAAGTATGGATGACCATGAGATGTGAATAAAAGAAACATACCTAGAATAGTCAAATTGAGAATGCATTATACATAACGCATATACATATGTGTATGATTGAATATTTATGTGATTGTGCAACTAGTAATGTGTGTGTAATGTGTGTATAGCATGATGCGGATACGTAGGACAGAACGTTCGCATCTAGATGTTTCCAGATCTTAGAAGCAAATGATAATCTGGAGCGTACTGTGAGTCGACCTAGATGATCTCCTCTTAATTAATTGTTTTGTTTAAGCATCTATACTGAATTATTATTGATGTGAATGTGAATGTGTTAATTCCGAACATTAATAGTCCGAGGAGTTTGATAAATGTGATCATATTAAAAGTGCTTCATTGAATATGAATGAGTAAGGAGTAAGTGATTCTCAACATAACTTTTGAATGTCAAACTTAGGTCTAATGACATGTGAAAGTGAATGTGTAAAGTGAAATAAAGTGACCAATTGATCTTATGTAATTTGATGCATTTTAGTACATGAATGCATGAATAGATAATGGCAGTTATGACTGGAGTAGCCACTGAAAAAGAGATTAAAGCTTAGAATGTAATTAAGAGCCAAAAGCTCACTATATATAATGAGCCCGGTATCCCCACCGGATACGGGATAGATATTAATAAGCCTAGTATCTATAATAGATACGAGACAGTTATAGGCACTCGATCACAAAAATGTAATAATCGAAAGTGAGACTCATGATCATTGCATATACAATTAATATGTATGTTTAAATGACTAAATTATACTTGTTTGAATTTTTCCGAACGTGATATATGAAATAAGTGAATAAAGTGTATTTGATGCCACATAATGAATTAATAAAGTGATGTGCTATATGTGTTGATATTTATCTGTGAATTAAATATGAATTGTGAACTATTTGTGTTCTGTAATATAAGTGAGCCATCAAGGATGGTCCACTTATTGAGTTATCAAAACTCACCTAAAATTTACAACGTTGTCTTTTAGGTTTGGGAGATACCTAGTTAAACTAACTGGAGTCTAACCACTGCATTCAGATAAGAGTTAGAGGACAGGATCAGTTAGCGTCTGCATATGTTTTTTTGTTATTTTTAGTATTAAACACTGTATTCCGAAGCATTATTTATTGTGTAAATGAATTTTGCTTGCAATAATAATTGATGAAACACAATTTGTATTTATATTGGATCTAGATGATCACTGGAATTTATGATGATGTACTTATAGTTTTTGACAGGCTGATAGTTCAATTATCGATTTTTTGGATATGCGTGAGATATTTCTATAATTTTGAATTGAGTATGATCAACTGACTTTCCTAGCATGCCATCTCATAGAGTATGTTCTCGAATACCGATGATTTGTTTGGGAATATGCCCTATGAGATTAGGGTGCTACAGAGTTGGTATCAAAGTCCAGGCTTAGTGTTTTACATGGGCATTTTTAAAAATATATGTCAAGGTAAATGCATTTTAGACATGTCATAAAATGTAGTGGCAACTGATCCCCAGTCTGAGACACACTTACATAGGTCATATGTATGAAAATTCGTTAAGAATCTGAGCAGTTAGAAATAATGAGAAGAATGATGATCTGTCAAAGTGTAAGAAAATAAAAGCTTATGGATATCTATAAATGAGAAATAGTATATGGTTCAATATGATAGATAGAGATTCACTACATTTGTATTTATGGATGTACCATCGAATATGATATCAATATTGTATTGTGATGGTATATCCTTGAATGTGAAATAGAAGTGAATACATTGTCATATATTGAATGAGGAAAGTAGAGACAAAAACTTGAATGACAAGATTTAAGGTGTATAAGCCAAGTTGAAAGAAAATAAAATTTCCTATGACCCTGAGAGTTTGAACTTGGACTTGAAATGATTGTTTGATAAATGTGATAAGAGTTATGATTTAGCTTAAGATTATATCAGTGGAATTGAGCTCAGAATGTCATGGAGTTTATGCTCCTAAAATTTTCAATTGATTAAGAATGTATGTATGTAAGATGAATAAATGTTAATTGGAAGATAAGATAAATGATAGCAATATATGTAGGAGTTCTCCAGGTTAAGTGTTATTAAGAGTGCATATCTAATAATGTGATTACTTTGACAAGTGATATTATTAAGTACCTAAGTATTATATGTTTGGATATGAAATGGGAAGTGATCTAGGACTTATTGAATACTCTTTAGTCATAGTTCCTATAGTTAAAATTCTAAGCTAACTCAAAGTAGCGCATGAAAGCATTTAAAATGATCATTTAGGGATATATTGAGAGTGTAAATGATGTTACTATATGTGATGAGTTTGAGGAAATAGAAGCAGAGCACGATCGTGGCATATTCCCCACGATCATGGTTGAGATTAATTGGTTCTATCATGATCATGGGTAGGCATAAAGGGAAAATGTCATCTAGAATCAAATGAGATTAAGGCATTTTTAGCGTGAGATATTAATTGGTGACTCGTTAAAAATACATCTTTAGATAAGATATAATGATCTAGATGGAACATGTCAAGGAATTAGAGTAAAGGAATCTACTTGCTGCTCCACTGAACTTTCTTATAAGGAATATTTTGATCATGTAAAATATGATAGAAATTGATCCAATTAAGATATTATGAATAGTTGAAAATTGATCTTATTGACGTATTAAGAATGGTTGAAAAGCAATGATGAATTTAGTTTACTGATAAAGAGTATGTAAAGAGTACAGATGATTGGGAAGAGAAATCTTCTTCTGATGGAAACTTTCATTGAATTATATAATGTAAATTGAATATTCCATTTTTAGGAATGAATGGCTATAGAATAAATTTGAAGTGAATATTCGAGTCCCATTTTTTAAACTAAGACTCAAGCGTAAGAAGTTGAATATGCTATAAAGAGTACATGTGTTTTGTTTGATGTAAAGCAGCCCAACTACATTATTGGGTTCTTAAATATGAGATGACTCTATTGCTATTGCTGAAGGAACTTAGGTCCAAGAGGTATTTTATATTCGTATATTTTGAAGGTACAAGTTAGACTTGCTGAGTGTGTTTGAAAAATTGAGGCCTACAAATAGATTGAAATGTGTGGAGAAACACTTTAAGATTGGTCTAACATTAGAACAAGTTGATGAGAAATCAAAGGAAATCGAATGAATGGAGAAAATTATTTGAGAAAAGAAGTTAATTGGGAGACTGAAAATAACATGAGATAATATTACCTCATTTAAGGAATTAGTTAATTAAGGAATTATGAGAACTAGTTATGTGCACATTGAGTTTTGATAATATCTGTTTGAGTTATCAAAAGCCCCCTACGGTGTTATGGTATTGGGGAATAAAGTGTCCCAATTTTGCTTGGATCAACTAGTGACTATAATTATAGATGATATATTGAATGTATTTGAAAAGTTGAGAAGAATATTTTGAACAATTGAGGTAAATCTTACATATCATGAAGGAGAAACAATATATGACAAATTCAATAAGATTGAATTTTAACTTGATCAAGTAATATGTTGGGTCGTATAGTATCTGAACATGGCATATTAAAAGACCCAAAGAAAATAAAGGTATTGAAGAAGTGAGAAACTCTGAGGAATATATATGTTAGATTTGGAGTTTTCTAGAATTGGCTAGAAATTGGATGTTAACAGAGGTTCTTGAAGGGTTTTTACTGATCTTAACCCTTTGAGAAAACTTCTGAGAAAAAAATGTGTCATTCAGATGGACTAATGAATGTAAAAATAATTTTAAGGAATTAAAATATCGATTGATTACAACACTGATGTTAATTATATTATTTAGATTTGGAGATTTTACAGTATAAAATGATATTTCACACTAGAGATTATGATGTAATCTAATGCAACATAATAAAGTGATTTTATATGCATCGAGACAACGAAAGTCTCATGAGTTAATTATTTGATACATGATTTATAACTTGTTGTAATAGTAATTAGTTTAAAAGCTTGGAGACATTATATGTACAATGAAATATTTTGGATATATATAAATATACAGATCACGTAAGTTTAAGGTAATTATTGAGTTTGAAAGGGTTGAATATAAGACCGAGACAATGGATAAAATTACTGAAAGATTATGATTGTACAAACAAGTACTATCCTGGTAAAGTTAGTGTGTACCTGATGCATTGAACATAAAATTCAAAACAGAATAGCACAAATTCAGATATTGAGGTTACCAAACCTAGTGCATTAAAGAGCATAGAATGTTAAGTTGAATTTGGAGCAAAATGACGTATTATTAGCTACATTGAAATTTAAAATCAGTTTTACATGAAAGGATTAGGAAAGCTTGAAGTGAGGATTTAGAATTGTGAATCTTATTAAGGAATTGAAAATGAATCCAAATTTTAAGTTTGAATAGGAAAAAATGATATTTTGTGATTGTAGTAAATAAGTATGAGTACCCGATACAGATGATTGAGAAAAAAGATTATTAAAGAAAGTACAAATAGTAAACTATGCTATACATCCTAGTAGGAATAAGCTAAAAAAACATTTAGCGACCAAGGATGAAGAAGCAAGTGGCTAAAGGTATGACTGAAAATTTGATTTCCAACATTCTTAAATGTTAGAGATATGCTTAGAGCTTATATTTTGCAGTTCCTAGGAACATGAGATTACTGTAAAGTCATGATTTGAAATTGATTCGGTATGACATGGTATGAGGCATTATACAACAAAAAGAGTCGTTCGCCCTTATACTGAAATAAAGAGGGCCTAAAAATGGTTGAAGGTCAGAATTTATTTAAGATACTATTGATAAGTGAAATAAATATGTAATAGAAATTAAGTGATTCAAGAAAGATAAATGAGTTAGGTGGATCAGCACTGAAGATATGGAATATAATGAGATAGACATAAGAGTTAAGTGTATTAACATTAAAGAGATGTGAAATATCAAGCAAAAGATGAACTATTTCTAAGAGTATTGCCATAACAAGATGTGCTTAGGTTAGGAAAAAAAGGGGAGCTAAGCCTGAAATAAATTAGTCTATATGAAATTATTGTGAGAAAAGGACCATTGACTTATGAATTAGTATAACCAATAAAAGATGTTTCAGATTCACACAATGTTATATGGATATGTTTACGAATTATTGTTATGATCCGATATATATGTTATTGATACCGGAAATGAAATTGTGAGTAATACGAAATATATTGAGGAAACAATTAAGATAGCATAATATCTAAATAAGCGACTGAAAAATCGAGTGATTCCATCAATTATTATCCCTTGAGAGGAACCGTTCGAGTGAAGAAGTTACATGAGAAATAGAGGAGCATATGAGAAAACATTACCCCTGCCCTTTGATGATTTAGATAAGAATTTTGATGACGAAATTTATTAAGGGGGAGATTTGAAACATCCTGTTTCCCCATGCTAAGGGTTAGACTCTAAAATATTGTACATGAGAGATATCAATGAGAAAATTAGGAAATACACTTCATGCTCATGCATAATATAGTATACATACACGTGAATTTGATTATTACACACATTACAATGATTTGTTCATGCACCCGTTTGATATTTTTCAGGTATAAATGATTGTTTTAATGTGATTATGGTATAGATAGTGAATAGTTTTCCTTAAAATTGATATGGTAAATTAAATTATTGATTTAGAATTTTTGGTGAAGTTTGAGAATTTTATGAAATTATTGATATTTTTGGACTAAAAAAATGTCAAGTGACAGAACAATTGTTAAATGACAATAGAATTAAGTGTCAAATGGTAGTGAAAAATTTTGATAAATGACATTAAGATTTAAAGAGGAAACAATTGGATTAGAATTGGGTAATAAATGGACTAATTATTAAATGAATTTGGGTACCATGATTAGAAGATATTTACTTGGTTGTATATGTGGTAAGTGTCATCTTCACCAAGCAGATAAACCCACAACACCTATATGAAAGACCATCTTTCATCTTAGTCTTTCATTTTCCCTGCTACTTGCTTTCTTCTTCTATTCTTCTCTCACTAACGATATTCTCCCAACCTAACCATCAACGCTGAGCTTTACTAGCATCCTTCATCTAGCCATTGTAAATGATTACTTGTCTTCAATTTGGTGATGACAGCACAACCTTTTCCTCTTTAAAATGAGATGATTGTGTGATGTGGGAGGCTAGGGTTTCATGATGATTTTTGAAGAAGCTTTGAGCTAATCAAGTAAGTGTATTATTATTAATCTTCATGGCTTTATTAATGAAGCATATATGATGATAGTGGTAAATGATCATAATAGAGGAGTTGAAATATGTGTAAAGTTGATGTTGCAATAAATAGATGAATGTTCTGTTTTAATGGATTAATGGTATTTATGAGTTATTTTAAGGGGGGATTGAGAGACTAAATGGTAATGAAGAGTGATAATATAAATTAAATTAACTTATTCATAATTTTGTTAATAATTAATTTAAATTAATTGAATATATAATATTAAATTAAATTATTCATAATTCTTATTAGTTGATGCTAATCTAGATTATAAAAAACTACTTTTTGTAGTTTTCATAAGTTTTGAAAGCTAAAAAAACTCAAACAAAATTAGAAACTAAAAATTTAAATAAATTAATTTTTATTAAATTTGAAAACAAAAATAGAAAATTAAAACTAGAAATAAGTATATTTTTCTAAAAAAATTGAGTTGTTTATATGAGTGCAATTCCGGGCACTGTTTACAAAAAAAAAATAGTTGTAATTACCATGTTAAACAAAATAAAATCATAACTAAGACTAAATAAATCCTCCTTTATCTTAACCCTTTGAACCGTAAATTTAATTTGTAATTCTTTTTTTTGAAAAAAAATTCAATTTGTACTTGGTATACCTTTGTAGGAGAAATTAAAAATTTTTACTTAGTTACAGTTAAAATCATTTTCTAATTAGTATAATTAATTAAAATATAAACATTTTAGATAAAAATTAAAAGAAAGTTTTTCTTAATTATATAGGAAAACTAAATATTTAATCAGATATAATTTTTGAAAAAATAGGTATTTTACTTTGAGTATTTTGTTGGTCTAGTCTACCGAGTACCGACGACGTCTGCGGCATGATAATCTAATCTAAAGGGTGGTCAATAAAGGAATGCAATTAAATGATTAAGTAATGGGCTCCCTTGTGCTCATAGCACATTATAGACGTCGGTATTGATAGTTTCCGCCAGATCCAGCTAGGCTAGCTGTAGCTGGCAGTCCATTGTCCAAATGCCACTTTTGACATATGATGTCTATTTTCAGTGAAACGGGAGCCCATAGAATTAATTCAATCTAGGGTTATATAAATATGAGAACATCGAAATTCAAAAGCAGAGTCAACTTTGTTGTCCCTTTGAAACAACAACCTTATCGCCATGACCATGACCCAAGAAAAAAGCGCTTTATCGTCTATAAATGGGCACCGTCCGGGCCTGGCTTTGCATGAGCGGCAATTGAAGCTAAACTATCAGAATCAGACCAAAGATGCCTTCGTCTCCTATGGTACTAGTCTCCCTATGGTTGTTCTCAATCTTACCCATCATCGCTCAAGCTTCTGTTCCTCCATCTGCTAGATTTCAG
>JANZLD010000235.1:53605957-53616264 GCA_026413575.1 Erythroxylum carthagenense | reverse complement strand
TTATTCCTAACAGCATAAATCTAATTTTTCATTGCCATTGGACAATTATTTCGGTACCATACGGTCAATCGGTCTGTCACTCAAAAATTTCTGGTCCTAGCATTTTCTCCCGAATTTTCAGAAAATTTCCTATGGGTCACTATCAACTGCCAATTAATCTTAAACCATTCTAAATCAATTATTCAAACCCAATTATTCCTAATTTCTCAATCAAATCACAATCCAACCAAATCATGTTCACAATTAAATGCTGGAAAAAACCATGAATGCATGTTCCTAAAAATGCATGTGCAAGTAACTCATTCCTCTATAATTAGAGGCCAAATGAATGCTCAAACCAGTATATGCGACAAAACCTATTAGCCCGTCCCGAATTACCAAAATGACCTTCCCATCAGTAACGGGATGTTACAGTTTCCTTGTTTGGTTTCTCCGCTAGTTCTTACTCGACCACCTTTGTCCACTCTCCTTCTTCTTCTTCTTCTTCCTCTTCTTCTTCCTAGACAAAGATTTTTGGCTTGTCTTCTTCAATTATCTCCTGCCACTCTTTTGCTTCCTCTTCTTAGATAGAGACTACCTCTTCTTCTTCATCTTCTTCTTTTAGAAGCTCATTTCTGCTCCTAAGGATGATTGATATACCGTGTTGTTTAGAATCTATTTCAGTAGTACTAAGCAAACTCCCTTGCAATTCATTAGATAATATCTCCCACATTTGGTCGATTTAATTCACCATATTATGTATATGAGCCTTTGTTTCCTGATGCCTCATGTTTGATTCTTGAATAAACTTGACTATCATATCTTTAAAAGCAATAGTTACCTCCTCGTCTTCTTGAAATGTATCGTCATTTATGAAATCGACTGTTGTCTCTTCTTCACTCTGAGATGTTAGGAAGCTCAAATAATATGAAGGATTATGCTCATTATATGCAGGTGAAGAAACTCTCTCATCAAATTCATGTTGACTAGTTGCTCTCTTGGTAAGAAATTCCATTAGTTTATCTGTAATAATTTTGTATCACTGCTCTTGTTTTACATGTTCAGTTGGAGCATAATCATTCCATCCATATACATAAGGGTTGCTCCACTATGAGTTATACATATTCTTATATAATGGACCTTAAGGTTGGTTGTATATGCTTGGTTGCTCCCATAAATACGTCACTGCTTAACATTCATGATTGTAAAAATTACTCCCACAAATGCCACAACACGACATAGACATTGGTTGAGCTTTCAAAAACATGTGAGGAAATCGCTCTTTCTAACATGGTGATGTACATATTGCAAAGTCATATCGTAGCTCCCATAAGAGTACTATTTCCTACATTCGTCCATTATTAAGTTGTGGCTATGAAGTTAAATCTCAATTCCTAAAATAAACCACCAACACACTGTAAATGTAAAAGAGTTTAAAAGATAAATAAATGAACAAGCAAGAAATACAATAAAACAAAACAAAACAAAACAAAACAAAACAAAATAAAATAAAATAAAATACAAAAAATAATGGCTAGATTAACAACATTTAGGTGTTACTAATATCAATATCCCCGACAAAGGCACAAAAAAATAAATTGGTTTACTTCTATACCAATATAATTTTATCACAAGTGCATAACGCAGCTCTAGCTAGTGTTGACAAGTATAGATCGATCCCACAAAGACATTGATTACTAGTAGTTACCTTTCTCCTATTATCTAGGCTAAGAATAGATTTTGGTTTTTAATTAAGAAAATAAAATTTAGTAATTAAAATAAAGTAGGCAGCAATATTGAACACAGAAACAAAAGAAATCACTTAGCAAACAATCAATATCAGGAATCAGTGTCTAAGTTATCAATTTCCCTAAAACCTTTAAATAATTGACTTTTTATTATGCAATTGTTTTTTTGACAATTAGACCATGGAAATTCCTATCTTATATTAATAGCTCCCTCAAGTCTACTAATAACTAATCCTAAGTTTATAAACCAAATTACTTAGGTTAAAGTTTATAGGATTGCTTTATCGATTTGTGAATTCCACTATTAGGTTTGACCTTAATTTAGAAGATTTATGTCGACCTATCTCTATGTTTGTAATCAACTCCATTTAATTATGGTAGATTTATTGATACACAAGATTTCTCAATCTCTATGCTATGAAATTAGATTATGAACTATTATCTTGGATATATTAGAACCTATATTAAATACATAATTAAATCACAATAAATCAATCAAAACCAATACATTAAATAAAAGAATCAAAACATATTGTTATCTCAAATAGGGTTTATCATACTTAGACACTAAAAAGTGTTTAGCTACATATAATAGAAAACTAAATCAAACATAAACTGGAAAAAATGAATAGAAAACAAAGAGTTCAAAGTTCTAAAACTCCCTTTCTCTTCTATCGAACGTTCTTGCAAGGTCGACATAGATGTTGTATTCTATTGGATCTTTTGATGATTTCTTCATGTTCTCCATGTTCCTAGATCAATATTGTCCCTTCTAGATGTTCTCCACATCTAGAATCGTCACCAAAAGTTTGTTATTCTCTTCTGCCTCTGATTATGTCTTTTTATAATAATTTATAGGATTTTGGCAGATACACGATTTGATGCACGACCGTGTACTAGAATGTTTATAACCCAAAATCACCAAAATTTGCGAATCTTAGTGGCTTGGGGAACTTTCATGGCCAATTACAAGGTCTTGTATCTCTTTGCTTCAAATCTTTGTTTCATATCGTATTTTCATCTAAATTCTTTTCCATTTAATCCGTAAAGGCAATTATAACCTATAAATGTACATGGAGAAAATTAAGTACCAATATTGGAGACCACATTAGATTCTTAGACACTTATAACTTGCTTCAATTGCATTTATTTTAGAGAAAAATGAAAAGAGGATATCTGGGAGTATTAATAACAATTAATTGACTATATATCTATACCTATATTTAGTGTGTTTTGTTCATTATTTGAGAATATTAGGGTATTTGTGGTATTTATTATGCTTTAAGTGTGTTTTTAAGTGATAATTGCCTTTATAGATTAAAAGGAGAAGAATTCAAGTGAAATTGTAGCATAGAATGGAAGAATTAAAGCAACCTTAAAATTTACACGATCTTGTATAGTAACCATATTAGTCCTTATAACCATATAAACCTTCAAAGACCCCTGTAAACTTGGACTTACATAGCTATGTATGTGCTAATGTAAGCTTTTGTGACTTTAGAAAAGCACGATTGAGAAGTTTTTAGACTATGTTCCAAAACACTAGTTTTTGCTATAAAAGGATATTATGAAGGCTACAGTGGAGGGAGGTAGATTTAAGATTCAGTAGAGAAATTAAAAAAAAGAAAAAATCATTAAAAAAAGCTACGCATCATAAAAAAGAAGGTCAAAAGTGGAAACATCAAGATCTACTCTAGCTTTTCAGATTTTCCAAATTAAAGCTTTAAGCTAATTTCATTATATTCTCTTTTCTTATTTCATTGCCTTATATGCCAAATCTGAATAGTTAAGTTTTGAACATGATTATGGATTGTTGGAAACATCAAGATCTACTCTAGCTTTTCAGATTTTCCAAATCAAAGCTTTAAGCTGATTTCATTCAATTCTCTTTTCCTATTTCATTGCCTTATATGTCAAATCTGAATAGTTATGTTTTGAACATGATTTTGGATTGCTAAATCTACATTGGTGTATTATTTTTGAATTGTTTTTATATAACTTTTACCTTTTTGAATTCAATATATTAATCCTTTGTAATATTTGTTATGCTTACACTTAATTTGAATCAAGACATTGAATCAACATATATATGTCAAGTTATGTAACGAGATATGGTACCTTAATGGACTTACAAATATCAAGTTAATTAGCAACTGAAGAGAGATATTAATTGTAGGTTAATTATCTTTAGGATTGCTTCAAATCCAATTGAGTAGTTTTAAGAATTAGAAAGATTGCAACTTAACTGTTATCTATTTTAATTGGGATTATTTGATTAGATCTCAAGAAAAGGTAATCAAAACCTTTAAATGTCTAGGATCAAGTATATTAGGTGAAGGGAAGACAAAACAAGGATATAATAATCTCTAAGTTTCTAGCATTGAGTATTTAATTTCATTATTATCTTAGTCAACCATTAAGTTCTGTTATTTTAATTTAATTTCAAGTAATTCAATATTTTATTACCTTAAAAAGTGTAATTCAAATTGTTAGGTGACTATATTCAATCCTCATGGGATCAATACCTTTTATACTATAAGTTATGATTTATATATTTACAGTACAAAGGTTTTCTATATAAAACTATCAATAAGTTTTTGGTGCCGTTTTTGGGGATTATAATTTTAGTATCTTATCCAATTTGAATTTTTTTCATTTAAGGAATTTTGATTATAGTTGCATAAACACAAGATCCTCCAAGAATAATTGAACAATATGAAAGCCACATCTTCCAACCTACTCAATACAATTCTTATTATGGATGTAAACTATGTGGATAAGAAAATCATGTCTCAACTAACTATTTCCTAGTAGCAAACAACAATATGGAACAGTTCAATTTTACGGTAGCACAGTATGGCCAATGAAGTAATAATTCCTATTCTAATATTTACAATCTTGGGTAGAAAAACCACCATAATTGTTTTTGGTCTAATAATACATGGAATCAATTGAGAGCTCAAGGTTCACTAGGATTTCAAAAGATAGGCTTGATTCATTGGAGTCAAAGATGGACAAGTTAATGGACAAGCTCTAAGTTCAATAGCCAAAATGAAAGTCAAAAGAGCATGGAAATAAAATTTGATCAAATAATGAAGAACCACTACTCTTCCATTCATAGCTTAGAGTTTCAAGTTGGGAAACTTTCTAATGCATTGTGAACAAGGAATGTGGGAAGTCTCCCAAATAACATGGAAACTCAACATATATCAATGTTATGTTGTGACATTTATAGGGGTAACCAACACAATTGATTGTCAAGCACCAAACTATATGTGGAAGCATCCATATTGTATAGGAAAGTGGCCTCAGAGTACACTATATGAGAATACTTATTAAGTCAGAGTGGAGCATCTCTTACGCCGATGTATGGAACGATTATGCTTCAACTAAATCTTTATAATAATAGCAGAAAGAAGACTTGATAGAGAAATTAGAGGTTAAAGAAGAGAAGAAAACTTCTATATAATAAGAGAAAGTAGAAGAGTGGATAAAGATGATTGAGGAAGGAAAAGAGGAGGAACCAAATAAAGAAATTATTGATGAATTATTGATAGTCACCTTAGGTACAGATGGTTACCACCTCCTATAAGACAAACTATTTGAGTCAACTGAAGATTTAGTTAAATTTGTTATTCCTTATTTTATTAACTGTTTGTTATTAAAATGGGCATTAATAGAGTCAATTGGATTTATTAATCTGATACATTAAGCCTTTATCACTATCTTACAACATATGGCTTATTCATATGCTACTAAATCACCATATGAAGAAAAAGGTGGAAGCAAGACACTAATTATAGACCGATGTTAATGGTAAACATGAAGGGTAAGTCAGGATAATGACGTTAATCAAGTGCAACTTGGAAGGCAACCCAAGAATTATGATAAGTTTCATTTTTATTTTATTTTGTTAGTGCTTTGTTATTTTTATGTTTTATGTTTATTTTGTAGAGAGCTGAAATGATGGATGTTTAAGGCATGAAGTATATCTAAGTTCCTTCTCCAATACCATCACCACTATAATATCCAAAAGTATTCTTTCCCTTATTTTTATTTTGTTTTTATATTTGTTATTTGTGTTGTTTTAGGTATATATCATTTCCACATTGAGGACAATATGTTGTTCAAGTGTGGGGACAAACATGCACTTGTATATCATTTGTGTGTGAATTTACATTTTCATGGTTTTATTTTTATTTTGATAACATTGTGTATATTTGTGTTGCATGATATGAGTGTGTTGATGGCATGAATTGAACATAATTGGCTTATCTTCAAATATGTCCATTTAAATTGTAAAGGTACATTGGCTTTTAAAGTTTGCATTTTAAGTGTCTTATGATGAATATGCATGCTAATTAGGATATGACATCTATTCTTTCACTTTATGATGATTGTTTGGATACTTTTATAATTACATTCATTTAAATTTGTAGGCATCATTATTAACCTATCATAGGAGTGATTGACTAAGAAGAAATAAGGTAGGCTAAGAAATTGGGAAAAAAATATGACAAATAAAATTCCTATTTTGTTGGCCCTTTTTAAGGAAACTAGCTTAAGAATAGAGCTGGTAGCTAATTGAGAGTTGTAATATAGTTGAGTAACTAGGGGCATTTATGATAAAATGTTTATCTTCGCATCAAAAGGCTAGAATGACACTCCATTTAAGCTAAATATAAAACATAACCTAGTTGAGTAATCGAGGGACATTCAGGAAAAGGTGTTTTCCTTTGTGTCAATAGACTAGGTAATCATTAAGCAAATCTAAAAAGATGGTGCTTACAATAACATTAAACCTACTGATCTTTTAAAATAGTAAGAATTTTCATTAAAGGATACTTAATGATAGTTTACCTCTTTAATTGATAGTTTACCTCTTTAATTGATCAATAATAAGCAGTGCATGCTTACAAGTGTCATTGGTGCATGAATAGGGTGTTAATATTTTGATTGATATGTGTATTCAAATCAAAGTACTTGAACATGAATGAAATAATTTAGTGTGTTGGAACTTTTTGAGTGGTTGATGTTTGAGGTTAAGTTAATTCCATGAGATTTCATTCCATTGAAGCATTATTGTAATATTGCAAGACTTTGTGTTTATATGTTTTGATTGATTTGTGGTTTTAGTTTTGCTTAGAGACTAGCAAAGATTTAAGTGTTGGTATGCTTGATAACAATTAATTGACTATATTTATATACCTATATTTAGTGTGTTTTGCTTTTTATTTGAGAATCTTATGGTATTTGTAGTACTTATTCTATTTCAAGTGTGTTTTTAGGTGATAATTGCCTTTATAGGCCAAAAAGAGAAGAATTTGGGTGAAATTGCAGCATAAAATGAAAGAATTAAAGCAACCTTGGACATAAATGGTTGTATATAGTAACCGTCTAGGTTACTGTAACAGTATGGAGCTTTGACGATGTTGTTTATACTCTCATGTATGTTGACATACACACTCGGGTATTTGCATGTATAAGCTTCTATGACCATGGAATGTCACAACTGAGAGGTTTTTAGTATGTTACAAAAAACCTAGTTTTCGCTATAAAAGGATACTATGAAGGCTACAACGAAGGGAGGCAGATTTAATAGTTAGTAAAGACACAACAAGAAGGAAGAAAAACCTAAAAAAGGCTACGCATCACAAATAAGAAGATCAAAAGTGGAAACAACAAAATCAACTTTAGTTTTCTAGATTTTCCATATTAAGGCTTCAAATTGATTTCATTTTATTCTCTTTTTCAATTTCATTGCCTTGTATGCTAAATATGAATATTTGTTCTTTGAATATGATTATGGATTGCTAAATATATATTGGGGTGTTATTCTTGAATTGTTTTCTATAATTTTTACCTTGTTGAATTCAATATATTGCTAATTTGCAATATTTGTTATACTCACACTTAATTTGAATCGAAAGATTAAATTAAGTTATTTATGTTAAGTTGTGCAACAAGAGTTGGTAACTTAGTAGACATCAATATATCTTTTCTCGAGCTTCTTTGAGCTTCCTACAAACCCCTTTTTGACACCCTCTCATATTCTCTTTGTTTTATCCATTTATAACTTGAATTTAGGATTTTTGGAGTTGAAATGATCACTCATATGGCCGTGTGTACGACCAAATATGTCAATTTTGCTTTAATCTTTAAAAATTATAAAGAAGCATGGTCTTGAAGAGCTACACAGGTAACCACGTGTAGAATTACATAGGAAACCATGAAAATAGATTCAATTCTTATATTTTTTGTTCCTTTTTTCCTTAATTATTCTCCTTTTTATCCATGAAAAAAATATGACATAAAAAATAAAATAGAAACAAAATAAGTACCATAAACAATAATAAACTCTTAAATAAACAAGCAATAACTACTCTTGTAAAGTAATGCCTTTCATGAGGACATCAATAAGACTCTCCTCTTCTTCTTGCAATTGTTATTCTAGAGATCCAAATGAAGCATAATCGTTCCATGCATAGTCGTAATAACTACTCCACTCTAGATTATAACTATTCCTATATCACCCCCATAAATGTCACAACATATCATGGATATCAATCTAGCTTCTAAATACATATCTCTGTATACCTCTCATTCCAAGCTTTTAATGCCGCCATAAACAATAACATGCTATAGTTCCCCTGAGAATATTGTCCTCTCCATCCTTCCATTGTATTTGGAAACTATAATGATGACTACCCAAATCCTAAAAATAAGATACAAACACAAGATCAAGAAATAAATAAATAAATATAAAAGAAAAGAAATAAAAACTACCTAAACAAAAATGGCTACATTAATAAAAATAAGATTTTCTTAATATTGTAATCCTAAAAAATGACGTTAAAAACTTCATATATAATCTTAATGTTTTAAACCACAAGTGCATTGTGTAGCTATAGTTAATAACGAAAAATACATATCGATACCATAAGGACTATAGTTACTAATATGTATTGCCTTTCTATTATCTAGCCTTATAAATTATGGTGTTTAAGATAAATTAAATTCAAAATTAAAAAATAAACTAAAATAGGTCAACATAATAAACTAACTTGAATGAAGATTAAACTAAGAAGCAATCAAAGAAAACATTAGTACCTAGATTTTGAATCCCCCTAGGACTTCTTGTGCAATCATAATTTCACTAATCAATTTAATCTTTAGTTTATTAGACGGCAAAAATTCATATCTTATATTAATATCTTTCTCAATACTATTAATACCTAACTCTTAATTGATTAACTAAAACTTCTTTCTACTTAAAACTTCTAAGATTGCATTAATCAATTCATGAATTTCACTATTAGATTTGACTCTAACCTAGAGGATTTTTGTCGACGTATCTCTAGGTTTGCATTTAACTCCTTTCAATTATAGTAGATTCATTCATACAAAAGGATTTCTCAATTTCAATTGCATGAAATCATATATGAATTAATAGGCTAGAAATATTAATTCAAGAATAATTAAGAAGATAAAATTGAATCTCAGTGAAACTAAAAAATAAGTTAAAATATAATCACTACAAGGATTATCCGAGGGTTCATTTAATCTAAGTACCAACAAAAGATTAGCTTATAATCAAAACTTCAAAACTAAAGGAAAAGTAGAAAACTAAAAGAACCGTGATGAAATCCCTTTCAATGTTTATAAAATCTACTTTCGATTGATGAAAATCCGCCCACATATGTTTCCTTTCTTGTTCATATTTCTCTTTATAATTTTAGGTTGTCAATATGTCTTTTCTTAAGTTTTCTTGAGCCTCCTATGAAACCCTTTGTTGGGCACCGTTTCCCGAACCTAACCCTTGCGAAAACGTGAAACCAAACATGCTCTCCCAATCGATCTCTCATTTTCTTTCAATCAAACTTTTTCAAATCAACACAAAAAACCACCAAATTTCATGTAGAGATAGACATATGTCTTAAAAATCGATCGCTTCAAGAATCACTTCATTCGGAGGTTGGACGAGGAAGTTATGACCAAAAGAATCCAACATGTTTGTGTCCAAAATCCTTTTGTACCTGTCTTGGCGCAATTATCATAACTTTTTCTACAGATGTCTTATTGAGTTCATTCTTAGACCATTTGAAAGTAGACTTCAATATATACAACTTATATGAAGACCACAAAGTGAGATTCGGTCTCTAAAGTAGTCAAATTCTCTATTTACTATAGTTGTCCTGAGAATGTCCGTTTAGACAGACATAGACTAGCTTAAAAGCCATTTTCACCTGAGAAGGTCCGTTTAACGGACACTAATGCCTGTTTAACAGACAAGCACTGGGATAAGTGCTCTTTTTCACCCGAGAAGGTCCGTTTAACGGATCTAATGTCTAACGGACATAGGGGTTCCCAAAACCCCTCCAAAGCCTCTCCAATGCTTCCTACATCCAATATAACCTTATATTCTCTCATAATCGTCTCAAATTCAACTCTTCTAGCGCGAAATCACTTCATATCAATTCAAACACCAAATTTAGCACATAAGACTTTCAATTCTTGACCCATTTGATTCATCAAAACCCCACGTTCTCATCATTTACCATAACTGTCATGTTCATATTT
>JANZLD010000235.1:53585387-53604183 GCA_026413575.1 Erythroxylum carthagenense | reverse complement strand
TATTTGTTTAGTTCCTAGGAATAATAAACCTTAATTTGGGATGGATATTATGATTTGATCTTTTATTTAATACAATTTGATTATGTGTTTTTATTATTAAATTAATATGTCTAGGATATTAGTCCAATGTTTGATTTCATATGATTAAGATTGGAAAATCCTTTGTATAAATAGATCTACCATAATTGGAAGGATATATATGCAAACTTGGAGATAGGTTAACATAAATTCCTTAGATTAAAGTCAAACCTAATAATGAAATTTAAGAATAGAGTAATCTAACCTTAGAGATTTTAACTAGAAAGAGGTCTCAGTTAATTAATAGAGGATTAGTGTTATACTTAAGAAATCTTAAGGGGATTCTTTACCTATGTACTAGTTATTTGATATTAATTAATCATAGTGATATATGGTTTTTGGTTTATTATTTACATGGAATTTTATTTTAGTCCAATTTTAATTAAATCATTATCCTATTTGTTAATTAGATAATATAAAAAAGGTTATTATTAGTACTTATATTTATTAGTACTTATATTCCTTGTGCGATCGACACTCAATATTCACTAACATTGTATTATAGTTCAACAAGTGCACTTGCCTATGAGATATATAGTGTAAAGATCAACTTTTATATCAACTATCTTAGATAACAACCAACGTTGGTTTTGTTTTTGACAATCACTATATAAACCAAAGATGAGTTCAACCTTGGTGACAAGTTAAATTAACGTAAATTTGTTTATGGAATTCCAATCTGTAAAACCATGTAAAAGGCTAACACGTATCACAAATATGATTCTATAACCAGATATATTCTATTCCTTAACACTCTAACAATAGTGCAAGACCGATGTTGGTTATCATATGAGTTCAACATGACATTTTGTAACCATAATTCTCCATCTTGCTCCTTCATTTAGATCATTATAATATATTTAACTTCAACCTCTAGAAGTAATAAAGTCTCACTCCTTGTGTAGAGATCCACCATTAAGTTGTTGAGGGCTTCTTTGGCCTTTTTTGACATATTTCATGTCAATGGTCTCCTAATACCCTTCAAAGGATCTCTAGTAGCCTTCAGAACTTGAGTAGTAGATGCTTGATTCTCATTAGAGAAACTAAATTTTGGAGGATACATCCTCGTACGTACACTTATAAGTTTTATATATATATAGAAAATAGAGGATGGCATAGTGGTGGATAAGTTTTTTCGTCTCGTGTCTACATCTAGTTTTCTTTCAACTTTGTTTGTTTCACTCGTATATATTGTATACTCCTACTCCCTTACCTCAATTTATTTTGCTCTCATTCTTGTGCTCGTTCCTCTTTGCATGTTTTTCACCTGTTTTATGGCTTTTACTCACTTTCATGGTTGTCTTTTTTTGTTCGTTTCTTAGCTAGCCTCTTTTTTTTCAGCCTATTTCCTTCCTTTTTGATCTTTTGTATAAAGTTCTCTCTCTTAGCTTAATTACAACTAATTATTATTAAATAAAATTTTGTCCAATTATAATTAATTTAAACTAATTAAAATAAATTAAAATGAGAAATTTTAATTTAAACTAATTGAAATAAATCAAAATGAGAAAATTTATTTAAGTTTAATACAATAAAATTTTGATACAAATTAGACATGTTAAAATGTTATCAAATTGAAATGGATAGAGTTTAAACTAATTTTGACAAATTCAACCTGGCCCAACTAAAGTCAATCTAAATTAACCAAGTTGATTGAGTTTCATATTAGACGAGGGATCGGCCTAAAGCTTAGTTTTAATAGTTTGAGCAACTTGAACAATATAAATGATATGAATTCTCTCCGCAAAAAAGGTCTATAAGAAAGACATTTTTTTGGTGTTTAAATTTAAGAAAGATGAGAATAAAATGACATATTTACGGAAAGTAAAACTAAGACAATCTCATTTTAAGCCTATCGAAGACAAATATAATAGAATTGTGATTAAATATAATTTAAAATAGATTGGATTAATCAATTAAACCTAAATGGGTGCGATCAAGCTCAATTAAAGCTAAATGAATATGGTCAAGCGTAACTAAACTTAAATGAATGTACTTTAATTATAATCAAGATTCGAATTAGATTTGATGAAATATGCTTGTAAACGAAATGCATAATTAGAATTCACAACAACAACATCATTTAATAAAAATTCTATTGAAGCGCGAGATCTAAAGAAGGTCTAATAGATAATTAAAAAATTCAAAATTAGAATTAATAGGATAAAATTAAATGTATACTCAAACTGACATTATATGACAAGGAGATTTTTGAGTCATAAGCTCTGGACTTTGCGCTTATCTAAAATTGCAGTCGTAGGAAAATCTTAGTTTATTTAATCATGAGCATTCCTAAGCATTTATAAATAAAAATAAAACATTGAGGACTTGTTATTTAACAAAAAATTAAGATGTAAAGAATTTGGGCAAAATGGTTTAAAGTTGGGCAAAGTCAAGCAATATTGACATATAAACAAACATAAGGAGCCAAAATAAAGACCCTTCTCACCCGTTTGCACGTCCATAACTGTCTCCAACAAGCTTGCGTCTTCCCACTTCTCTGGAGCACACGAAACTTGTACCTTCACAGGTTGTCCAACCACCGTCATCCTTTTATATGTCTTGGCCAAATCACAAACCGTCCTCGTGAGCTTACATTTACCGTATCATATGGCTTTTATGGTGGAAGATGCTCCGGTGGGTCATTGTTGCTCGCTACTTCCGAGACTTAAGCCCAATGATTGTCCAAGACGAGATAGGTAATTGGGAGACTAGATACATTTAATTTATTTTAATAAAAAATTTATTTAGTTGTTATACTTATTAATAACAATAATAAAGATTAAATAAAAATTGATAAGATAGTAAAAATTATATAAAAGATTAATTAGTAACAATATTGAATCCCACATGCCAATTGAGGATAATGGCCTAATGTAATGTGTGAGCCTAGTTCGGTTTGAAGCTCAAAATCAACGAGTTAAGCCCAATTAAGAGTTAAGAGATCGATCCGAGGTTTTTATTCAATGTGGCTGCACTCATATGCGCTTCTCTTTTGCCGAATAATTAACCGCCATTCATGACTCTTAATATTAGTACGATATGGACTCCCTGTGGTCAATAAATATCGTAATTGACAAAAGCACCCTTGTGCTTCTTTTTAGTTTATTTCCTATTAGTCCAAACCTTTTTATAGTCACAAAGCCAAAATCCTTCTCTGTTCCTCCGTCTTTGTGTCTGCCAGGTTTTGTTGTTGAAGACTTGAAACATGAGTGATCTGAATGGAATCAAGAAAGAGGATCCCTTCCTCTTGCAATATCAACCGTCTGATCTTCAGATAGCGTCGGAGTTCCTCACCAACTGGCTTCCTTTTCTTTCCAGAGATCTCTGCGGCCGATGCACCGAAACCCTCTCTGGTCGTGTCCGATCTCTCCACTCGGGTACTGCTTTTCACTCTTAATTCACAATTTTTTTGGCTTTGATATTCATGGGTATTTATGTTTCTGGGCAACCCGTAAGATCGTAGTTTGTTTTAACTACTGAAAAGCCTTTAACTTTCTACGTCTTTTAGATGGATATACATGTTTTTTCTTTTTGGTTCCCTTTTGCTCTTTTATTTACGGTTTTTAGACGCCAGTGCATGGGTATGGGTTTGTGTGCTTTTTTCCCCTTTAAAATTAATTACTGTAATCTCAGTGGAATTGTTTGGTCTTGAAGCACTTGGGGCAGCAGAACGTTTGCATTCAGATAAGAGTATAGACACCTCAGCACCGAATGGAGTTGGATTGCAGGATAAATGTTGTGATGATAATTGTGACAAGAATTCAGTTGGAAGTTGCAAGGATGGAGATGACACGAATTCTCTTGGTAGTTTGAAGGATGAGGAAAATGGGTGGCCCGAATCAGTTGCGGAAGCATCTTCAAGTGGAATTATCGGTGAGTCAGTTTATACTGAGACACCAAGTCAACGAATGTCCTGGGCTGATATGGCGCAGGAAGATGAGCTTGTGGAGGAAGAGGAGCAGCAGGGGTCGAGCAAACGGGTTGATACAAGTTCTTTGACCAGGGAGATCAAGATATCCAACGATGTTGAGAAGCCTAAGTTATCAAGGGAACGAAGAGAGCAAATTCGGTTCATGAACATTAAGAGGAAAAAGGATTTCATTTGTCTGGAGAGATTCAAAGGGAAGATTGTGAATATTCTTGATGGACTTGAGCTTCACACCTGTGTATTCAGTGCTGTAGAGCAGAGAAGGATAGTTGATAAGGTCTATGAACTTTATGAGATGGGGAAGAAAGGAGAATTGAAAGGTTGGTTTCTAGAACTTCATTCATTCTTGTGTATTAAACGTTACTCTTTGACAAGGAGAAATCTTGATACTTAAGCTGCATTGATATCGTTCATGCACAATTTCATTATGATATTAGCTTTCTATATATTATTCTGATCCCTACTTTGTCTTATGCATGCCAACTGACTTCTTAATGTTTTGCATTACCACCAGTAATGAGAGTAGTTATGTTGTGTGCAACATTCACGTAGCTAGTTAGGAAGTTCTAAATAGGATCTTCTAAATCTTCAAGCATCAAAGACCAGTATTTTCATACGGATTCAATTACTTTCTCATTCTTCCCATTAATGGAAGACAATCTTTGACGTCATCATTCTAAGTACACATATGTAGGCTTCCATCAGTGCCTTAATAGATGGGAATGTTGCCCTTTTTTTCATCTTCTCTTTGACTTTAGTTATGCTTAAGTAATTGGTGAACTGATTTGTCTTCTTATTCTGGTTCATGCATATGGATGGGATGTTTGCCACTCTCTTGCCTTGTCAATTTGAGCCTTGGTGATGCTTAGGTAGTTTGTGAACCATTTTGTAGCCTTATCAGCATTTGTGGATATTAATGTTATAGTAGATGCTAACTATTCGACTTGAAAGATTAATGAAGCTATGTTCAGAAAATGTGAATTAGAAATATCGTTGTATAGGTTAACATTTTTCTCAATCCTTATTGTTTATGTCAAATGTTACTAAGGTCAAATTGTCTTTCACAGAGAGAACATACTCAGCTCCACAAAAATGGATGAGAGGCAAAGGGCGTGTAACCCTTCAATTTGGGTGCTGTTACAATTATGCTATTGTAAGTTCTTTAGACATGTTGGGAAGACTCTAATGATGTTTCTTTTTCTATATAGTAACATGAAATGAGTGCACTAAGAAGTATTAGACAACGGTTGAAATCGCTCCTTTTTAATGATGCAGGACAAATATGGTAACCCACCAGGAATTGTACGAAATGAACTTGTGGATCCCATACCTGATCTTTTCAAAATCATAATTAAAAGGCTAGTTAGATGGCATGTTCTCCCTCCAACATGTGTACCAGACAGTTGTATTGTCAACATGTATGAAGAAGGGGACTGTATACCTCCACATATAGACAATCATGATTTTCTTCGACCCTTCTGCACTGTATCATTTCTAAGCGAGTGCGACATAGTATTTGGATCCAACTTGAAAGTTGTGGGTCCTGGGGAGTTTGCTGGTCCAATTGCAATCCCTTTACCTGTGGGGTAAGTGTGAAGTGCCATTTTTTTTCAAACTTTTTGCTCCTTTTATATGTATGTGATTTTACTGGAATTTGTTTCCCTTAAATATCCTTATTTAGCAAAGTTTTGAATCAAAATATGTTATATCCAGATCTGTTCTTGTCTTGAATGGAAATGCAGCTGACGTCGCTAGGCATTGTGTGCCTTCAGTTCCTACAAAGAGGTATGAGTCAGGTCTTTGTTATAGTTGTGTTCTTTTCCATGATTACTGTGAATAATTTTTATGTCCTCACGGTCTGTTTTGTATAGGATATCAATCACATTCAGAAAAATGGATGAAACCAAACAGCCCATCGGATTTTCTCCAGATCAAGATCTGGAAGGCATTCAACCGTTTTCATATGAAGTAGGCAACATTAAGACGTCTAATTCTCATAAGTTTGAACATCATGTTAAAAGACAGCCAGTTAGAAAAGATACAAGGATGAGAGATCTTACTGAGATTTCTGTATCAGAGCGCCAGTACTCAAGTCGTAGTGGGCGAGGATCTGCAAACAGTAGAAGGATCAAGATGGACATTGATAACTAATGGATGAGATTTATTTCTTTTTTCAGGCATTTATTCAGTTGTGGATGTGTCGTCCCCTGGGTAAGTAAGTTACCAAAATTCATTTCATCATCTGCAGGAGCTTATGGAATTGGTTGAACTTTTTTTCTTTATATAGTTGAATGCAAATGTGTCAAATGCATCACTTACCACTTCAATTCCAACTTGGGAAGCTTCAACTCCGTGATCATGACTGCAATTTGGAGTTCAATTTTGTAAATACTTAAGTTTGAGGTGTTTAGAACAGTAATAGGCATCAATTTACCGAAGCTGAAAACGGTGGAAGGGCTGGTTTGGATCCTCGATAGATTGAGTAGCTGTTTGATTGTGAGAGCTTTGATTTGATTTATTGGTTACACGCCTGACTTGGATCAATAAAATTGGTCGATCTTGAAGCCCCTTTCATATGGTGTTATTATATTCTTGGTGGACTAATTTGGTGGTATGAGCGTACATGAAAGGCACAAGTTGCCACATTATTTGTTGTCATTGGGAACTTAAATAAGAATGTTTTGAGTGTGTACATAATACTACTTCCAGACTCTCTTGTTTAACTTCCAGACTCTCATGTTTAACTTCTTCTGGAAGGAGTTACATTCGTACTACTGCTGTTTTATTTCACACTTGTAATGATTGTGCTTATTATGATAGTTGGATTCTTATTATCAGCTGGCATGCGAAGTTTTATTAGATATTCGGTGGTGTATTAACTTCTTGGAATATGCCAAGAGCGTGAGGCTATTTGCCTTACCACAAGCTGGTTGTGGTCGTGGTTGACAGATGGCACGATAATTATTTATGTAGCTTAGTTAGTAATATGGTAAAGGCACCAGGCAATGCGAGTATGCAAGTTCTATGCGTGGAAAGTAGCCAAAACAATCTCCTTAAAGAGTGAAGATTACTGGGGGGCCTTCTAGGCGAGGTTTGGATTGGCATTTGCTTAGGCACGTAGCAACACTCAAGTCATTGTTTCTGCCAAAATCATTGATTGAGCAAATTAGGAAGCTGAAATTCCTAGCTTCCTGGCAGGAACGTGTAATCTTCATAAGGCTTCTCTGTATTGGCTAGGGCCTCATGGGCTGATACGCAGGTTTACCCTTCTATTCAACCATGCGTTTAGCCATCAAACAGGCTGAATAGTATCTCTTTATTTCAGTTTTCAGCCTCACCTATTTTATGTTGTTGATCATTTTGCACTGACGTGATCTGCTCTTGTTTGCGTCGTCGTCATCCAAAATCTGTCCCCTCTGGGCCTCCCATGTGGTGGGTCGCATAAATCATTTCATGCCACTATGTGGCTGCTTATGGTAACTCAACTGTGCTTTCCATGCTTGGATTCATGGGTAACATTCACCTCTGCAGCTAAGATTAGAATATGACTTCATCTATGTCATGTCTTTCTTAGAATTGCAATGGTGTCCATGGGTTACTAGAATATGACTTCATCTATGTCATGTCTTTCTTAGAATTCCAATGGTGTCCATGGGTTACTAGAATTTATTTCTTACTTAAAGTTTTAATTAAATTAAAGTTCATTGATTTATAGTCCGAGTCAAACCGAACCGAAAGCAAACTAACTTCAAAACGACCCACCTCGTTCAAGTTCAAACTCAAGGACCAGTTCATAGGATAGGAGTTCTGTCAGTTCCAAACAAATAGAACAGTAGTTATTTGAAGTGGATTAGTCCACATCAAGTTTTGAACGCCTAAATCCTAGAAAGATGTGGGATCCAATTCCAGCCACATAACTGTAGGCACTGCCTTCTGAGCACATAAAATGTAGCAAGTTCTCACTCACACTATAATGTGGACCTCTACCGGCCGAGTGCTAAAACGTATGCGGCAGTACAACATAAAATCCTGAGATGCAAGTGCTGGCGTATCTGTTTACTACTGTCAAATCGCATATAATCACAAAATAAGGACAAATGGGAAGCAAAAGCAAAAAGGGGTGTGTGGCTAGGTTAGTAGCTAGTCTCTTTCTTAGATTTAAGAAGGCGGAAAGGAAAAGGGAAACGACACTGCTATAGCAGCCTAGAAGGGAGATAGACAGACTAAGAGGTTAAGAAATATGGGATGATATTGTGATGGTATCTTGGAAGATATGGGGAAGAAAATAAAAGCCAAGAAGATGATTACGCCAAAGAAAAAGGGCAAGAGTACCACTCTAGAACTAGAATTCTCGTGTGACGTAAGCAATTCAGAATTTTGGATAAGAGAGAGAGAGAGAGAGGCTGATAGGATACAGGCCTCACTGCCATTTTCCAAATCAAAATCGAAAAAGTTTTTGCCTTTTCTTTAGAACATATTAGTCTAAAAGCTGATCAGGAGAGAATGATACTGACTATGAGCAATTTTGCCAAGAAACAAACAAACATCCCTACCATCACATAACATACATCACTTGCATCATCAAGTGCATGGAAGTTTTAGAGAGAAAATATGAGGGTTTCTGGTTGAACAACAAAAAAAACCCATGTAAATGCATGATAAGGTGAGCATGATGGAAGTGTCAATATCAAAGAAATAAACACTATCTGAAAAGTTTAAGAACTAGAGAGACTGGTGAGTGAGAAACAAAGAGAGATGAGACGCTGCAATTGTCAGAATTGTTAAGAAAGGGAATGAAACTGCAACAAGTTGAATTCAAGGTGATCGAACAATACCAATCCCATGTTACCACAGTTTCAAAATTGAAGCTCTTCGGTTATACCATAACCAATAAATGTAAGACGCATTGGTAAGACAGAAACACCAGGTCTCCACGAAAGTGACTTGTAACTTGCTCGCACACAAGACAACGTTAAGATTCAATGGAAGACTAGAAGAAACCAAAAGTTTGTGATTTATAATTTCAGCTGCAATCTTGACGGATACGCGTAACTACACATCATCAAGTTGTTTTACCTGACGAATTCTTGGCATCATTTCAAGAGATAATAACCAAATTCCACCCTTAAATGCTGTTAAAATGTAGTTAGAAGGTTTACTATTTGTCCAGTCGCTATACAGAAAGCCAACAACCTATTTATTTTAAATTCCTCTAGTTGGTAGGAATGAACAACCAAAATAATCATTCTTCACTGTTGAGTTTATAACGCAGAAAATTCCAGGGTTTCATATGATGAAAAGTTATCCTGCACATTTCACTTCTGGTTAAGAAGAAAATGGTATCAATGTACTACCTTTATTGATACCATTAATTGAGAATCACACCTGCTTATCTTTCACTGGGAATCAGAAAATGCAACCCCTCATCTGAAGATCCTCTTAGAATCCAAAGTCTCTAAATGCACCAAAATTTCAAGTTTCATTTGCTCTATCCATACGTTGTCGTGTGAATTCTAGAGTATGCTAAGCTTTTTGTGACATTAAGTCCTGCATCCGAAGGAAGAAGTACTGCAAGGAACTTGATAGAAGTAACAATATTGATTTCAAGTTTCAACTTTTCCTTTAAGAGTATGGATGGTGTAGAACTTTTCCTAGCTACAAAGTGTGTCTCGTTCCTTCAAAGACTAAAGCAGAAGCAACAGACTTCCTGTACGTTAGCTATGGAGTTTGATGAATGAACTTGGGTTTGTTTTTTTTTTTTTGTTTTTTGGTCATAACTTGGGCTTGTTTACGGAAAAGAAAACACAACCAAGAAAGATAGAGCCATCGATGATGGTCTTCTTATGCAAAAGCTCCAGAAAAACACCGGTCTCTCTTCTTTAAATGCTCTTGTCATCCTGCATTTACTTTAAGGGCGCGTGCTCCGAAGAAGAAGGCCTGCGTGTATTGTGATAGTGAAATTCTTTCACTGCATCTGCATCACAAGTTTTACACTTTTACCAGATAGATTTCTCGTGTTTGATGTCAGTGTTGAACCTTAATGTTATTAAAACAACACACAAGTTCTTATTTCAATTCAAGGATGTTGATGACGGAATTCCTAGGTTTAACATAAACTGGTGTGGTTCAGACCATATTATACCAAAAAGATATAATTTGGATCGCATTATCAAAAAACAATATACAAATTAAGATGGCTTTTCTACACTATAGTACTAGCATGAACCCATGGTTTTCCTCAGCAGATAGTAGTTGTGTTGCACTTTCAACTAAAATACTACAATAATCTTTATAATATTATTGCTAAGGTCTAATCATCATCTCAAACAGATAGTACTACATGGACAATTTATAATTTAAAAACTTGGCCAATTATTGAGAGCTTCACTCTCTACTTACGAGTGGCTTGTTACAGATTCAACACCTTCCACCCCCTACAAAACCCCTTTTTATGTTTCCAGGGAAAAGTTATGTACTCATCATTCAACAGTTTTGCTATTCAAGTGCATTATAAAGCTCAGGAGGTCCTGTGGTCTTCAAGGCCTAGTACACCAAATAGATTTGCCAATCTCGGAAATTCCTACAGAGGATAGTAAACAAAGGGGAATTAGAGCAGTAAAAGCACAGTAACTCTAAGGGGAAGATAGTGACAGAAAGAATGCTACCTCGTCTATGGTAACCAAAACCCTTGTATTTGCTTGGTTGGGGCTTGGGACCCAAAACCCCTTTGCTAGTTTTCCCATATCACGCCCTTAACTTGAGAAAGTACAAAGAAAATCTTCTACACTGGCATTTTGGTCTGGTGAAAAAAAAAAAAAGAAGAGACCATATCTCCATTAAAACAATAACCTTGATGAGCTCTAAATCACACACCCCACATCATTTTATGGCATTCATTCATTCATTCATTCAGAAAAGCTTCTCTCCTTTCTTTCTATCTATCTATCTTTCTTAGCATCTATTTTATCACTTCAATGGTTTTCTTTTTCATTTTCTCTTTCTCTTCTCAGACTACAAAAGCAAGGCAGCTGCTATTATTCATACACCGTCGTGCCTTTTGTTCCAAGTAATTCCACTGAAACAGTCCCTTTCTAAGTACCCTTTTGTCCCTACCCTTTTGATCATGAACCTTCTCTGTCAGCTTCAGTCCTTCTCTCTCAGATACTACTCTGATATCCTCTATACATACCTCCATGTGCCTCTTTAACCTTCTCTATACCTTTTATAGCCTTCGACCCGCTTCTTTCCATTTCATGTATATTCACCTACCCTCTCTTGTATCCCTCTCTCTCTTCGAGTTTTTGTTTTGTTGGCTTCTCTTTGTTGTCTTTTTGTTTTACAAGCCATCATGGATTCTCAACAGCAGCAGCCACACCAACAACCTAACGAGGACAATAACGGCGGTGCCAAAGGAAGCTTTCTTTGCAGGCAAAGCAGTACAAGGTGGACTCCCACTACTGACCAGATAAGAATATTGAAGGACCTTTACTACAACACTGGTCTCAGGTCCCCAAATGCAGAGCAGATTCAGAGGATCTCTGCTAGGCTTAGACAGTACGGTAAGATTGAAGGCAAGAATGTCTTTTATTGGTTTCAGAACCACAAAGCTCGTGAGAGGCAGAAGAAAAGGTTCACTACTGACGTTCCCATGCAGCAAAGAACAGTAGGCAATGCTGCTAATTTGAGACCTGAAGATTGCTCCTTTCACAGCAAGTACCCAAACATTGGTCCCGGTGATTCATTGTCCCCTTTCCTTTTCGTTCTTTTCTTAGTTTTCAGTTCTATTTCTGGTCTTCATGTGTGAATGTTTTTCGAGAGGGGTTTTTCACTTCATATCCATTTCCGTGTTCTTTCAGGGTCTTCTTCAGCTACCATCCGTACTACACTTGGGCAGACAGGAAGCTATTCATATGGGTCAGTTACCATGGAAAAGAGTTTTAGGGTAAGCAATGATGACCAAAGAAAGAGTTTCATAAGTTAATGTCTTTATTAAGCTACCGATGAACCTCTTCCTGTCTCTATTAGGGATTAATACGCAAGAAGTGAACATAAACGTTAGTTCACCACCCATTTGCATGTGCTGTTGGTTCCTATGCTTGTAGTATTTTGTACTGACATCTATTTACAAATCTTGGCTTGAAAAGTTTATTGAAAGTCTAGAAAAGCTGGAACCTTTTCCGGTTTCTTTACACACTTATGGCGCACTTCAAAGCACATGTACTAATGAAAGACTATATATACGCATACAGTGAAGTCTTTAGTTTTCAAGACCCATTTCGAAAGAATAACATACATCATTTTAGTAATTACCAACCGCTGCATGTTGTCGCTTAAACTAGGAGTGTTCAATATCAGCCGGTGCCAGCAATGGTGTTGGTGGTGAGTCTTTAAACCACCACAACTATGGATGGGTTGGTATAGACTCCTATGGCTCAGTATGCGCTAGTCTCTTTGAGAAGCGAATATCAGGCGGAGAAACGGTAGACGATAATGATCAACAGGAGCTTGAAGATGGAGAAGCAGCAGCAGATATTGAGACACTTCCTCTCTTCCCCATGCACCGTGAGGACATCAATGGTTTCTGCAGCACCAAGCATAACGTTGCACACAAGAGCTGCTACCACAAGAACTGTTATGGCGGCCCTGATGAAGGCTACGGCGGGTCTTATGCTTCACTTGAACTAAGCCTCAACTCCTTGACCGGCCAACCACCAGAATCTCTCTGAGACGTTATTTCATCCTTATTTAATTAAGACTTCAATCATCTTAATTGACATTTTCTAAACACCTATTTTATCGTTGTAGTTGTAATTAGGGAGCTAAATCTATGAAGCCAAGTTAATTAGCTACCTAGGAGCAAGTTTCATGTATGCCACTTGTTCATACATCCAAAGTTATTCACAATTTGAGACGTGTAATGCGAAGAACTCATTTGGTTTGAATATCTTAGTTATGCACTTCATAAATATACTTAATAGAATACCGTGCATTCTAAAGTTTCATCTGGTGAAAGAAAGACCCACATTAATGTTATTGACATGGTATGTCTTTTACTGATTCTTAAGTTATTTAACCGACCAAGTTTCACACACATAATTGTCTGTCCAACTTTAAAACGATGTCCACAAGAACAAGAACCGTGTGGGGTAGGTTGAATTTGTAGGATGGCAAAGATGGATACTTCCAAAACAATCCGCAATGAGAAGAGGAAGATCAGTGGCTATGTCACGCAGATGATTTAGGAGGATCTATGTGGATATGATTTTCCTTAAGGAAGATGATTCAGGAAGGACCTTTGGAGACGATGCATAGTGGGAAAATCCAGTGACCTACACGGATGTACTTGTGCTAGGGTTTGTGGTCATCATTGAAAGAGATGTGCGTGAGTTTGTAAAAAGAGATCACACTGTTTAGAACGATTAGCTCAACTAAATTGAATAAGCTGAACAATGGTATGTGCTATATATGAGCAAAAGCATAACTGAATGTGCTTTTCTTAATTAAGTTATATAACAGCATACATAGCGAAAACCTTAATATACTCGAAAAGTATAACAATGTTTTCACAGCTAATTGATTCATCTTCTTAATTAAGAACACCCTCTCTCTCAAAATTTTGTTAAACTTTCTTCAGCATGCACAAATAATAGGATAACCAGTAAGTCCTAACTCACATAACATACTAATGTAATATTTCATGTTTAAAAGTAGGACTTTTAATTTTTAAGTATACATGCTACTATGTAACTTTTAATTTGGTAGTTTATAATAAAAAGGAGTTTCTTAAAAATATTCTAAATGCATGACCTTTAAGTTTTTTTTATAGAAAATTAACATATTGTAGTTATTTCCTGTACTTTATAGTAAGTATGCAATTAAAGAAATAATAGTTTTATTTTTTTCTTTAAAAGATATTTTCTCTCCCAACTTATTTTAATTTGTAAATAAATAATTATACTAAACGTATGAAATAAAAATTATCCTTCCCCTCCAATATACCAACTCGATCGGCAACATGTATCTTCCTTCCAAGTTCTTGGTAGTGGCCCATGATAATTTGATAACAAATGATCCATCTTAGGGTGAATCAGATAAAACGTATCAATTGGAATGGGGTAGGGTAAGTAGAATTGGACGATATACATTAATTAATTCGTGATGACGCAATCAGTGATTCAGTATCATTCAATGAAAGAACCAAATTATGTGAAGTAAGTAACTACATATGTATATAAATAAATGAAAAGACAGTCCCCATCGTCAAGATATGGGATGGATATCATTCCTTCATTTGGTTTGACAAATTTTCTTCCTGTGAGGGAAGGACCTCAAGTGTCATTTAAGGGACTTTTGGGTGTTGAAAAACAAAGAAGGTGAAGGAGAGATCATGCTTTTATATGTTTCGTAGTCGAGAGATAATTAGTTGGTAGATCCAACAAAATCTTCAAAGCTTTCTGAGGCCTCAGGTACGTAATGTCCCATATGAGTAACGAGAGGAATGACATAACATCACTACCAATTTCATGAAAGTCCATGCAAATGGATGGTTCCTCGTTGGTTATGTTGCCCTTTTTTTATGCCTTCCCATGTGTATCATTTCGCTGTTGTCCTCCAAAAAAGTTCTGAGAGAAATCTATTTTTATGTGTAAGAACGAGCTCAGGCACAATATAAGGAAATAAGAACAATAAAACCAGGAAAAAGAGTTGAGCTTGAACATCTAGGCAGTATCATTTTCTTTGGTTTACAGGTGTATTGGATGGAACAAGAATAGTTTCACACCTAAGGGACATGAATGCCTTTCAAGTTTGGACACTTTTTGTCTATATAAATTCACATCTTGTAAAGGACCCACGCGCCATCTTCTCAATCTAACGCCTCCACTGCGTACTCCTTTGATCATAAGTAATAATAAATCAATTAAGTTAAATGACATTTTGCAATGGGCCAGAAGTCCAATAGTAGGTTTGGGCAAATTTTGATAATGAAATCAAGGGTCCTTTGCACGATTTTTAATGTAATGTTCATCTCATATATGATCAAATTTCACATGCATATAATTAAGATATTAAGTGTTATAAGACATACTAGTCCACATTAATTAATTCAACATTCTCTTGCTTGAGCTAAATAATTATACTATAATATTTTTACAACCTACACTATCAACAATATGATAAGATATATAGATCTTATATAATTAGGTGCTACTATTCTAAAAATATGACAATAACTTTAATATAGATTTTAAAAAATGAATATTAGCAATTTGTCACTCATCATAGATATAAAGTTACAAAATGTCATAAATAGTAACAAACACTAATCATCATATGCATATATTAAATAATGACCAAGCAATCCTCAAAACATTTATAGAACAAAAACTTCCAATAAAACAAAGAAAACTACACTCCTAAAAGTCCCATATAGGAGACCTATTTTTGGAATACTGAAAGGTGAGCCTTTAGTTAATGGGTCCGTCAATATGTTACCCAAAATGTGTGCTTAATAATAATGAGAAACTCTGTGACTTTCTCTTTGGTAAAATAAACTCATTAATATGATTGGAGAGATAAGTACTCCTAGTTTTTTTTTTAAAGGATATAGTCATGAATTGTCATAATACAATTTTGGTAAGCTCAAAATGGAATCTATAACTACCAATGTTAAAATGAAATTTTGTAGCCATATTACATAATAAATAGTCTTATAACATGCTACATACACTACCTCTATGGTTGAAGTAGTTATAAATGTCTATTTGACACTTTTTCCTAAATCAACCCCTTCGCCCATCATAAAGATATTACCAAAAAAATGAATTTCTTACCATCTATGCTCCTTGTATAATCATAATCATTAAAGCTAGCCAATTTAAGAGTGTCAGTGGTATGTCAACATAGTATCTTTGGTATCTTGAAAAGTACCTCGTAATTTTCTTAGTCTCTTTCCAATATCTTTGTCCAAAATCACTCAATTATCTACCAAGCACATTACAACTTACTGCACATGTTTTCTTTCCCAACTATCTCAAAACCAATAAGCAAAACTATGTACACATCTTCACTTAAGTGACCATTTAAGAAGGTCATTCTTACATTCATTTAATGAAGCCCTAGGTTAAAATGAGACACAATTTTAATAATTGTTTATAAAGAGTCTTTAGTGGATACAAGAAAGGAGGTTTCTTTATAGTTTATACCTTCTTGTTAGCTACAATCCTTAGCTATTAAACTTACTTTATACCTCTCCATTTAACCTTTAATGACAGAATTAGTCTTGAATACTCATTTCCATCCAACCTTTTGGTAACTTTATCAATCTCCACACTTCATGATTTAGAGTTTGGCCCTGTTTAGCAATCAGTTGACTCTATTAGCTATCAGTTGATAGCTGATTTGACCAGCAGATTGCATTAATTATTTGTCATTTGATATTTGGTAAAATTATTTGTTTAGTATTAATTGTTTATGTATAAAATGACTTATGAGGATATGACTTTAAAAAAATTTATAGAGGTATGAATTTAGTATTTCGTTAAATATTCTTATATTAATTTAGATTTTAGATATTTAATTCTACAAAAGTTAAGTTTATAAATCTAATAAAAATATAGAACATATAATAATAATAATAATAATAATTAAAAAAAACAATAACAACAACAAAATCTAATAATAATAATAATAGTAGTAATAACAACAACAACAACAACAACAACAACAACAAAATCTAAATCTCTTCTTTAATTTTATAACGTGTGTTGTCTGCAAACTTACTCGATGAATAATCTCTTGCTTATCAATTTAGGCTACCATATAGACGTTTTGATGAATCTATAAATAACAGTTGTAGTTAATCCTATACATTTCAGATAGATTAGAAATAAGTTTGAGGACACAATTGTCTTTCAGTAAAATTTTTATTAGCTGACTGATTGAAAAGTTACTCCCAAGTAGCTTTTCAAAAAATGGCTGGTTGGGTTGAATAAGCCAACCCAACCAGCTTCTAACTAATCAAGTATATTAGCTATTTGACTACTCTTTAATCAGCTGAAATATAGCTAAAAAACTATCTACCAAACACTCCCTTTATCTCATCATTTATAACATCCATCCAAGAATTAAATTGAGAATTTGAGATGGATTCCATCATTTATAACTTGATGGATTTTCTCACAAACAAAGTTCGGAAGCCAAGCTGTTTGCATTAAGTAGACCGGTAAAGCATTCAAAACAGAGCGAACCATAGTAATACGTCCAGCAAGATTTAAGTGATTCATTTTCCAAGAAGAAAGCTTGGTATTTACCCTCTCTAGCAGCTCATTATACATAAAACTGTTCCTTTTTCCATTACCCAAAGGGAAGCCAAGGTACTTTCCAATATCGGTCGTAGCGCCAATATTTATCAAGCTTCCTAACAAATTAATTCTATCACGCTGCATACCACCTGACGGAAGCCACTTCGATTTAGATTCATTCACCTTCATTCCCGAAGCTTGACAGAATAACTGAATAATTCGATTCACCTCCTGACCCTGCTTCGGGGTCGCTTTCATACAAAGAAGAACATCGTCAGCAAAAAACAAATGAGAAAATTTGACCCCACCTCTTGAACAGGTAATAGGATTCCAAATATTACTAGAAACACTCTCATTAATTCATTAATCAAGGCAGCAAATTTCTCCATACAAAGAAAAAACAAGTAAGGAGATAGCAGGTCCCCTTGATGAATACCCCTCCTAGGATGAAAGCTATTAAGCTTTTCCCCATTCCAGAGAACAGTCAACTTTGTGCTCCGAATACAATTCATGATAAGTTTAACGACCCGTTCCGGGAATTTAAAATCAATCAAGGTACCCTCCAAAAAATCCCAATTAGCTTTATCATAGGCTTTCTCAAGTTCCAATTTGATCAACATCAAACCCAGCCGACTCTTGGCTCTCTTTAAGTAATGGACCACTTCTCTTGCCAAAATAACATTATCCACCGTACTTCTACCTGGAATAAAACTACCTTGGAACGGATGAATAATGGTATCCATAAAAGGTCTCATGCGTTGTACAATCACTTTTGTGATAATTTTATAAATTACATTACAGAGACTTATTGGCCGAAATTTTGAAATGTTCTCTGGGTTATCTTCCTTAGGGATGAGAACAATCAGAGTCTCTGCGATACGGGGATCAATATGCCCAGTGGAGAAGGCTTTCTGGACCATTTTCGTAACCGATTCCCCAATAATATGCCAATACTTTTTGTAAAAGATCGGTTGGAAGCCGTCTGGCCCTGGAGATTTGAAACTACCCATAGATTGGACGGCCTTCCACACCTCATTATTGGACACCGGGCTATTTAAAATTTCTCTCATACTGTCATCGAGGACCCCATGATTAAGGGTCAATGTGCTAGCTCCATGACCCTCTATAGCTCCAAAGAGATCTGTAAAATAGCTCTGGACCTCGGATTTAATCATATCAGGATTCACGCACCAAACGTTACTACCCCTGAGTTTTAGCCTGACAATTTTATTTTTCCGATGACGGATAACGGTAGTGGCATGAAAGTATTTAGTATTACGGTCTCCAAAGATCACCTTTTTCTCCCTACTCTTTTGGAACCATAATAACTCCTCTTGTTTCAAAGTCTGATTATATTCTTTAGTTAAACAGAACTCTAGATCTTGCAAGTCGTCAGAGTCACTATAAGAGCGACTATGCTGGACTCCTTTTATCCGTGCAAGCAAATGACGCTTCCTTCTGAAGATATTCCCAAATACATTCTTGT
>JANZLD010000235.1:53517487-53528106 GCA_026413575.1 Erythroxylum carthagenense | reverse complement strand
CAATTGATATAAGGTCATTTGAATTATGATTTGAGGAATTAGGGTATGAACCATTGAAATTTGGGAGAAATTAGAATATCGTCTGATGATGACGTGTCGTCTGGTGTGGACGCATCATCTGGTGAGGACGTATCGTCTGGTAAAGACGCTTCGTCTGGTGAGAACTTATTGTCTGGTGAGAATGCATCCTTTGGTGAGGACGTATCATCTAGTGAGGACGCTTTGTCTGTTGAGGACGTTTCATCTAGTGATGACGTATCGTCTGGTGACGTCATATCGTCTAGTCATAACGTCATATCGTTTGGTGCACTGTTCATCTTATATCATCTAATCCCACTTTTGACCCTACAGACAATTGGATTTGTCTTTTAGGTCTTCATGAAAGTTATAGATCTTAAAGTTCTCTTTCAAACTATCTAAAGAATACCTTAATCCGATGTCTTTAGAAAAATCTATGCTAATTGCAAGATATCTTCTGTGTACTATTCATAACCTTCTTCTGATCACTATTCATCTTATATTGTCTGGTCCAATTCCAATGCTTTAGATGAAAAAATCTCACTTTAATGTCTTCATGAAAGATGTAGATATTGAAGTCTTCTTTCAAATACTCTAAGAATGACCTTGATCTGATATCTTTAGGGAAAGTTATGCTATTTATCCCGAACAGGTTCAATATGATGGAGGACGGAGCCTTATTTGATTCCTTCAGCCCAATCTTTGTTATCCGACCTCCAAATAGAGTGATTCTTGAAGAAATAGATCCCAACACACAGCTCTCTATCTCTCCATAAAAATTTATCGCTTTTGTTATTGATTCGAAAAAGATTGATCGAATCAAAGTAAGGGCATCAGTTGGAAATGCATGAATTGGATATTTTACTATACATGCTTAAGTATTTTGATGTTATCTTGACCTGTAGAGCTCCAAATGATATGAATCTTATTTCTAAATAAACTAGAGACATAGATCTACAAATTATCTGAAGGACTCAAATTTTAATTTAGTCTCTAAAACTTTCAATATCTGGATGGAAATTGAGCATAGAATAATTGTTTCATTATAAGAATGATTCAAAAAATAGGGCCCAACACTTATAGTATCAGAGAATGAAGTTAAATCGAGGATGACTAATGAGGGTTAATTGGAATAACCATACATGGTAACAAACACAAGCACACATTTTAAGACATCCAAGTTAGGCTCCAGATCGGGGTCCAATAGGTTTACCATATAGTAGTCCATGAGAGGTTATCTTCCCATAGTACATGGGATTACACTCTCTAAATCAATGTGACCAAAGACACAAGATGAGAGGAATTACATGAGTTTGATTCCTTATGCTTCAGCTATAGGATCAATCATGTACGTTATGTTATGTACTAGACTCAATGTATCGTATGCTATAAGTGTTATGAGCAGATACCAGTCGGACCCTAGTGACGGTCATTGGGTGGCTGTTAAGAATATCCTTAAGTACTTGAGAAGAACTAAGAACTAAGGATGTATTCTTGGTATATGGTGAAGGTTATCTTATGGTAAGTAGGTATACTAATGCTAGTTTTCAATCCAATAAGGATGACACTAGATCCCAATCTGAATATGTATTCACACTGAATGGTGGTTCAGTTAGTTGGAAAAGCTCTAAATAAGAGACGACTACAGATTTGACGACAGAGGTAGAGTACATTGCAGCTTCAAAAGTGGCAAAGTAAGTGATTTAGATTAAGAAGTTCATCATGGAACTTGGTGTGGTTCCAAGCATCGCTGACCTAGTGCAGCTGTATTGCGACAACAACGGGGCTATAACTCAGGCGAAGGAATCGAGGTCTCATCAAAAGTCCAAACATATACTCAGGTGCTACAATTTGATTAAATAAATCATTGATAGAAATGATGTCAAGATAGAGAGAGTTTCCTCCGATCAGAGTATAGTTGATCTGTTGACTAAGCCTACTTTCCAAAAGAGTTTTATGTTGCATGCACACATCTATGGTATTAGATATTAAGGTGATTGGCTTTAATGCAAGTGGGAGTTTGTTAGAGAAGTGCTCTAAAGGCAATCACCTTTAGCACTTATTGTACAAATCATTTTATCATTAATGAATACATTTTTCATTATTTCGATGTTCATACATTTATAGATTTGATGTTGATCTTAAATTGATTTAATGAAGTGCTAAACACAAAACATAGCATGGAGGATCATGATGAGATCATGATAATGAGATTCCTATCATGTGTAATTATGTTAGTATATAAACTTTCCCTAGTCATAGGATTAATGAGATGGGATATCATTAATCTGGATAAACTAGCACGTGTCATACTCCTTAATTAGATCAAGTAGTAGATCTCATAAGCTGTAGACATGAGTTGTTTAGAGTTAACATGTGGATTCTTACTAAAGGTAGTAAGTACATTGGATTGACCTAATACGAGACAATCATATGGATATTCTATTTCAGTGTTAATGATAGTCTCATCATAGCAACGGTTGAAGTATCCTTTGACTTAATGTGCTTAAGGATATCTCGAATACTGATCCTGTGCTTTGACTCTATTCATCGATGCTTTCAAGGGTTACTCATAAGGTGGTGATTGGGTATAACTTGAGGTATTTGAAGGTAATTGAGTAGCTAATAAAAGATTCACCACTCTTGATAGAAGGAGATGATACCTATGGCCTCTTATTAGGGTCATCAGTCAGGAGTCTCTAGCCAGAGCAGATATGTGTCATAAAGAGAGTCTTCAATGATACATAGAATAATGAGATCCTCAGGATAAGATCTAATATCACTTGGACTAGATGTGACGTAATATACGAGTTTTAAATTGAAAGTTAAATTTTATATAAATGGGAGTTACATTGAATGATTATGAATCCACGCATAATTGATTTTGAAAATAAGTTGAATTGAAAAGGTATGAGTTACTTTGCTTCAGGTTTAAGAACCTCTTCTATTTCTCTTTTCTATAAGCTTTCGTCACATACTTGGCTTTAAACTCTTAGGAAAAGAAACCCCAAGTTAGAAGCTCCGGTAGCTGAGGAATCCTCAAAACAAACTTCCACCACTCATAGGCTGGATGATCTTACAGAAGAGTATATTCAAGTAGATGTGAAGAACATAGATGATGCATGCAAATGTTTCACACCACATTTCAAAAGCATCAGGAAGCAACCGTATCAACAAGCTTTTTTTCCCAACGAAGTTGCACAGCGACCGTGTCAACGGGCTGTTTCGGCCATCGAAGCTGCTCAGTGATAGTGCCAACGGCTATTTCAACCACCGAAGGTGCCTAGTACATGGCTACGGTAAGTGCCGATAGCCCCGACCTGGTCTCCCGATGGTGCCGATCAACAACTCACCGATTATAGCCTTGCCCCTAAACCTATAACTTAATTATAAAGAAGTAGTCATTAATGTGATTTCACTTACAGAGGGCCATCAATTACTATATACTTTCTTCCGTCTGGTCCCTGATCTCTAGGCTTGCAGACGTCTCCGCCTTTCGATAAATCGGTATTAGACGATATATGAGTTGGGGATGGGGATACGAATGGTGTAGTATATCTTGCAGTAGGTGATGTCTCATCTGCAGCTGTAGTTTCGGGAAGGGAAGGAGGTGAGCTACTGAGAGCTGCAGAATGTGACGATCCACCTACATAGTAAGTGTCGCCAATCAAGCCTCTAAACCTGGGCCACATAACCTTACACTGTCTCTTTGGTCCCATATGACGAACCTGACAATCATTGTTGATCAAATTTTCTACTTATATAATAATTTGAATTCAATATTTGATACAATATATGGAAAAGGAAATAAGGCAATTTTTTAATGTCATATCTAAGTTCAAACGATGAAAATGACATTTAACAATTGTAGAACAAAAAACAATAACAACCCTCATTCAATAGAGCATAGGACAAATTCTTACACATACAATAATATATCAATGTTCAGTTGCTTATGTACTATATTGCAATGATGAATTAAAATGATATAATTATTTTGTTTGATTTTAAGTGATATGGGATTCGGTAAAGGTAAATGAGTCCTCGATGTCTAGATTCCCGAGAAATGTCCTGGCCTTTTCAAACGCACTAATTGAAACAGTGATACTTCTTTCCTCAGGTGTGCGCTTTTGAACACCTTCTTGCAATAGTGTTTCTGCTATAGCTAAACTTGTTGAGGATACACTTAATGCGTCGCCGGTCTTAGTATGAAAGACCAACTCTCTAGATAAACTACTAGCAGGAACTGATTTACCTAAAACAAAATTAGTATATAAGTTTCATAATGTCATATTAGAAAATGGTTAAACAAACCAATAAGGGCTATTAATGCATACGTGAATGTCCAGACTAGGTATGTGGAATTGATGAATTTTGCTTAAGAACGGATCTTCCTAATCCTTTACATACTATAGTGACATCACTCTCGCCTTTATCGGCATACAAGTCATCTTCGAGATTTAAGGAAGCTTATAACATGTAGTATAGACCATCAAATGTGAATATATATAATCATTTCATCAAAGGAAATGAGATGCACATAATAAGGAAAGAGATGTTATCCAGATCATACTAAACACCTTGAAGTAGAAGATCGGCCATAGAAGGAAAATGATCCTTATTGTATGAAGTGGCGATTTTTCTTGCATACTTTATTCCTTCGATTGGAACAATTTTGCCACATTCCTCCCAACGGAAGGAATGACTACCATCTAGAACTAGTTGCCATATTGACATTCCTTGAATCAGATTTGCAATGAAATTCTTTACATAATATAGTAAAAATGAAATATTTTATCACGCTCATTAAAAAATTCAAGTACAAACACAATTTAATTACTTTCATAAATTAATTGTAAAGTATAATCATCTTCTTCTTTGGATGAATAAGAATCAAACTCAGACTCCTCTTTAGATCTCTGACTCTCGTCATCATCTCCAGATGAAATATCAACAAATTCGTTTGATGGAATGTTTAAAGGTTCATTATCGTCATATGTCACAGTTTCATTTATAAATGTGACATCTTCCTGAAATGCTTCAATTGTCAACTCTCTGCTCTTCTTTTTTATGTGATTGGAAAACACCTCTAGTTATAAACCGCCAACCAATCTATCTTATCTCATCGTAAGCTTAGAAAAGGGACAAAACACACCTGTTTCGCTTGCATTGTCAAAATGAAAGGTTTAAACTGTCTCAATCTTCTCCTTATGTTGACTTCAACTAGATTGTATCGACTATGCACTTTGGTTCCAACATTTGAAGTTAAGTCATACCAGTCACACACGTCACTTAATAGGCAAAGCAAGGTACTCAACTTCAAGTATTTCAATTATTTTACCATAGTAATCCATCAATTCTCCCTGTATGAAAACTCCACTATTTATTGTTGCCATCCCATGCCCATGATATTCTATATGGTATTTGTGTCCATTCACGAAAAACATTGGATACGATTTAACAGTTCGCAGAGGTCCCTTTGAAAGACCACTAATGAACTTATTCTCTATTAGATTTTCTATAGCCTACAGAAAAGAAATTATCGTACCATTAATGTATAATGTCATGGGAATAGTTAAATATGGTATTGAACTATTAGAATAGTTGTAAGTAAGAACTTACATATCTCTCAAACCATCGAGGAAAGTGTTTTTCAACTTTTTTATTTATATCATCCTATGTGTTGTCCAACATTATGTCACGTAACAATGCCTCGTACAATCTAAATACATTATTATGTTTCTCAGTAATGAACAACATAGAAATATAAAGGAAGAAACCACAATGCTCAACTTACTGCATGAAAGATTGAGCCTCCTAACGGTTCAATAAAATGTAACCATGTGCAGCCTCAATTTCTTCTTATATTAACATTCTTCTTGTTAGACGTGCATATGTTTGTCCAGGATAGGTGAAAATAGACAAGTTACCATTAACATTAGTCCTTCCTCCCCCATCGTCATTACGAGGAACCTTTTTTTCTCTTGTGTGAACATGCAACTCAAAATATTGTCCACAAAATGTACTAGCTTCCTCCACTAAATAAACATTACATATCGATCCTTCAACTCTGGCCTTATTTTTCACATTGTTTTAAGTGATGCAAATACCTATATTGGACAAAATGGTTATTACAACCTTGCAGTAAATATATAATAATATGGTTATGGAAATAATGGTTTTTCACTTACTGCTTAAAAAGATACATCCATCGATATTGAACTGATCTGGCTAATTTTGTCTCATGTGCTAAATGCACAGATTGATGCTCTATACAGTCAAAGAAGCTTTTATGAAAAATCCCATCTAAATTGTATAGAATTTCCTTCTCTAGTTTGTTCATGTCCGCCAACTTGAATTAAGATGATATTAAACTTTTGAAAAACATACTTAATTCTATTATTACTTCTCAAACCTTATTTGGTAGTAACTCCCGAAATGTAATTGGAATAAGCCTTTGCATAAATACATGACAGTCATGACTTTTCATTTCAAACAGTTTGTACTTCCTCAGGTCCACACACCTAGCCAAGTTTAAAACAAAACCATTGGAAAACTTCAGACTTTTTAACCATTCACACAGAAGTTCCTTTTATTTTTTGTCCAAAGTGTGACAAGCTTTCAGATATTTTCCGGTCTAAAGATCTTTATGTAATTCATTTTTTACTACAAAAAAGTTGTAAATCAACACGTGATTTTGCATTATCTTTTGTCCTCCCTTCAATATTCATAATAGTCTTGAACAAGTAGTCAAAAATATTTTTCTTAATATGCATAACATTTAGATTATGACGTATCAAATTCGTTTTCTAATATGGTAAATCCCAAAATATGCTTCGTTTTCTCCAACCAAAGTTTTGACTAATACTTGTATTTACTTCATCGACTTCAAATTATGTTACTTTTAGCAAGCCTAATTCCTCAATCTCTTGCAAAATCGTGTCACCAACTTTTATAGGAGGAGGAGGTGTTTTGACCACCCTATTCTTAATGAACTTTTGTTTATTACGCCTAAATGGATGATCTGAAGGAACAAATTTCCTGTGATTGTCAAACCAACATATTTTGCCCCTGTTTGGAAGATAAAACGCATTAGAATCATTGTCATAATAAGGACAAGCCAATTTTTCAGCTGTGCTCCATCCAGATAACGTGGCAAATGCTGGAAAATTACTGATGGTCCATATCAAAGTCGCCTTCAACATAAAATTTTGTTTCAGAGAGACATCATATGTTTGGATACCATATTCCCACGGATGTTGTAATTCAAATATCAATGGTTGTAAGAATACATCAATTTTATGCTTCGGATTTGTAAGCCCTGGCACAATCACTATCAAGAACATATATGCCTTTTTCATACACATCCAAGAAGGCAAATTATAAGGAGTCATTATGATTGGCCATGATGAATATTGCTAACTAGATTGACCAAAAGGTTGGAAACCATCTGTTGACAATCTCAACCTAACATTTTAGGTATGTTTATCTTTTTATATCCAAAAAGAAAATTTATTGAGTTTGAATGCATTAGCTATATATTTAAACAAATTTATAAAGAAAACATAAGTCAAAAATATGAAAACACATATAAATGTCAATTATAATTAAGCTTAGGATTATTAAGCACATTTACCATTAAAAATTATCAAATTAACATTATTACTTATAAATTCATTAGTCTCGACCTTTTGTGATGATTTCAAAGTTTAGTCGCCAAAAGTTTACATTTGGTGATGAATTATATATTTATTTGCAAAAAGTTCAAATATTTTGCAATGCTTTAAATTCTCATCACTAAACACTCAACCTTTTGGTGATGACATAAGTAAACTGTTGCAAAATTAGTCACTTTTTGTTATGACTCAGGATAATCTTGGCGAAATAAACTGCTTTAGTGACTATTTTCTTTAATGTCGCCAAAACCACGACTTTGGGCGACGAATGTTCAAATCATCACCAAAAGTCGACATTTAGTGACGATTTCGAATTCATCGCAAAAAAAACATAGCTAATAGTCTATTATGTTTTGTGTCTATCAAGTGATATCTCTAAAAATCATCCCAAAATTTGTTACTGTACCATTTTTAGATATTAACTACAAAGCATTTTACTTTTTAAATAACAATAGCATTTTTATTACAAGAAAAAAACGCTACAGATTATATGTTTAAATGTGGGAGGCTAATCCCAATAATATCCTATATGAGGATCGAGGTGCACCCTGGGGTGCATATACAAAATTGGTGACCCCTATTTTAAAATTTACAGCAAAGTTGGAGAGCTAGTTGACACACCGATTTCCTTCGCGGTAGGTATGATGGGGGACAACGACCCAGTTGTGATTTAATAATTCATTAATGCCTATGATGAGAGGATTTAGCGACATGGTGCGTTTGGGGGAGTTCGACAAAATCCTCATCACTATCTGGGAGTCAAGCTCTAATTCTACCTTGCGGTGTCCAAGGTCCCACGCCAGATTTAGGCCAGAAAGAATGCCCTGAAGTTCTACAGAAACCGATGAACACTAGCCAATGTTATTAACAAAGCCCCCCAGGCAAGTACCAGAGCTATCCCGAATAAAGCTTCCTGTTGTAGTTGAAAAGGTTGAGCGTTTACAAGCCTCATTAGTGTTTACAAGTCCGAGGACATAAGTAGACACTGTCCAACATTGATGCTGGAGAATATTAGTCTGCCAAAGGCATTACGTAAAAAGGAAAGCCAAATCCGTAGTTAAGAGTTAAGACAGGCTAATGGGCATAAGAACGATGGCACATAAAGGAAAGTTAGGGGACTGGGAAATGGGATCAAAAAGTAGGATTATTTAGGTATTTTATATTAAAAATTGATAATCCACCAAAAGAAGTCTATAATTAGATATTTGTATATATTGAAGGGCGGTCCTGGACTTTCTATATAAATCACAAACATTCTCGGGCACTTGCCATCATCTTTCTCCATTTCTCTCTACTTCCAAGAAGTCCATAGTTGAAGGGATCCATTCCTAGAGAAGATCACCAATTTCATGATTAATTACAGGCAGGTGATTAATTGTTAGTTAGTCATTTTTTTTCAGAAGTAGACTGTCAACGAAGACATCTGGACCTAAAAAATAAAACCTCTCACGTTATGAATCAAAAAGCCATCAAGATGATAACATAGTTCTCCATATTTTATCAAGTTTGATTACAATAGTAAAGACAAAAGGTTTCAGTATTGTACCATCAATCTCTGTGACGTTTATATTGTTTGGTTAATTCGTCGACGTTGTTATCTTTTTTTTCTTGCTCTTTATATATATATATATGGTTCCGTGGTGATGGAAAATAAGTTGTTGGTTTCCTGAAATATTATGCTCAAGATTACCAGAATATGGAAGCTGCTGTGATCTCAGTGCAAAGCATCAAACCTCTTTCGCCTGCTCATCATCTGCTGCCTCCATTCAGACTCTCTCTTATAGATCAACTTACACCCACTACTTACTCCCCTCTTGTATTTTTCTACCCTGTAGATGATAGTAAGCATTCCAAAGCTGCTCAGCTCGCAACTCAGCTAAAATGATCACTTTCAAAAACCTTAGATGCCATCTATCCTCTGTCAGGAAGGGTGAGAGACAATATCGTTATAGAGAACTATGGTGAGGGTATTCCCTTTACAAAAGAGAGTCTTCAATGATCACTTGGACTGGATGTGACATAATTAGTCTATTAGGAGTTGACACATAGACTATACTCCGAACTAAGTGGGGTATAATATGGTGAAGGGATGAATTGCACAGTAATTGTTTATGGAAAGGTTCGTAAGTCAAATAATTAACTATCGAAGAGTTCGTATGTTAATCCACTTATATTCCGGTAAATTGATATCATGAAATCCTTCATGATTTACTTGAATTAAGATTTAATTCAAGTAAATCATGAAAATTCAAGTGCCCAAAATAATCGAGAACCTAAAGGTCATATGCATAAAAGATCGGATGAAAAACAAAAGATGTATGGTTATTTTTAAGTGAGTCACGATCTTGACTGAAGGTGAGACTACTAATTAATGTTAGGACCCGATCTCGGAACCGGACCCCAACCGGAAAAACACGGATAAACGGAAACGAAAAACAAAGTTGTGGAACGAATCAAACAGATCTTGAAACCAAAGCGAAAACAAAATCCGAAAGCGAAAACGGAATCAAACGGATTCTCAAACTGAAAGTATCCAAAATAGAAACATAAATCAGAAAGCAAAGTGGCAGAAAGCGAAATCAAAAGCAAAAGTGAATTCGAAAGAACGGACCATCAAATTCCGACATCCGAGAAATGCAAACTTAGGAAAACTAGCGGTTAGAAACCTTAGACTAAACCAATCTGAAACTCGGTATTAATTTTTTTCTTTCATTTTCATCTTATTCATCTTTATTCAAAACCATTCCAATTTCCCATTTGGAATATATCAATTCCATAAACTCAAATACTCTATCTTTCACTTTCATACTTATCTCATAAATCTTCTTTTTAACCAAAATCTTATTCTTTCTTTGCCATAAGAACAAAATATACATATCTCTAAATCCACGATTCATACACAAAAAGCACTTCAATATTTCTCAA